>JAGIQG010000005.1:118424716-118991052 GCA_024679065.1 Sphyrna mokarran | reverse complement strand
CGGTGAGCTTGACTTCAGTTATAGGTAAGCTAATGGAGAGGATCCTTAGGGACAGGATGTATGAGCATCTGGAGCGCTGCGATCTGATCAGGGATACGCAGCATGGCTTCGTCAAGGGGAAGTCTTGTCTTACGAATCTGGTGGAATTTTTTGAAGAAGTGACAAAAACAGTTGATGAAGGACAGGCTGTTGATGTCGTCTACATGGATTTCAGTAAGGCGTTTGACAAGGTTCCTCATGGTAGACTGATAGAGAAGGTGAAGGCGCATGGGATACAGGGTCGGGTATGTAGATGGGTCGAAAACTGGCTCGGAAGGAGGAGACAGAGGGTAGTAGTGGAAGGCTCTTTTTCCGGCTGGAAGCCTGTCACTAGTGGAGTGCCACAAGGCTCAGTACTAGGTCCTCTTCTATTTGTGGTCTACATAAACGACTTGGAAGTAGGGGTAGGTGGTGAGATCAGCAAATTTGCTGATGACACCAAGATGCTTGGATTGGCGGGTACAGAAGAGCAGTGTCAGGCAATACAACAGGACATAGACAGGTTGGTAGATTGGGCAGATAGATGGCAAATGGAATTTAATCCGGAAAAATGCGAGGTGATGCATTTTGGCCGGAAAAATGTAGAAGAGAATTATAGGATAAAAGGTAAAACTATAAGGAGCATAGAGACGCAGAGAGACTTGGGGGTGCAGGTTCACAAGTCTCTGAAGGTGTCCTCACAGGTGGAGAAGGTGACAAAGAAGGCGTATAGTATGTTAGCTTTCATAGAAAAGGGTATAGAATATAAGAGTAGGAGTTTGATGTTGCAGTTGTATACAACTTTGGTTAGGCCTCACTTGGAATACTGCGCCCAGTTCTGGTCTCCGTACTATCGGAAGGATGTGGAGTCCTTGGAGAGAGTGCAGAGGAGGTTTACCAGGATGCTGCCTGGTATGGAAGGACTGTCCTATGAGGAACGATTAGATAGACTGGGGTTGTTTTCCCTTGAAAGACGTCGGCTTAGAGGGGATCTCATAGAGGTGTATAAGATTATAAGGGGTATAGATAGAGTAAATGGAGGTAAACTTTTTCCACCTTTAGAAATGGATAGGACGAGAGGTCATGGCCATAGGGTGAGGGGGGCTATGTATAGGACGAATATTAGAGGGCAGTTTTTCACACAAAGGGTAGTGGGGGTGTGGAATGCACTGCCGAGTAAGGTGGTGGGAGCAGGCACGCTGGGGCTGTTTAAGGGTCTCTTGGACAGCCACATGAGCGGTATGCAGATAGAGGGATATATTAGGACTGTTTAACTACGGCTTTTTTCCACAGGTAATTCGGTCCATAATTTGAGCACGCATTCGGCAGGTGGTGCGGGTACAGCTCTTGGATGTTGATTCATGGGTTGCCTGGTACCTCATGTCGTATATGAGTGCTTTATGTGGACCACCTGAAGGGCACCATGACAGCTCAGAGACTATCGATGTGGCTGTGCAGACACTTGGAATTGGGCCGGTGTCTGCGGGAGTTTGCGCGTTCTCCCCGTGGTTGCGTGGGTTTTCTCCGGGCACTCCGGTTTCCTCCCACAACCCAAAAATTCGCTCTTAGGCTGATTGGGTAACAAATTGTCCCTATGGTGAACATTTTCCAAATTAGGATTAATATATATACTATTATATAGGACTATTAAAATAGGATAATGATTTGGTATTACGGTGGCGCGGGCTCGTTGGGCCGAAGGGCCTGTTTCCCGTGCTGTGTTGCTTTAAAAAAAAAAAAAAAAAAAAAATCTTTGGACACTTAGAGGTAATTTAGTATGGCTAATCAACCTTCCTCACATCTTTAGACTGTGGGAGGAGACTGGAGCACCCAGAGGAAACCCACGCAGACACAAGGAGAACGTGCAGATTCTGTATATATAGAGTCCCCGAGGCTGGAATCGAATCCGAGCCCCGAGCGCTGTGAGGCAGCAGTGCTAATCATTGTGCCCCAGTGCCATAAGTACACAAATAAACTCTGCTCTGAGCTCTATCTCAGATTAGCTCATCAGTGCAGGCGACAGGGATTTGTGTGATTTCATATAGGTCCCCCTGTGTGTGAGCATTGTAAAAACACCCTGCATTCTTCCAATATGACTGGAGTTAAGATGATCCTCTGGAATAATTATAAAAAGACACTTTAAAAATCATATCCAGGAAAATACAAAAACAAGTTAGATTTCACAGATTGAAGATAATAGGCAAAAGAGCCAAAGGGGAAAGATGTTTTTTTCCGACAGCAGGTTTTTGTGATCAGGAACATGTTGGGAGGGAGACATGATGTGGAGAGGCTGGCATTGGATTGGGCTGGGCACAGTAAGAAGTCTCAGACAGTGACCAGAGGCTGGAATTGAACCCAGATCCCTGGCGCTGTGAGGCAGCAGTGCTAACCACTGTGCCACATAAATCTGCTTCCACTTCCCTTACAGTGAGAAGTCTCACAACACCAGGTGTCTTTGAAATCGCGAGCTTTGGGACTACTGCCCCTTCATCAGGTGAGTGGAGAAATACGTAGATAGTGAATGGCCACCGTATGGGAAAGAGCAGATGATTTGACATTTGATTTGATTTATTATTGTCACATGTATTGGGATACAGTGAAAAGTATTGTTTCTTGTGTGCTCTCCAAAAAAAGCATACCATTCGTAGAGTACATAGGCAGAAAGGAAGGAGAGAGTGCAGAATGTAGTGATACCGTCATAGTAGCGTGTAGAGAAAGATCTACTTAATATAAAGTAGGTCCATTCAAAAGTCTGATGGCAACAGGGAAGAACTTCTCCTTTTGAGTCGGTTGATACATGACCTCAGAATTTTGTATCTTTTTCCTGATGAAAGAAGGTGGAAGAGACAGTATGTCTGAAGTGCGTGGGGGTCCTCAATTATGCTGGCTGCTTTTCCCAGGCAGCGGAATGTATAGGTAGAGTCAATGAATGGGAGGCTGGTTTGCCTGTTGGCCTGGTCTATGTTCACAAACTTAGATGGGCGAGGCTAAGCAGGCTTTTTCAAAGAGTTACCACCTACACATTGGGCTGAATGGTGTCTTTCTGCAATGTATCATTCGATGATTAGTACTTACCTTGTTTTCTTCTGCCACAATCGTTACCTGACTTTACAAATGTCATCGCTGTTGAGTCTCTCGAGTTTGTTGTCTTTTGTTCCCGTTTCTCACTTGACAGATTGATAGGGTAGGTTAAAACCTCCTGTAGGTCACTGGGGAAAGGTCGTGGGGTGGAAGCAGACAGGGAGAAGAATTGCAGAAGGAGAAGGGTTGAAGGACAGACAATTGCAGAAGGAGAGAGAGGTTACTGGGGAGAGATAAGGTGAGGACATGAAAGCTCAAGGGGAGGGAGAGAGGTCTTGGGAAAGAGATTGTAGAGAGAGACATTATAAGATGGAAAGATGTCATGGGGAGACGGGGATCGTGGGGAGACTAAGCCCAGAGGGAGAAAGATCAAGGAAAGAGAGATCATGGAGAGAGAGGTTACATGGGGAGAAAGGTCACAGTTCCACATTGAATCACCCTTGGTGAGTAGGGTGCAGCTTGGAAATCAGGGGTGGGAGGTTGGTCTAGAGAGTTGGTGGGGATGCCCTCCTGCTCCACTGACCCAGAAGCAGTGCTGGAAAATCCCTGTGTACCTGGCAAAATTCACCTCCCTTTAACTGATGAGATTCCCAAATCATGTGATTAAATCCAAATCACTGGGGAAAAAAAAGGCAAATTGCATCATTAACATATTATATATAAAATTCCCCATCTTCCTCTGAAGGACAGGTTTCTCAACTACAATCATCTAATCCTATTTTTCTGGTTATTTATTTAGTAGTGTCACAAGTAGGTTTACATTAACACGACAATGAAAATCCCCTAGTCGCCACATTCCGGTGCCTGTTCAGGTACACTGAGGGAGCATTTAGCATGGCCTAACCAGAACCTCTTTCAGACTGAGGGAGGAGTACGCAGAGGAAACCCACACAGACATGGGGAGAACATGCAGACTCCCCACAGACAGTGACCCAAGCCAGGAATTGAACTTGGATCCATGGTGCTGAGACATCAGTGCTAATCTGTGCCACTGTGCTGCACTAAACAGGGTGGGTTAATATTGTGCTACTGGGTTTCTCATTTCTAAAATATCCATCATAGTCTCAGCTGTCTTAGGAGGTTAGAGTGGGGGGATGGGTGTATTTAGAAAACATTTCTATTAAAGTATATTTCTACCTTCTGGAAATCTAACTATCTTCACCCTATTACGTTCTCTGTCTCTGTCACATTGTTTCCTGGGACATGAACCTTTTGCACTATGCTACAAGCCAAACTAAGCAGGGTTATAGCTGATTACATGCAGCAACTCTGTGTCTCGTGTGTTATTTTCTCCCTTCCCTCCTGCAGTTTTCAAATTGCCTTGATTGCTGGAGGCACATCCATCCATTATTCGCATTACTCCATCAAATGCGACTCATCGTCAAAAATATCCTTTGCTTTGTTCAACAATAATGCAGAGTTCTTTTCTCTGCCGGGGAGGGTGGGGAGGGATCGTCATCCTTGGTTTCCTGAAAGCGAGCATCTGAGTGCGGCCAGCGGGCTTATGACGACCGATACAGATGGCCAACACGCGTGCCACAGTCTGATTTACTGGAGTTACTGCGATGTTAAATGAGGGTGGCATGCTGGCACAGTGGTTAGCACTGCTGCCTCACAGCACCAGGGATCTGGATTCAATTCCTGGCTTGGATCACTGTCTGTGCAGAGTTTGCACATTCTCTCTGTGTCTGCGTGGGTTTCCTCCGGGTTTCCTAACCCAGTCCTGAAGACACGCTGGTTAGGCGCATTGGCCACGCTAAATTCTCCCTCTCTCTCCAAACAGGTGCTGGAGTGTGACAACTGGGCGATTTCCACAGTAACTTCATTGCAACACGCCTACTTATGACACTAATAAATAAATAAATTTAAACTTACTTTAGGCATTTGTTTGCTTTTTGACACACAATTGCGATTAGAAGTCTAATGCTAACCATGATGGGTAGCACAGTAGCACAGTGGTTAGCACTGCTGCTTCACAGCTCCAGGGACCTGGGTTCAAATCCCAGCTCACTGTCTATGTGCAGTTTGCACATTCTTTTTGTGCTGTGTGGGTTTTCTCCAAGTGCTCCGGTTTCCTCCTGCAGTCCAAAGATGTGCTGGTTAGGTTAATTGACCATTCTAAATTGCCCCTTAGCGTCCAGGGATGTATAGGTTAGAGGGATTAGTAGGTAAATATGTAGGGATAAAAGGATAGGGCCTGGGTGAGATTGTTGTCAATACAGACTCAATGGGCTGAATGGCCTCTGTACATTTCAATGCTCTATTCTATGATCTATGATACCATTTCCAATTTTTGTAAAACCACATCTGGTTCACTTATGTCCTTTAGGGAAGGAAATCTGCCATCCTTACCCAGTCTGGCCTACATGTTACTCCAGATCCACAGCAAAGTAGTTGATTCTTAAATGATTTAGCAAACCACTCAGTTCAAGGGCATTTAGGGATGGACAACCAAAATGGCCAGTCAGCGACACCCACATCCTGTGAATGAATAAAAAATAATTGGGATTGTGAACAATATGTGATTGTGTTTCTTTTACTTGTTGATATATATGAGACAAGGTGCCTCTACTGAGTAGTCTACTGTCAGGGTTACCTGGCATAGCATGGGTTAATGTGGCATTGAGATACAGTGCTGTCTACACTGTGATATAAAGAGACACATAACCTGAGAGTAAAGAGATTAATAGAAAGAATAGACTCAGATATCACAGTAGATGTAATAAATCTAGATTTTGAAAAGGCCTTGCATAAGGATTTCAGGACTGAGTTGAGAGCATACAGTGTCGGCAGGCAGGTAGCAGAAGGGACCATTAATGCCAGCATGAAGTGTTTGGACTAAATTCTTCACCAAACATTGAAGCAAGTCAAGCTACCGACCATCCAAATGTCTGCACCCCTTGAGTAGGGAAGGTTTGCTCAAGCCAATTGCAATATTTAACCTTGAAACAGTGAAACTTGGATCAAAGTGAGATGTAGTACTGAAACGGTGTAAATAGAAAGATGGAACACGGTCAGGTGAATGCAAAAACCTTCAACCCTGAAATGTCAGCGCTTTGACAAATGTGAAAATGTATCATTCGAAATGATCATTTTTTTTGTATTAATTCTGTATTAACGCAGAAAGAATTCTTACCATTGCTCATGTATGTGAAAGGTACGACTCCCATATTGTGACATCCAGTAAGCTGATAGATGCATTTTTATTAATAGCATTAATCTTCTGCATGATTGAGAAGCATCATAAAAAGTGTTGGTTTCACATGACAGATGAGTAGCTGTCACTTCCATTACGGTATAATTGTGATTAACAGCGAGGGAGAGAGAGCAGCAGTTCTGCTGCTGGTATCACATTGCCTCGCTCACACAGGCACAAGAGGTTTCACATCAATTTCACAGCACAGAAATCAGCCCCTTTCAGCCCAAAAGGTCCAGGCTAGTGTTCATGGCTCACTTGAAACTCCTGCCATTCCAAAGAGCAAAGAAAAGTACAGCACGGGAACAGGCCCTTCGGCCCTCTAAGCCTGTGCTGATCATGATGCCCTAATTGCACTAAAATAAAACCTTCTGCCCTTACTCGATCCGCATCCCTCTATTCCCTCCCTATTCACGTACCCATCCAGATGTCTCTTTAATGTTGCTAATGTGCCTGCTTCCACCACCCCCACTGGCAGCACCTTCCAGGTAATCTCTGTGTGTAAAACTTCCCTGCACATTTCCCTTAAACATTCCCCCTCTGACCCTGAGCCTGTGTCTCATTGTAATTGACCCACCCTCGGAATAAGCCTCTGACTATCCACTCCATCTATGCCTCTCATCATTTTGTAGACCTCTATCAGGTTCTCCCCTCAGCCTCCCTTTTCTGGTGAAAATAATCCTAGTTTATTCCACCTCTCCTCATAGCCAGCACCCAGGCAACATCCTGGCGAGCCTTCTTTGCACTCTGTCCAAAGCTGCTCATCCTTCTGATAGCGTGGCGACCAGAACTGCACGCAATGCACCAAATGCAGGCTTTCTATCACTGCGACATGATTTGCAAACTCAATGGCCCAGACCGGCATCCCTTCCACTTCATCTAACATCATCACCATGATCTTACATTCTTTCTCTCTTCATGTACGCAACTTCCTTCCCCTTCAATGCATATTAGCCTCAACCGCCCTGTGCATCAATGAGTCCCACATTCTCAACACTGTCTGTGTAAAGAAATGTTTCCTGCTTTACTGGGGTTCAAATCCAAGGTTGCAAATGAGACTCTGTCACTCGCTTCTCCTTAAACCATCCATCAAGCCACTAAATTGGCTCCTTAGATAGGGAACTTAATCAAACAGCACCATAGCAAACGCGATATCAGGTTAAACTCCTTCTCATCATTCAGTATGAAATTCCACTCAAAAACCAAACTGCCAGCAATATTTTTCATGCAATTTACACATTTTAAAGAGTTTTACACTAGGGGACCTTCACTGGTGTGGGAGACAGTACGGGCTCCAGGTGGGGAAGACACTGAGGGTTCAGGAGACAGTGAGGGTTCTGGATGTGGGAGACAGTGACCGCTCTGGGAGACAGTAAGCGCTCGAGGAGACAGTGAGGATATCAGGAGATAGTAGGACGCAAGGAGACAGTGAGGGTTCAGGGAGACAGTGAGGGTTAGGGGAAACAGTGAGGGCTCTGGGAAATAGTGAGTGCTCTGGGAGATAGAGAGGGCTCGGGGAGACAGAGAGGGCTCCGGGAGACAGAGAGGGCTCCGGGAGTTAGAGAGAGTTCAGGGAGACTGTGAGGGTTCAGGGAGAGGGTGAAGGTTTAGGGAGACAGTGAGGGTTCAGGGAGAGGGTGAGGGTTCAGGGAGACAGTGAGGACATCAGGAGATAGTAGGACGCAAGAAGACAGTGAGGGTTCAGGAAGACAGTGAGGGTTCGGGGAAACAGTGAGGGCTCTAGGAGATAGAGAGGGTTCGGGGAGACAGAGAGGGCTCCGGGAGACAGAAAGGTCTCGGGGAGACAGAGAGGGCTTTGGGAGATAGAGAGAGTTCAGGGAGACTGTGAGGGTTCAGGGAGAGGGTGAGGATTCAGGGAGACAGTGAAGGTTCAGGGAGAGGGTGAGGGATCAGGGAGACAGTGAGGGTTCAGGGAGAGGGTGAGGGTTCAGGGAGACAGTGAAGGTTCAGGGAGAGGGTGAGGGATCAGGGAGACAGTGAGGGTTCAGGGAGAGGGTGAGAGTTCAGGGAGACAGTAAGGACTCCGGGAGAGAGTGAGGGCTCCGGGTGAGAGTGAGAGCTCCGGGTGAGAGTGAAGGCTCTTAGGAGAGAGTAAGGACTCGGGTGTGGGAGACAGTGAGGCCTCTGGAAGACAGTGAGGGGTTCGGGAGACAGTGAAGACTCTGGGAGACAGTGAGGGCCCTGGGTTGTGCGAAACAGTGAGGGCTCCAGGCTGTGGGATACAGTGAGGGCTTTCTTAACTATAGAGTTGGCATGGGTCTGGCCAGGACAGGTTGTTGGTGATTTGGGACACCTAGAAACTTGAAATCTCAATCCTTTCTACTTCAACCCCATTGATGTAGACAGAGGCATGTTCCCCTTCACGCTTCTTGAAGTCGATGACCATCTCCTTCGTTTTTTTGACATTGAGGGAGAGATTATTGTTGCTGCACCAGTTCATCAGATTCTCTATTTCATTCCAGTACTCTGACTCTGTCTGTGCTTTACCCTAGCTTATCCCACTGATACTAAGGGGCAATTTAGTGTGGCCAATCAACTTAACCCGCACACCTTACAGACTGTGGGAGGAAACCGGAGCATCAGGATAAAACCCTCACACATAAAGGGAGAACGTGTAAATTTCCCACAGATGGTGATCCAAGCTGGGAATCGAGTCTGGGTCCCTGTGAGGCAGCAGGGCTAACCACTATGCCACCGTGCTGCCCCCAATTACTGTTTTGACCTCAACTGTTTTGTGGTAGTGAATTCCACACACTTATCACCCTCTGGGTGAAAACATTTCTCCTCACCTCAGTTCTAAAATTATAACCCCTAGTTCTGGACTTCCTTACCATCCTGAACATTCTTTGTGAATCCACCCTGTCTAATCCTGTGAGAATTTTCATAGAAAATCACAGAAACCCTCCAGTGCAGAAGGAGGCCATTTGGCCCATCGAGTCTACACCGACCACAATCTCACCCACACCCTACCCCCATATTCCTACATGTTCACCCACTAATGCCTCTAACCTACACGTCTCATAACTCTACATGGCAGTTTTAGCACGGTCAATCAAGCTAATCCGCACAGCTTTGGACTATGGGAGGGAACCGGAGGGAACCCACGCAGACACGAGTAGAATGTGCAAACTCCACACAGACAGTGACCCGGCTGGGAATCAAAGCCAGGTCCCTGCAGCTGTGAAGCAGCAGTGCTAACCACTCTGCTACCATGATATATAAAATATAATTTAAATTTATAAAATATTATTATATATTAATCTATTATATTTATAAAATATAACTATATAAAATATAATTTTATACGTTTCTATGGGAAACCCTCTCACACTTCTAAAAGCTCCAGTGAATACAATCCTAAATGACTTCATCTTTCCTCATATGACAGACCTCGGTGTTAAAAACGCTCACTCTTGTTTTCACAATCCCTTTATTTCTTGTCTCTCACTGGCCGGAATCACTGCGGGAATTATAACGGGCAGGGGGGAGGGCCGTGGAAATGGCCACTGACCTTGGGTGGGATTTTATGGTTTCAGGGCGAGTGTAAAAGCCCCTGCCCTGTCTCTGTTTTCACCTGTGGCTGTAAAGCTGGTTGGGTGGTCTGACCCATGCGGGGCACGGCAGAGATGTGCCGGGTATGGTCAGAGGCAAGATCGAGCCTCAGCATGGCATGAGTGACCATGTTACCCACAGCTGGAATCTGGTAACCAGATCCCTCAGTCAGACTTTCACCCACCGAGTCGCCCTGCCTTTTGTACAATGTTCAGGATAAGGATAGCGTCAGGCACAATTTCATTTGTAGTACTTTATTTGATAGAACATAGAACATTACAGCGCAGAACAGGCCCTTCGGCCTTCGATGTTGCGCCGAGCAATTAAGAAAAAGCAATGACCCTCTAACCTAAACCATTCCCTTTTCATCCATAAACTTATCTACTAACCTCTTAAACGCCACCAAACTTGGCGCATCTACAACTGCAGCAGGCAGGGCATTCCATAACCTTACCACCCTCTGGGTAAAGAACCTACCTCTGACATCCGTCCTATAACTACCACCCCTTAATTTAAAGCTATGTCCCCTCATGCTAGCTTTCTCCATCCTACGAAAAAGGCTATTACTGTCCACCCTATCTAAACCTCTAATCATCTTATATGTTTCAATAAGGTCTCCTCTTAGCCGCCTTCTTTCTAACGAAACCAACCTCAAATCCCTCAGCCTCTCTTCATAAGACCTGCCCTCCATACCAGGCAACATCCTGTAAACCTCCTCTGTACCCTCTCCAATGCCTCCACATCTTTCTTATAATGTGGGGACCAGAACTGCACACAATACTCAAGTGCGGCCGCACTAGAGTTTTGTACAGTTGCAACATGACGTTGCGGCTCCGAAATTCAATCCCCCTACCATAAAAGCTAAGACTCCGTATGCCTTCTTAACAACCTTATCGACTTGATTGCCAACTTTCAGGGATCTATGCACACATACACCAAGATCCCTCTGTTCATCAACACTATTAAGAATCCTACCATTAGCCCTATACTCCACACATTTATTATTCCTGCCATAGTGCATTACCTCACACTTTTCCACATTAAACTCCATTTGCCACCTCTCGGCCCAGCTCTTCAACTTGTCCAAGTCCCTCTGCAAACTATAACACCCCTCTTCACTATCTACCACTCCACCGACTTTAGTGTCATCTGCAAATTTACTAATCCATCCTTCAATACCCTCATCCAGATCATTTATAAAAATTACAAACAGTAGGGGCCCCAAAACAGATCCCTGATGTACACCACTTGTAACCGAACTCCACGATGAATATCTCCCATCAACCACCACCCTCTGTCTTCTATCTGCTAGCCAATTCCTAATCCAATTAGCTAAATCACCCTCTATCCCAGACATCTGCATTTTCTGCAGAAGCCTTCCATGGGCCACCTTATCGAATGCCTTACTAAAGTCCATATATACCACATCAACTGCCTTACCCCCATCCACCTCTTTGGTCACTTTTTCAAAAAACTCAATAAGGTTAGTAAGGCACGACCTACCCTTCACAAAGCCATGCTGACTATCCCCAATCAATTCGTTTCTCTCTAAATAACTATAAATCCTATCCCTAATAATTCTTTCCAATACTTTGCCCACAACAGAAGTAAGACTCACCGGTCTATAATTCCCAGGAAAGTCTCTATTCCCCTTCTTGAACAATGGGACCACTTTCGCTATCCTTCAGTCTTCCGGCACTATACCTGTAACCAACGACGACCTGAAGATCAGAGCCAGAAGCTCTGCAATCGCCTCTCTTGCCTCCCAGAGAATCCTAGGGTAAATACTGTCCGGCCCAGGGGACTTATCTAACTTCAAACCCTCAAGAATATGTAGCACATCCTCCTTATCTACTTCAATACTGTATCCCAGTGTTCTCCACAACTACATTTACACCTCCCTGCGTGAATACTGAAGAGAAATATTTGTTCAGTGCCTCTCCAATCTCTTCAGGCTCCATGCACAACTTTCCACTGCTATCTCTGACTGGCCCTAATCTTGCCCTAACCAATCTTCTATTCTTAACATATCTAAAGAAAGCTTTAGGATTCTCCTCGATCCTATCAGCCAAAGTCTTCTCGTGTCCTCTTTTAGCTCTTCTCAACTCACTCTTTAGCTCCCTCCTGGCTAATCTATAGCTATCCAGTGCACTAACTGAGCCTTCAAGCCTCATCCTGACATAAGCCTCCTTTTTCCTTTTAACCAGCGAATTAACTTTTTTTAGTACACCGTGGTTCCCCTACTTGACCATTTCCTCCTTGCCTGACAGGGACATACTTATCAAGGACTCGCAGTAGCTGCTCCTTGAATAAGCTCCACATTTCAGATGTTCCCAGTCTCTGTAGTTTCCTAGTCCAACCTATGCATCCTAATTCTCTCCTAATGGCCTCATAATTACCATTCCCCCAGCTATAACTACTGCCCCCAGCTTCTTGCCTATCCCTATCCATCACTAAGGTGAACGTAACCGAAAGGGTTGAAGAGAAAATAGGAATAGAAGGGAAAGTTTTTCTTTCAAAATTGGGGACAATATCCTGCGAGATTAGATTGACTCAATTTAGGATGCTGTATAAAACAGGCAATAGCGCGTAAAGAGAACTCCCTGTTGGTAAATGCCCTGGGCCGGACAGTATTTACCCTAGGATTCTCTGGGAGGCGAGAGAGGCGATTGCAGAGCTTCTGGCTCTGATCTTCAGGTCATTGTTGGTTACAGGTATAGTACTTATCTCCAAACTCCTCAGCTCCTCTGCAACTGGATCCTGAACTTCTTTATCTACAGACCATAATCAATATGAGTAAGCAACAACACCTCCACCACAATCATCCTCAACACTGGTTCTGCACCAGGCTGTGTTCTCAGCCCCCTACTATACTCCTTATACCCCTATGACTGTGAGGCCAAATTCCTCTCCTACTCCACTTTCTAGTTTGTTGACGACACCATCGTAGTGAGCCACGTCTCAAGCAATGATGAGACGCAGTACAGGAATGAGGCAGAGAATCTGGCGAACTGGGGGGGACGAAAATAATCTCTCTCTCAACGTCAACAAAATGAAGGCGATTGTCATCAACTTCAGGAAGTGTAAAGGAGAACGAGCCCCCATCTACAGCAATGGGGATGAAATATAAAAGGTCGAGAGCTTCAAGTTTTTAGGTGTCCAGATCACCAACACTTGTCCTGGCCTCCCCTGTGCCGACACTATAGTTAAGAAATCTCACCAATGCCTCTACTTCCTAAGAAGACTAAGGAAATTTGGCATGTCAGCTACAACTCTCACCAACTTTTACAGATGCACCACAGAAAGCATTTTTTCTGGTTGTATCATAGCTTGGTATGGGCTCCTGCTCTGTTCAAGACAGCAAGAAACTACAAAGGGTTGTAAATGTAGCCCAATCCATCACGCCAACCAGCCTCCCATCCATTGAGTCTGTCTATACTTCCCATTGCCTTGGAAAAGCAGCTAGCATAATTAAAGACCTCACTCTCCCCAGACATTCTCTCTTCCACCTTCAGGAGAAAGATACAAAAGTCTGAGATCACGTATCAACCAACTCAAGAACAGCTTCTTCCCTGATGCCGCCAGGCTTCTGAATGGACCTACCTCGTATTAAGCTGATCTTTCTCTACACTCCAGCTATGAATGTAACACTACATTCTCTCCTTTCCTTCTCTGTGAATAGTATGCTTTGTATAGCGCGCAAGACACAATACTTTTTACTGTATCCCAATACATGTGACAAATAATAAATCAAATCTAATCAAAGTATTTCTCAACATTGTGACCATCAGGGCTGAAGGGCTAATGCACAATCTCAGTTTGCCTCATGATTGAAATCACCTCCTGATGCATTGTCAAGCGCTACCATCAGTCCCTGATCGGTGGTCCAATTATACCTACATATATTTTTACGCAGGCACAGGTAATGGATTACAACATAATAATTGGAAATATATTTTGTATTTGCATACACATTACACAGGTGTTGTTGAGACTTTTCATTTTTCAATTGTAGAACGAACCATTTAGAATCCAGGATTTTCTACTCTGAAATGCATGAAATTGTGGCACTTTAGATAAATGTTTCATCATTTCTTGGGGAATATTGCTTTCCAGTGCCTCTTGGCAGCTTCTGTGTGCTCTCATTCTCACATTCACTCCTAGAGGGTGTCGAAATATAGCCATTTGCTTTGACTGTTAGGTTACGTTTTGCTTGGGATGAAACAGAGCAGATCGGAGAGGGTTCAGCGATTGGCAACAAAGCGGGTGGTCTTCAGTTTATGTCCGAGGCTCGACTGTCAGATTTCACTTGGCTGCACTCAGATGTTGAAATGAAAGATCCTTCTGACAAAGTTTATTTATTAGTGTCACAAGTAGGCTTACGTCAACACAGCAATGAAGTTACTGTGAAAATCCCCTAGGCCACTGAGGTTGAATTCAGCATGGCCAATGCACCTAACCCCCAGCACATTTTTCAGACTTCGGAGAATGGGAGGGGAACCGGAGCATTTGGAGAAAATCCATGCAGACACAGGGAGAACATGCAAACTCCACAACGACCCAAGCCGGGAATCGAACCTGGGTCCCTGACGTAGTGAGGCAGCAGTGCTAACAACTGTGCCGCCTCTGGAACTCCTCTGGAAAAAGTGGTAGGGGCCCTCTCTGATTGAGGAAAGAATTCAATCAGATATTGAGTGCATCAACTGGGAAAAAGACTAAAGTTAGAGAGGATAGATTTATAAATAAATTGAAGAGTAGATTCAGGCCACATTGAGCGGAATAGACACTGTGAATTTCATTTAGCTTTATACCATTTCCAAAGCTGCCACCTCTGTCACCGAGCAGGTTGAGAGCTGTTTGTAAGGGTAGCACAATGGTCAGATAACCAGCTCTTTCCGTTGTTGACTGAGAATTAAATATTGGCTCAAACACCAGTGAGAACAGTTACTTTGTAGTGGAGAACTTAAACATTGCTGAAAAAAAGAGGCATGTTGCTGAATTTATTTACCTTGCACCCATCAGGACAAACACAAGAATACCAAATTTCAAATGAGCACCCATTATATCTCATTATATCAAATGAGAATCGGATGCTGATTGATTGGCAAGTTGACTGTGGTTTGCTGAGGCACTGATATGGAGAAAGAGTAGTCCCCTCCAAGGAATTCAGAAAGGGCACAAGGCTTGAATGTGTTCTCTGTGGATGAGTGTACATCATTCACTCGAAGCAAGGCTTGGCAATACAAGTAATGTGGATTAATGTGTCACATGACTAAAAAAATAGAGAAATGAATCATGTAGATGAGATGCAAGTGGAGGAAAAGTACAATTAATGGGAGATGGACAGAGGACAGAATAAATACAGTCACAGAATTATCAAAGAATTATGGTGCAGAAACATTTGTCCCATTTTGTCAGTGCCAGTTCTCCAAATGAGTGTCATGACTTCGCACCATTTTCCTGCCTTTTTCCCCACACCCCAGCGCATTGTTTCTATCCAAATAACCAGCCAATGCCAAGACACAAACCACTCGATGTGGGGAAGACTCTTTTCTCACATTACATTTGCTTCCTTTGCAAATCATGGCACGGTGGCACAGTGGTTAGCATTGCTGCCTCATAGCACACCAGTATCCCCAGTTCAATTCAAGGCTTGGGGTACTGTCTATGTGGAGTCTGCACGCTCTCCCTATTTCTGCATGGGTTTCCTGCTGGCGCTTCATTTCTTCCCACAGTCTGAAAGACATGATGGTTAGGTGCATTGGCCGTGCTAAATTCTCTCTCAGTGCACCCAAACAGGTGCCAGGATGTGGCGACTAGGAGATTTTTACAGTAACTTTATTGCAGTGTTAATGTAAGCTTGCTTGTGACACTAATAAATAAACTGAAAATCTTTCAATCAGTATCCTCTCGTTCTCGATCTTTTTGTGAGTGGAAACTTTTTCTCCCTATTTATTCTGTCCATCTCCCTCATGACCTTGATCAAATCTCCTCTTGGCCTTCTCTCTACCCTCAATACTGAAGTCTCTCATCCATGGAACCATTCTCGCAAATCTCTTCTGCGCTCTCTGCAATGTGCTTACATCCTTCCTCAAGTGTCCCACCCAGAACTGTACACAGTATTCCAGCTGAGGTCTAACTAGTGTTTTGTATAAGCTCAACATCCTTGCTGAGATATATCCTTCAGTACAAACGCCTTTAAGTGCAAGTTCTTAAGACTTAAAGTTTGGAAGATGAAAAGTTAATGAGGCCTCCCTTCAAACGAAGATGGGTTTGATTGTAAAATTGCGATCCAGTCCTCCATGCGAGATGCAATTGTTCATCCAATGTGACTGAATTAATGTCCAGCTGGGATAAGTATTTGGAAGCAGCGGGAGCTTTCTTGCCAGTTGCAGAGGGCAAGCTGTAATCTGCAAACAAAAGACATTCTCACGCTCCCACTGGAAATGTCAGCTTCGATTTTTGCACGTTGCAGAAAGAATTTAAATGTGCCATTATCTCGAGCTTTCTTATCAGGGGTAATCTGCCTGTAACTGTGAGTATCCGTTTTCTCTGCTTCCAAGTCTGGCTTGGGAGTGGCAGTTCTGAAACTCAAACCCTTCAAAAGCAGGGGCAATCTTACATCTTCACAGGTGGTATGGTGGTACTGCTGCCTCATAGCAGGTTCAATTCCCGGCTTGGGTCATTATCTCTGCGGAGACTGCACATCCTTCTCATTTCTGCGTGGATTTCCTCCGGGTGCTCTGGTTTCCTCCCACAGTCCAAAGATGAACAGGTTAGCTGCGTTGGCCATTGCCTCTTAGTGTCCCGGAATGCAGAGATTAGAGGGATTAGTCAGGTAAATTCGTAGAATTATGGGGATCCCTGGCTGGGATTGCTGTTAGTGCACACTCGATGGACCAAATGGCCTCCTTTTGCACTGTAGGGATTTTATCATCTGTTCAGAAGAATTTGTGCTTCAAAGCAACGTTATGTTGGCTGAAAACCTCCATTGGGGAGGTGTTATACTCACATGGCAATGGGGTAGGAATCAAAGATGGATCAGATTCAGAACAGGGAATGGGAGGTAAAACATTAGTGAGTCATAAAACCAGTAACTTGGAAGACAGAAGATTTAAAAGGCGTCAACAGGTTTGAGCTGTTTGTGCTTCAGGAGTCTAGCAAACAAGACAGATGAACTAAGGACACAGATAGACACATGGCAGCATGATGTTATTATAATGGAAACCTGTCTAAAGGCAAAATTGAGGGCCACACATCTGATGAAGATGCACTGTTTCCAAAAGCTTGTGGGATTACTATCAAATAAACTGGTTGGACTTAAACCTGGTGTTGTGAGATTTCTTACTGTAAAGGCAGAATTGGCAGCTCAATATCCTTGGGTATAGAGTTTTGATATTGTAGATATCTACATTGATACCGTAAATAACAAAAAAGGATGGAGGTTGGGGATGGGGGCTAGCATTGTTGGTTAAAGTTGAGTTTGTAAAGAATGTTTATAAAGATGTAAAAGAATAGTAAAAACTGTTAGAGGGAAAAAAAGCAATGCATGTCCTTCTAAAATCTGTTTTAGTTTTCAATGCTGGAATGTTTAAAATGCAAATATATAGTACACGAATGGCAACATTTATTTCAAAAGAACCAAAAGCATCTAGGTTGACTTGGTAACCAGCTCTGCAGATTGTTGGAATTTTGTTAGCCAATGAATTTAAAGAAGATGCTCAGCCTATGAGCTTAAAGAAAACATTCAACTATTAAGAGCCTATCAGATTTGAATTTGATACTGTTGACAGCCTAAAACCAATTGTGCTGTAAGAAAATTGCGAGGTCATAACAGGTGTAAAGACAAAAGCAACAGCCATTTTGAGTGAGAACATTTTGGAAGAACATTTCCTGAGGCCAGTGCAGCCAGTCAAAAGGCCAGCATTCATCTCTAGAGCAGCTCTCCACCCCTGCCGGTTTAAACATCTCTTAAGAGAATTATCCAGCTATCTAACATAAGGATATGTGTCAGAAAGATCTTACAAACAGCAGACAATTACCGCAGACATCTAAAAACTTCTGAACACACTCAGATGTTAGTATATATATTTCTTTGAGTGACTAGAATTCTGCTATTTTTGGGTAAATGAATGTTCCTTGTATTATTCGAACAGCATTTCATTCAAAGATAATTTGTTACTTGTTTAGTTAAAGTTCCCGGTTATTCAAATAAAACACCTTGCTAATTTCTTCACTTAAAGCAAGCGTCAGGCCTTTATGTTAACGAAACACTAAACTTTAATTAAGAACCTTCCCAAATGATGAAACAGATTATGACGCGAGGTGAAGGGGATTAACTCCTGTGAGGTAACACAATTCCAGTTGTGAGAAGGGTTGATATACTAAACAGATTAACAAATAAGGTTTTATGGGTTGAGTTTAGGAATAATAAAAAGGGAGTACACCAAAAACCCTCAAATAGTGAGAGGGAGGTAGAAGAACAAAAATGTCAACAAATTTCTGTCTATAGGAATAAGGGGACAATAATAGTGGAAGACTTTAACCATCTCAATATCAACTGGGTTTCAAACAATGTAAGGGGCATTGAGGATGAAATGTCCAGGGATTATTTTTTAAACAAGCCCAATGAGAGGAGACTCAATTTGGATTTAATCTTGGGAAACAAAAATGGGCGAGTTGGTGATACCTGCAGATCTACCTGGAGATCTGTGGCACAACAATAATCAGCAAAGAGTGTTCCCTTCCTGTTGGGAAATAGTTCAGTAGTCAAGAACATTCAGCCTCCGATCTTCGGATAAACTGTTTTAAAAAACAAAAGATAAACTGATAAACTAAAGATAAACTGGCCCCTGCTGTTTGTAATTTTTATAAATGATCTGGATGAGGGTATTGAAAGATGGATTAGTAAATTTGCAGATGACACTAAAGTCGGTGGAGTGGTAGATAGTGAAGAGGGGTGTTATAGTTTGCAGAGAGACTTGGACAAGTTGCAGAGCTGGGCCGAGAGGTGGCAAAGGGAGTTTAATGTGGAAAAGTGTGAGGTAATTCACTTTGGCAGGAATAACAAATGTGTATAGTATAGGGCTAATGGTAGGACTCTTAATAGTGTTGATGAACAGAGGGATCTTGGTGTATATGTGCATAGATCCCTGAAAGTTGGCAATCAAGTCGATAAGGTTGTTAAGAAGGCATACGGAGTCTTAGCTTTTATTGTAGGGGGATTGAATTTCGGAGCCGCAACGTCATGTTGCAACTGTACAAAACTCTAGTGCGGCCGCACTTGGAGTCTTGTGTGCAGTTCTGGTCCCCACATTATAAGAAAGATGTGGAGGCATTGGAGAGGGTACAGAGGAGGTTTTCCAGGATGTTGCCTGGTATGGAGGGCAGGTCTTATGAGGAGAGGCTGAGGGATTTGAGGTTGTTTTCGTTAGAAAGAAGGCGGCTAAGAGGAGACCTTATAGAAACATATAAGATGATTAGAGGTTTAGATAGGGTGGACAGTGATAGCCTTTTTCCTAGGATGGAGAAAGCGAGCACGAGGGGACACAGCTTTAAATTAAGGGGTGATAGTTATAGGACGGATATCAGAGGTAGGTTCTTTAACCAAAGGGTGGTTCGGGAGTGGAATGCCCTGCCTGCAGCAGTTGTAGATGCGCCAAGTTTGGTGGCGTTTAAGAGGTTAGTTGATAAGTATATGGAAGAGAAGGGAATGGTTTAGTTTTGGAGGGGCATTGCTTTTTATATTGGTCGGCACAACATCGAAGGCCGAAGGGCCTGTTCTGTGCTGTAATGTTCTATGGTCTATGTTCTATAAACATTCTCTAAGGTGGCCTTCAAGACACACTACAATGCAAAATCACCGAGCGGTAACTACTAACCAAGTTCCACACATCAGGACAGCCTTAACCGGGATCTTAGATTCATGTCACTCTTATGTTTAACCCCCATCATTTGGCCTGAGCTTGCAGAATCCCAACTGTCCTGGCTTGAGGCAATTCTCAGCTCTTTAACGTGTGATTATCTCTCTCTCTCCATTCACAATATCTGCAATCAGAGAGACTTGATACCTGTTATGACTCGCATTCCAATCTTATCTTGCAATTAAAAGTGAGATATAGTTTGTTTATTAGTCACAAGTAAGGCTTACATTAACAATGCAGTGAAGTTACTGTGAAATTCCCCTCGCTGCCACTCTCCAGCACCTGTTCGGGTCAATGTACCTAACCAGCATATCTTGCAGACTTGTGTCTTTGTCTATAGCGCCCTGTTTGTGAATCCAACTCTCCACTCACCTGATGAAGGAGCAGTGCTCCGAAAGCTCGTGATTCCAAATAGACCTATAGAACATAGAACTTTAACCTGGTGTCGAGAGACTTCTTACAATATCAGATATATTGATCACAATTCAGTTTGATTTAGTATTATTTTAGGGAAAAAGACAGACATAAAAGGACAGAGCAAAAGTTTTGAACTAGGGGAAGGCAAATATTACAAATCTAAGAAGTGATTTCACTGAGGTGGATTGAACTAGACTGCTGAAGGATAAGTCAGTGGTAAACTAGTGGGAACCACTAATAAGTGAGATCCTTAAGGAACAAAGCAGACATGTTCCTTCCAAAAATAAGGATGATGTTGCCAAATCCAGACCAAATCCATGGTTTTCTAGAAAAATATAGGAAGATTAAACAGAAAGAGAAAGCTTATGGTGGTCAATAAAAAAACTTGATACCACAGATAGCATGGAGCAGCATAGAATGTACAGAGATCAAGTACAAAAATAAATAAGGAAATTGAAGAGGGAGCATGAAAAAGATATTAGCAAGCAGGGTTAAGCAAAACCCAATGGTGTTTTACCAGTATGTAAAGAGCGAAAGGATAGTTGAGGAAAAAGTGAGACATATCAGAGATGACAATGAGAATTTGTGAAGGTGGTGACAAAAGTTTTAAATGTTTTTTTTGTCTCTATGTTCACAAAGGAAATGGATAAATGCCAATACAATAATCCATTAGGAGCAGTGTGAAGTATTGAATTAAAACACTTTCTATACTATTTTGGAGCTCACAACTAGCTTCAAGTATTCATTACACAGCCACTTTTTTCGTTGCCTGCAAATTTCCAAATCATGTCTCCCACGTTCAAGTCCATATCATTAATATATAAGAACATAAGAAATAGGAGCAGGGGTAGGTCTCCTAGCCCTTCGAGCTTGCCTTGCCATTCAATAAGATCACGGCTGAAATGAAGTGGATCAGTTTCACTTTCCTGCTTTCTCCCCATAACACTTAATTCCCTTATCTATCAGAAATCTATCTGCCCGTGGCTTAAATATATTCAATGAACAGTGAATATATTCAATAGGCAGAGAATTCCAGAGATTCACCACCCTTTGAATGAAGAAGTTCCTCCTCAACTCCATGCTAAACTGTCCCCCCTCCCCCTGCTTATTTTGAGGCTGTGTCCTCTAGTTCTGTTTTCCTTTCTAAGCGGAAAGAATCTCTCTACCTCTAACTATCTAGCCTCTTCATTATCTTGTAAATCTCTATAAGATCCCCCTTCACCTTCTAAACTCTAACAAGTACAGGCCCAGTCTATTTAATCTCTTCTCGTGAGCCAACCCCCTCATCTCCCTGGTGAACCTTCTCTATACTCCCTCCAACGCCAATATATCCTTTTGGAAATAAGGGGACCAAAACTGCACACAGTACTCCAGCTGCGGCTTCACCAGTGCCCTGTACAGTTGCAGCAAGACTCCCTGCTTTTTATATTCTATCCCCCTCGCCATAAAGACCAACATTCCATTCGCCTTCTTGAGAACCTTCCACACACCTGACGAAGGAACACCATTTCCAAAAGGTTGTGAGGTTACTATCAAATAAACTGGTTGGACTCTAACCTGGTGCTGTGAGGCTACAAGAGCAGGTCAGAGGGTAGGAATACTGCAGCGAGTAACTCACCTCCTGGCTCCCCAAAGCCTGTCCACCATCTGGAAATCAGGAGTGTGATGGAATGCCCCCCCCACCCCCCCTTGCCCGGATGGGTGCAATTTCAACAACACTCAAGAAGCTTGACACCCTACAGGACAGAGCAACCTACTTGATTGCTACCCCTTCCAAAAACACTCCCTCCTATCTACCACCATAACAGCCATGAGTGCCATCCACGTACAGCAGGAACTCACTAAGGCTCCTTAGACTGCACCTTCCAAATCTACAACTGCTACCATCGAGATTGACAAGGGCAGCAGGTAAACCATTACCCGGAGGTTCCCCTCCAAGTCACTCACCACCTGAACTTGAAAATATATCACCGTTCCTTCATAATCACCTGGCCAAAATCCTGGACATTCCTCCCTAACAGCACTGTGGGTATATCTACATCACATGGAGGCAGCGGTTTAAGAAGCCAGTTCACCATGACCGTCAAGGGCATTTAAGAAAAGGCAATAAATACCAGTCTAACCAACAGTGCCCACGGCCAGTAAGTGAATTTTTAAAAAGTTTGTGTGTGCCAAACTCATCATCAAAGAGTGATTGAGGTTTACAGCATGGAAGTAGACCCTTTGGCCCAAATTGTCTATGCCGCCCTTTTTTGTTAAACCCTCTAAGCTAGCTCCAATTGCTTGCATTTTGCCCATATCCCTCTGTATCCATCTCACCCATAAAACTGTCTAAATGTTTTTTAAAAAGCAAAATTTAACCTGTCTCTACTACTACTTCTGGCAGCTTGTTCCAGATATCCATCAGCCTCTATAAGAAAAAATTGCCCCTCTGAACCTTTCTGTATCTCTCCCCCTCACCTTAGTCCTATGCCCTCTAGTTTTAGACTCCCCTACCTTTGTAAAAAGATATTGACTATCTAGCTGATCTGTGCCCTTCATTGCCTTATAGATTTCTATAAGATCACCCGTAAACCTCCCAAGCTCCAGAGGAAAAAGTCCCGGTCTATCCAGCCTCTCCTTATAACTCAAACCATCAAGTCTCATTAACGTTCTAGTAAATCTTTTCTGCACTCTTTCTAGTTTAATAATATTCTTTTCATAATAGAGTGACCAGAACTGCACACAGTATTCCAAATGTGGCCTTATCAATGCCTTGTGCAACTTCAACAAGACATTCTAACTCTTGAATTCAGTGTTCTGATCGATGAAGCCAAGCATGTCAAATGCCTTTTTCACCACTCTGTCCATCTGTGACTCTACTTTCAAGGAGCTATGAACCTGTACCTGTAGATCTCTATGTTCTGTAACTTTCCCCAGTATTAACTATTAACTCTCCCTATATTAACGTCCTGCCTTCAGAGTTATGAATGTTTTGGTTTCTTTTCCTTCTCATTCACTCTGCTGTTCAGTCTTGGATTACCCATTGACAGTACCACATTCTTTTCAGGGGAGGCGATGGCCTAGTGGTATTATCACTGGACCATTAGTTGGGGAACACAGATAAAGTTCGAATCCAGCCATGGTGGAATTTAAATTCAATTTTTAAATATGTGGATTTAATAATCCACTGACGACCATGAAACTATTGTCGATTGTTGGAAAAACCCATCTGGTTCATTAATGTTCTTTAGCAAAGGAAATTTGCCATCCTTGCCTAGTTTGGCCTATATGTGACTTCAGAGCTACAGCAATGCAGTTGACTCTCAACTGCCCTCCAAGGGTAACTAAGGAAGGGCAATAAATGGTGGATAACTAGTGATGCCAGATGTCCCACAAATGAATATAAATGTTTGACGCAGTTCCACACATTCTTTTTTTAAAGACCGAACCTAGCCATGTTTTGGTTCTCTTTATGTGTTTGGCTGATGACTAGGGACTAATCTGGAGAGAGATTTGCTAAATGTAGGCACATTGTAGCTACAATGTAGTGTGGCCAAACAGGTCAGCTAAAATGGCCATTTGTAAAGCACTCTGGGACAATTGGGCAAGAATTAAAATGGCAGGCTGCGGTCTAAAGAAGAGAATAACAGGCTGCAATCCACTCTGAATGCACAGAAAATAGGCCATCCCAAAGACAATGGATATGTGGTCATGATGTGGAGATGCTGGCGTTGGACTGGGGTAAACACAGTAAGAAGTCTCACAACACCAGGTTAAAGTCCAACAGGTTTATTTGGTAACAAACGCCACTAGCTTTCGGGGCTTTTCCCCTTCGTCTGTGATCAGAATTCCCCACTCACCTGACAAAGGGGAAAAGCCCCAAAAGCTAGTGGTGCTTGCTACCAAGTATACCTGTTGGACGTTAACCCAGAGTTGTGAGACTTCTTACTGACTTTCTGGTCAAACAGAGTTGTTTACCAGACAAAGGGGAGCCTTAACTCCTTATTTGGGAGGGAGGTGAGTGACCTAGGTGCCCCCAGCACCTACAGGCATGGCCGTTGGGGACACACCCAGAGATCGGTGTGGCAGCACCTGATTGGACTCTTATCGATCAGGGTGATCAAGACCTGATCGATTGATTGCCAAGAATCAGGAGATCGCCCAAAAAGGACACAAAACCAGGGAGGAATACAAGGGACTGTACAACAGAAGAAGCTCTCTCTCTCTCTCTGATCCCATGAACAAGCTACAATGACCATCACCAGCAACGACCAACATAAGGGAGAGACAACACACACAAGAAGGAAGGAAGACCAGAACCAGAAGTCAGACCAGTCCAAAGGACGCAGAGGACTACAGAGACTAACGCACAGATAAAGACCAATATCTGCTTGAATGCTTGCCAGTCATGCAAAGTTAAATCAATGTCCAGTGTTGAACTTTGTTATTTTCTGTAAGATATCCTATTGTTGGTTGGGTGGGTGATTATTGATTGTGTGTTTTAAATAAATATTGATTGTACTAACGAGAAGTCTACTCGCAATTCTTTGTCCATCATATAAGGATTAACACAGACTGTGCGGCAGTAGGGGCTGTGGTTCTCACCCCCAAACTTCAGTATACGCTATCGCTTTGAGAAAATGCACCTTTTCATTAACTACCAGCTGTAGTAGACACATTATTGTCAGAAGATGATATGCGTGACTAACTCACTGCAGCAATGGATGTGCGTTGGGAATTTAGCTGGGAAATCTGTATAAGCAGAAGGGAAATATCTTCCATATGGGGAGGAGAGATGATGCGCAACAACATATTCATTACATGTGTTAAGAGCTCAGTTGGAAGCTACACAAAATGGCAAATCATCTTCTGAACTTGGGTCTCATAGATCGCATGGAATCAGATGGTGTAGAAGGATGTCATTCAGCCCATCATGTCTACACTGACTAAAGTCTTACACAGACCCTATATCGCCACAACTCCATGCATTTACTCTAGCTAGATCCCACCTAACACTAAGGCCAGATTTTACTGTCCCACCAGACATGGGAATCGGAGAGGGTGAGGGGCGCACCATGGAAAGGTTGACCTCGGGCAGGGTTTAATCGTTTTGGGATGAGTATGACCATAAAATCCCACCTTAGGAAGCAATTTAGCATGGCCAATCCACCAGACATGTTTGGACTTGTTTCTTTCTAAGGTTTATACCAGCATTAGATAGTTGGATCAAATTGAGACCTACGGAACTAATATTAGCCCAACTGTCTGTTCAATTATTTGTCGTGATGTTGTTCTCCCCGTCCATCATTCTCAGCTTACTTAGAGTGTTGATGTTACATTACAGAGAACGTAAGGAGCACCCCTCTCATTGACTTCCCCCTACTTTTTTAGCCTATCAATATTCCAGTTATATTTATAGTTCATAAAACTCCAATCATTTTTGCTCAGGCTTGCCTGGTGATCATCTGAGCTTTGTATCAATAAAACTGAATAAAACATCTTGAGCAAACTGAACGGGGAATGTTAAGAGATTTGATCAGATTTATTATTGTCACATGTATTCTTGCGTGCTATACAGACACAGCGTACTGTGTCAATCGAGAAGGAAAATGTGCAGAATGCAGTGTCACAGTCATAGTTCAACCTTTTCAATTCTGACAGCAGCTTTGTAAATCATCCCTCCAATGTCTCCAGATGTAGCCTGGAGATTAAAACTTCTTTCTTATTTGTTCTGGGAATGTGGGCCATTGAATTGGATGGTTTGTAGGCCATTTTAGACAGTAGTTAAGAGTCAATGGCATTTTTTCTTCCTTCATTCATGGGGCATGGGCATCGCTGGCTGGGCCAGCATTTATTGCCCATTCCTAATGTCCAGTTAAGAAAATCAACTACATTGCTGCGGCTCAGGAGTCACATGTAGGCCAGAGCAGGTAAGGGTGGCAGAGTTCCTTCCCTAAAGGACACTGATGAACCAGTTTAGGTTTCACAACAATCGGCAATGGTTTCATGGTCTTTAGTTCCACATTTTTATTGAATTCAAATTTCATCTTCTGCCGCAGTGGGATTTGAACCCAGGTCCCAAAGCATTGCCTTGGGTCTCTAGATTACTCGTTCAGTGACAATACCACGACACCATCACCTTCCCGCTGCATACTACATTCCCAACTGGTATAAGAACATAAGCCAGGTCAAATGTAATTTCAATATTGCCTCCCTGCTTTTACAGCATATTCCTTTGGAAATAAAACATGATGCTTTGTTTGGACTCTTTATGACTGTATCCACTTGCAATGCTACACGTGCTGATGCATATATCAAGATTTCCAGGTCTGGCATAGAATGACATTGGCCCGGATTCTCTGGACTCATCTTGGCAGAGCTACCTTGGGAGAGTGAGCGTTCCAGCCAATATTCCATTGACGTTTGATGGGACTGGATGATGGACGGGGCTGGATAATCCTGCCTATAGAATTTAAAGCACAAATAACAGGCCATTCAGCCCAACTGATTCTGCTAGAGATTGTGGTCTATTCTCCGACCCATAGAACATAGAAAAACCACTGAACAAACAAGCCCTTCGGCCCACAAGTTGTGCTGATCGTTTCCCTACCTACTAGGCCTACTTATAGCCTTCAATCGCATTAAATCACACGCACTCATCCAGAAATCTCCTAAAAGACCATATCCATCTAGCAGAAGTACAATGGAGACAATAAGCAATGTCAACTTCATGTTTGAGTGTGGCAAATCACAAATCTACCCTCAGTGTCTCTCCAGGCTGAGTTTTGCAGCCCTTCCTGCACACAGGGTTTTCCAGTCCTGTTGCTGGAACTGGAAGGTCCTGTTGCCCATCAATGACAGGCCGCTTCCACCATCAGAAAGTGTGCATCAGGTTACGAGAGTGGGGATGGAAAATCCCACCCTCTGTCTTCCATTTTGTCTGTCAGAGAGGGCAACTTCCATAGAAACTACGAGCAGAAATAGGCCATTCATCCCTTCAAGTCTGCTGCACCATTCATTATGATCACAGCTGATCATCAAATTTAGAATCTTGATCCCCCCTCTTGCCCCCATATCTCTTGATCCCTTTAGCCCCAAGAGCTGTCTCTACCTTCTTCTTGAAATCAGGCAACATTTTGGCCTCAACTACTTTCTGCATTCGTGAATTCCACACATTCATCACTCTCTGGTTGAAGAAATTTCTCCTCACCTCAGTCCTGAAAGGTTTCTCCCTCATCTTCAAACTATGACCCTCTACTTCTGGATGCTCCCAACACTGGGCACGTTCTTTCTGAATCCATCCTGTCTAATCTTGTGAGAATTTTATAAGTTTCTATGAAAACTCCTATCAATCTTGCAAATCCTAGTGAATATAGTACAAACTGATTTCAGGAAATGATCAACTTTGAGAGGGTGTAGAAGAGATTTACCAGAACTATTCCAGGAATGAAACACTTTTAGCTACAAGATTAAGTTGGAGGGGGCTGGGCCAACAGAGATTGAAGGAAGATTGAGTAGAGGTGAAGACGGTGATGATTGATTGTATAAGGTAGGCAAGAACAGCTGTTCCCATTGGCTGATGATGCAAGAATCCAGAAGACAGATTAAGGTTTAGAGTGTGAGATATACAGGGGGAAATGCAAGAACAAAACATGTAGCGAGTGGTAATGACCTGGAAGACACTAACTTGGAGATAGAGGAAGAAGAGGCAATCAATAATTATAGGAGACACAGTGAAACAGCAGTTTGCACTGCTGCCTCGCAGCGTCAAGGACACAGGTTCAATTCCAGCTTTGGATCACTGTCTGTGCAGAGTTTGCACATTCTCCTCATGTCTGGGCGGGTTTTTTCCAGGTGCTCCAATTTCCTCCCAACTCCAAAGATCTATAGGTTAGGTGGATCGACCATGCTGAATTGCCCGTTATGTGCCCAGATATGTAGGTGAGACGGGAATAGATGTGGTAAATGTGTGGGTTATGTGGATAAGGTGGGGGAGGGGGCCTTGGTAAGATGCTCTGTCAGAGGTGAGATACAGATTCGATGGGTCAAATGGTCTCCTTGTGCACTGTCGGGTTTCAGAAGGGAATTCCAATTGAAGCTTAGAGGGAAATAGCTTGGCGATAGTTTGGGGGAATGGGATTGAATAGGATTGCTCTACAGAGGGTCAGCATTGACTTGATAGGCCGAATTGTCTCCTTTAATTGACCATCTGACTGTGTTTCTGTGAGAGTGGCACAGCTGAGAAGGATGCTGTTCAGCCCATCATGCACCTGCCAGCCCTTTAGTCAAGTTATCCAGTTAAAACCTGCTTTCCCTATTATTCTTTCTCTACAGCTAAAATGATTTTTCTCTGGAAAAGTTGGGTTCCATAGATTTTGAGTTCATGCTAAATGTAGAAGGTTGAGGAGTAATCCAGTAATAGCAAACAAAAAAGAGTAAGGAAAGTATTTTCCTGTCCCACAGTCCATGGAATTGTAACGTATATATGTATTTGTGTCTGAGCACGAGTGTGTGTGTGTGAATGAGTGTGTGTGTGTGAGTGAGAATCTGTGTGAGAATGCGCATATGTATGTGTGGGTGAGTGTAAGTGAGTGTGCATATATGAGTGTGAGTGTGCATGTATGAGTGTGAGTGAGTGTGAATGTGAGTGTGTGTGTGCGTATATGAGTGTGAGTGTGCGTATATGAGTGTGACTGTGCATGTATGAGTGTGAGTGTGTGTGTATAAGTGTGTGTGTGTGAGCCCGTGTGTGTGAGTGTGGAAGAGTATGGGTGAGTGTGGGTATGTGAGTGTCAGTGTATGTGTGTGAGTGTGTGTGTGCGTGAGAATGCGCGCATGTGCATGAGAATGTGTGTGTGTGTGTTTGTGAGTGTGTGTGAGTATGTGTGAGTGTCTGGGGGGGGGATCCACATATAGGTCTGTTGACTTTGGGTGGGATTTTCCGATTTTGGGGTGAGCACGGCCAGATAATCTCACTCCGTCAATAAGCAAGTCAAACAATGTTGGCATAAAAGGACAGTTGCTTAGCATTGGTATCCTGAGTTTCACACTTTAATTACTGCTCCTATTTTATTCCTGTCAAATCTAAATCTTTCTTTTCACAGAAGGTTTTTTTTTAAATTGTATTTTTGGCCCAATTAACAAAATCCTCATTTAGCTTCTATTTTAGATACTAATTACATTTAAACAGGAGCCTTAATGAGACCGGGTCTATTTGTGAAGCAGCTATGTTCCAGCAGCTTAATGGGGAGGTGTCAATGAGACAAAGCTTTACAATAACACTGTTGTCCCCTTCAAATCCCCAATACAACACTGACTGCCCTCATATCATTTATTCAGGGGTATGACTGACAAGGTGAATAACGATAACTCAGAGCATCCAGCAAAAGAATTCAAGGAAAGCTTCCGGCAATCTCATAGAATCCCGACAGTGCACAAGGAGGATTTTTGGCCCTTGAGACCCCACCAGGTCCTACCCCCGCAACCCTACATATTCAGCCACAACTTTGAAGGTGAAGTGCGGTCCACAGAGCCAAAACACTAATGGCTGACATTGTAGAGATTGAGCATAAGAATCATTTCACTTTTTTTAAAAATCACTCCCAGTACCATATAACAGCACTGAGCACGCTAGAGATAGCACTAACACCAGGCTACAATATTCCTAATAGAGGTGACTGTCTGACTGAGCCAGTCCACCGGGACTACAGCAGAGAATCCACAATGATTTTGAAGGTGGCCCAGTGGTTAGCTGCTGCCACACAGTGCCAGGAACCTGGATTTGATTCCCAGCGTAGGTCACTTTTGGTGTGAAATCTGCATGTTCTCGCTGTGTCTGCGTGGGTTTCCTCTGGGGCCCTCCAGTTTCCTCCCACGTGCTGGTTAGGTGCACTGGCCATGCTAAACTCTCCCTGGAAAAGGCGCCAGAGTGTGGCAACCGGCACGCCTTTTGGGCTGTGGGAGGAAACCGGAGTACCCAAAGGAAACCCACACAGACACGGGGAGAAGGTGCAGACACTGCACAGACAGTGACCCAAGCTGGGAATCAAACCTGGGTCCCTGGCACTATGTGGCACTGGTACTAACCTCTTCGCCACCATTCCGCTGTAACACTTTAGCCTTTCAACAAGTTTCCATTTTGCAACTTAGCATTGCACAAAATTCCGTTTCTTCCTCTCTCTCTCTCAGGAGCATACGCATGGACAGCGTGGATATATTAGAGCACCTTACATTTCACCACAACACAAAGTGCTTCAAGGTGACATACTTACTTTTACGTAGCCAATTCCTGACTGCCAAATGTCCCAGTACTCTTTCCAGCGAATAAGTCATTTCTGAAATGCTGTCTTTGTTGCCATGTAGCTAAGTTGTGTCCAACAAACAGCAATTTGACCAAATAATCTGTTTCTTGTGACGTTGATTGAGAGATAAATATTAGCCAGGGAGGGAAAGCTCACCTACTCTTCTTCGAAATGGTGCTACGAGATCTTTTAAGCCCTGGGAGGGCCTAGGTTTAATGTCAGATCCGAAAGGCAGCATTGCCTCAGGCTCCCTAACTCAGGCTCTGCAGAAGGACACAGTAGAAATCAATAAATAATCTGAGCTTACAGGCAAGGTACTACAATAATCGTGGGCGACTTTCATCCTTACTTCAATCGGACATGGAGTGAGTTCATGGTGTGTATTTTGGGATGGTTTCCTGGAAGAATATATTCTGGAAAACCTCCCAGGGACTGAGCTATTTTGAGCCTGGTCAAGGGGCCACAATTATCCTGAATGAATTCAGTGGGAAAATCAGTGATTTTGTTTCATTCATTTGTGGAACATGAGCGTCACTTGCTGGCCAGCATTTATTGTCCATCCCTATTTGCTCTTGGAGGTCAGTTGAGCATGAACCACATTACTCTGAAATGGCTCTGAAATCACATGTAGGCCAGGCTGGGTAAGGACAGCAGATTTCCTTCCCTAGAAGGCCTTTAGTGAACCAGATGGAGTTTTCCCAATACTGGTTCCATGGTCATCATTAAATTCTTAATTCCAGATATTTTTATCTAATTCAAATTTCACCATCTGCCGTGGTGGGATTCGAACCCAGATCCCCAGAAAATGAGCTGAGTCACTGGACTAATAATCTAGCAATAATACCAATCTAGAAATAATAATAGCAATCTAGCAATCGGCCATCGCCTCCCAGTGTATCTGAGATGACTTGAAAACTCAAAATGAAAATGCCCCCCTATGTGAATAGGGGGAATCGCTAGCATGTCTTTTGCCTGCGGGAGGAAACTGGAGCACTCAGAGGAAACCCACACAGACATGGGAAGGACGTGCAAACTTCATACTGATAGTTACCCAAAGCCGGGAATCGAACTTGGGTCCCTGGCAGCAGTGCTAACCATTGCGCCACCAGTGACTAAAGAAGTCAAAGGACATGAGGGGAAAGTGGGAACAGGTTACTGAGATGGATGATTAGCCATGATCTCAATGAATGGCAGAGCAATCTCAAAGGGATAAGTACCTACTCCTGTTCCTATTTTCCGTGTTTCTATGTTTAATCATTCCCCAGAGAGCAGTGGAGGCTAGGGGAGTGGGGGGGTGGGGGGGTCATTTATATATATTCAAGACTGAATTAAAGAGATGTTTGCTAAAAATCAAAGATCAAGGAAAGGTGGGATTTGAGGGTTGGTGGGGGGATAAGAAGGGCAGTTAGAAAAGTGGAGTTAAAACCACAATCAGATCTGCCATGGTCTTATTAACTGATGGGTTAGAATTAATGGGCTGAATGGTCTCCTCTGCTCCTATTATGTATGTTCTCAGTGCTCTATTAGAGAATCAGCCTTCGTTGTGATGTGGGAATTGAGTACAGAACCTTCACGGACAACAATCTACCAACTAGGCAATGGCCCAGTGACATTATCGCTCGACTATTAATCCCAAAACTCAGCTAATGTTCTGGGGGACCCGGGTTCGAATCCCACTACGGCAGATGGTGGAATTTGAATTCAATAAAAAAATTCAATAAAAAAAAACTGGAATTGGGAATCTGCTAATGATTATAAAACCATTGTCAATTGTTGGAAAAACCTTACCTGGTTTACTGATACCCTCCAGGAACATTAAGGAAGAGATTTTGCTGTCCTTACCTGTGATCCAGAGCCACAGCAATGTGGTTGACTCTCAACTGGCTTCTAAACAAGGGAACTAAGAATAAACACTGGCCGGCCAGCCATCATCAAGCTCCATGAGTTAATAAAAAAAGGCAACAGATCCCCAGCTAAGTGACATGCGCACAAAGTGTGACACAAGAAATATGTCACACTGTAGGGATAAGGGAGTGGGGTCTGGGTGGGATTGTAATGATATAGACTCAATGGGCCGAATGGCCTCTTTCTGCACTGTAGGGTTTCTATGATTTCAAATTCAGAGACACACACAGGCACGCACACACAAACACACGCCAAGATCTCAGAAATGTGATTGTGACCAGGTCATTGGTCTCAGTGCTGTTGTCTGAGGGATGAATGTTAGCAAATATGGCAGGGAGAATTCCCCCGTTCTTCTTTGAGCTAGTGTTAGCAATAACAGCCTCTGACCTCTGAAAGTGCCGCGTTTTCCGAGGCTTTGCCAGAGGGTCAGCCTGGAATTTGCACTTGTACTTGTGAAAGTTAGCTCCCAGCCTCAGGGAGACAAGTGCTTCTAACCGAGCCACGGCTGACACCTGAGTTCTGAGGTCTGGTCGTTCTATTGACAAACAGAACCCACTTTCACAGCTCTGTTCGTCAACTCTGTAATCTCCTGGTACTTCAGCCTCCCCTCAATCCAATTTGCCGGGAAACTGAGCTGTCCCACGGGAACTCGCACTGTGTGACTGCTGCTGGAACTAAACAGCAGCTGAAGTATCGCACTGTCAATAGGGTCAGGCGTGAGTAAAAGGGGGCAGAGCATCGGGGGTACACCCTGCACCCACAGAATGGGACAGAGGGGCAACATTTCCAGCAGCAGAGGGCGGGAAGAAAAGGGATTAACAGTGGCCAACATGACGCAGCCCAAAGATCTGGGAGGAGGGGTGGGCGATTTTTCCGGTTCTCCTTCCTGGTTTTCCGGGCGCACTTAGCGGGATGGATTTCCAGCACTCTGTGCTTCACAGAGTCTCTGGGAGGGAGGATTCATGCCTGTAAGAGAAGTGGGGACATGATGGGGGGAATTAATGGCATTGAGAGACTGGCATCGGAGCGCTGAGTGAGGCACAGCACAGGTACTGATTATCAGTAGGGCGATACCTGTGCACTGCCACCACCACCCCCCAACCATACCCCTTCACCCCCCCCCCCCCAATTCCATCCCCATCGCCGGCTTCCCAATGGCTTCCCCTCCCGATCTCCTGACTCTCCTGCAATGGCCAGTTCCGAATCCCACTGTTCCCCAATCGCTGGTCTCCCCCGTACACCCCACCCCCAGTACAGGATCCCCCCTCCCTCCCCCACCCCCTCCCCCCACATCTCCTGGCTCACTGCGCTACTCAAGCCGTGCAGCATGCTGTGAAAATCACACCCCTGATTTCTTGCACAGTTAATGTGAGAGTGGCATAGAAGGCACAAGTCCCCATCCCAAAACCCAACCTCCACTCTCTTTGCGGTGGGCTGGAAGGGGGCGGGATGGAAAGAGTGAAGATGGATGGTGTGGTTGGGAGAGAATGGCCCAGAACCCCAACCACTACTATTTTCGAAGTGGCGGGGGGGGGGGGGGGAGGGAGTGGATGGTGGGGGTGGAGAGATTAGACAGGAAACTGGAGATAAGGACACAATCAAATCATCTTATTGACTGGCGGGACAGCCCCAAGAGGTTGAATTCCTATTTCTTCTGATCTTATGTTTTATGAATTTATGTTAGCGCTGCTGCCTCACAGCACCAGGGAGCCAGGTTCGATTCTCGGTTGGGTCACTGTCTGTGCAGAGTTTGCACGTTCTCCCCATATCTGCACTAGTTTCCTCTGGTTTCCTTCTATAGCCCACAAGATGTGCTGGTTAGGTGCATTGGCCATTCTAAATTCTCCCTCAGTGTACCCAAATAGGCTTGTGACAAAGTGTGGCAAATTTTCACAGCAAATTTCTTTGCAAAATTAACATAAGTCTACTTGTGTCACTAAATAAACTTTTTTTAACTACAACCACTGATTAAAGTGTGGCAGCTTTTTTTATGCACATTTTATTTCAAGTATCTTAACACCTCCAATGGAAAATGGTTTGGAAAGAGATAGCTTTACGCCCATGCAAAATGTTTTATAAACTCAGCACCTTACAGCAAGAGCACATTATCAGAAATCAGACAAAATCCCAGATTAGTGAGATAAACATCAGGTTAAAAATTCACACATTTTATTCCGCATTGATATGCACTGACGTTGGGGTTTTGATTCCAGTCTTTTAACGTCTGCTCTCAATTTGTCAAGACATTGTACTCGTGAACCCTTTAATAATTCATCCCTATCTGATGGCTCTCAGATCATTTCCCCAGTTCTGAGCTACATATAAGTTGAGGTTGAGAATCATCGGATGAGTGCACCGGTGTTGTGACAGCTTAATGGCTAGAGCGAAAATCAGCTAATATCAGGACGTGCTTCATAAATAATAATCCCGCTACCAGTCAGACAAGGTACCAAATTACTTTCCAATAGTGTCGTTCAACCCTGCATCATTTCATGTTAATCATAATAGTCATATTCTAAGGGTATGATTTTTTTTTACCTGGTTGCAACTAATGTGTAATTAAACAAATAAAATTTGATTTGATTTATTATTATCACATGTATTGGTAAATAGTGAAAATGTATATATAGTGGGGCGGCACGGTGGCACAGTGATTAGCACTGCTGCCTCACAGCGCCAGAGAACCTGGGTTTGAATCCCGGCTTGGGTCACTCTCTGTGTGGAGTTTGCACGTTCTGCCCATGTCTGCGTGGGTTTCCTCCGGGTGCTCCAGTTCCCTCCCACATTCTGACAGACTTGTTGGTTAGGTGCATTGACCCGAATAGATGCCAGACTGTGGCAATTTAGGAAATTTCAGAGTAACTTCATTGCAGTGTCAATGTAAACCTTATTTGTGACTAATGATTAAACTTTAAACTTTAAAAAAGACAATTGTTTCTTGCATGCAATGTAGACACAGCGTACCATTCATAAAGAAGGAAAGGAGAGGGTGCAGAATGTAGTGTTACAGTGATAGCTAGGGTGTAGAGGAAGATCAGCTTAATGCAAGATAGGTCCATTCAAAAGTCTGATGGCAGCAGGAAAGAAGCTGTTCTTGAGTGAGTTAGTATGTGATCTCAGAGTTTTGTATCTTTCTCTGGACAGAAGAAGGTGGAAGAGAGAATGTCCGGGGTGTGTGATTCTGGATGAATGGACCTGGTGAGAACAGGAAAGCTGAGATTATGTTCAGAGTAGAGAAGGTTAAGGAGATATTTAATTGAGGTTTTTAAAATTCATGAGGGATTTTGATCAAGTCAGTTAGGAGAAACTGATACCACTCAGTAACCAGAGAACACAGATATAATTAGCAAAAAAAACAAAGTTTTTTTTATTCAAGGGATGTGGACTTCGCTGCATTTATTTACCATCTCTGATTCTCCTTCAGAAGCTGGTGATGAACTGCCTTCCTGAACTGTTGCAGTCCATATGATGTAGGTACCCCCACTGTGCTGTTAGATAAGGTGCTCCCCTATTTTGATCCAGCAACAGTGAAGAAACAACCATGTATTTCCAAGTCAGGATGATGAGTGATTGAAAGGAGAACTTCAAGTTGATGGCGTCCGCTGCCCTTGACCTTCCAGCAGTCATGGGTTTGCAAGGTGCTGCCCGAGAAGCCTTGGTGAGTTGCTACAGCGCATCTTGTATAGGGCAGCAAGATAAATGATGGGGTGGAGGTGTGGGGAGAGGTAAATTTCTGATGACATCCTTCAGTTGACTTGTTAAAGGTAGCTGGTGAGTGGCTGTGATAGTATCCCATGGATTGGAGAGATACTTACACACACAGAACAGCCATTACTCTGCTGCTCCCTCAGTTGGTTTTTGTTAGGTTTTCAGAAAGGTAACTCGACACGGCTGGATTCAGCATCACTGTCGGTCCCATCTCTTACTGACTAATCCCCTCCAAAAGTTGGTCCATGTGTAAAATACAATTTATTTTTTAGTCACGTTTAGGCTTACATTAACAACACAACAAAGTTATTGTGAAAATCCCCTAGCCGCCACACTCCGGCGCCTGTTCGGGCACAATGAGGAAGAATTTAGCATGGCCAATCCACCTAACCAAACATCTTTGGAATGCAGAAGGAAACTGGAGCACCCAAAGGAAACCCATGTAGACACATGGAGAACATGCAGATTTCGCGCAGACAGTGACCCAAGGCGGGAATCGAATCCAGCTCCCTGGTGTTGTGAGGCAGCAGTGCTAAACACTGTGCTACCATGCTTTCCCATGCTATGTCTCCTCCAGATGATATTGTTTTTGGAGTAGACAGTATCCAGTCTGTGCGATAGTTGTGGCAGGAATCCATGTTTCTCTTGCAGTAGAGGGTCTGATGACAGAACTTCTTATTTCTGACTGAAGGCATGACATTTCATTCTGCTTTCGCGCCCTTCAATCTGATCCTGTCACTTTTTTCTGGATGACATAGTGGTGGTTTTGAAGGATAGGCCTCGAAGGTTCAAACTAAGAAGTTTTTGGAAAGGATGTTAATGCTAAACGTGCTAAAATGGACGCTAATGACTGCTCGATAACATGTGATCAGTTGTCATGTGATCAGTCTCTTAAAGAGCCCTAGTTCCACAACAAAGCTGCTACTGAAAAAATAATATGAATATACCTCCCCCCTTTAAAACAAAGGTTTAAAACAATTTTGATTGTTAGTGTTATGCTGTTATTATAACAGCATAACACTAACAATCAAAATTAGCAATATGAACAATTGATAAATAAGAAGAAGGCCACACAGCCCATTGAGTTTGCACCACCAACAATTCCACCCAGGCCTGATCCCTGTAACCCCCCTGACACTAAGGGGAAATTTGTCATGTCTAATCCATCCAATCTGCATATCTGGGAAGAAAACTGAGCATCCCGAGGAAACCCATGCAGACACAGGGAGAACGTGCAGACTCTGCACAGCCAGTGACCAATGTGGGAATCGAACCCGAACGCAGTGCTAAATACTGTGCCACAAGTCACATGTTTAAAAGGCCGTGGTTCTCTGTGTGGTTGTTGGCATATTTCAGTTGTTTGATTTATTGCAACCTCTGGCGCTTTTAACCAGCGTTGATATCACATTCTGATGTTGACTTGGTGTTGAAGCGTTCTGAGCTGAGGTATTGTCTTCCCCAGTTGGTTGGGGTGGTGTCATGTTCTCCGAAAGGTGCAGGTCTTCTCTTTGCACAGCTGGATGTGGACTCTCTGTCGGTTCTGTCGCTGGCAGCTTGGTCCTTGTTGCCAAATGTCGATCCACGAGTGTTCTCTATATTACACCATCTCGTGTTTGGATCATGTAGGAGACCAGTCCTGTTTGTGCTTTGGTGATGGCAGGTAACCACGTTTCACCGTGGTATAATTCCTTGCTCGATCTTCCTGACCCTGATGTAAACCATAATAAAGAACAGTGTAGCACAGGAAAAGGCCCTTTGACCCTCCAAGTCTACGCCAATTATGATGCCTGCCTAAACTAAAACTGTACGCACTTACGGAGTCCGTACCTTTCCATTCCTGTCTTACTCATCTAGAGTAAGATCTAGTTACTCATCTAGTCTCTGTCTTACTCATTACTCATTACTCTGTCTTACTCATCTAGAGTAAGTCATCTAGATGCCTCTTGAATGCCGCTATCATATCTACTCCCACCAGCTCCCCCCCGGGCAGTGTGTCCCAGACATTCACCACCCTCTGCGTAACACACTTGCCTTGCACACTTGACTTGCACATCTCCTCTAAACATTTCCCCACGCATCTTATACCTATGTCCCCTCGTACTTGACACTTCTACCCTAGGGAAAGAGCATCTGACTATCCACTCTGTCCATGCTAGTCAGAGTGTTGTAGACCTCTATCAGGTCGCCCCCTCAACCTCCATCGTTCCAGTGAGAGCAAACCGAGTTTATCCAACCTCTCCTCATCGCTAATACCCTCCAGACAGTTTACCAGATCCTGGTAAACCTCTTCTGCACCCTTCTCCAAAGCTTCCACGTCCTTCTGTGGTTTCACCTTGTTCTCTCACCTTATAACCTGATTTTTTGCTTTTTTCTTGACGATTTCTCTTGTTTTGGATGGTTTAAGCCAATCAACTGTTGCGCATCGTTGATGTTTAACCTTGAGCGAGACTTGGGTTATTGAGTATTTCTGTACGTCAGCAGAAATTGGCTCCATTGTTTAGACAATGAACTTTGCTCTCGCGTTACCTTTAACAAATGTTCCATCTTCTGTGCAGAGTGTTCTGTCAGCCCATTCATGACCAGATGATAAGGAGCGAATCCTGTTCTCCTTTTAAATAGTTTGTGACTTCTTGCGGAATGAATTGCAGCCCCTTACTGCTCACGAGTTGCTCAAGGTAACCCGATCTATTGAAAATTTCATCCAGTCTTTCAATTGTTCTCTTCAACAGCATGGTGCTCATAATGGCAGTTTCGCGTGCCATTTTATACTGAAAATTATTCCGAGAAGCTTCTTTCTTCGTCTGTGCATAACTAGTTTCTGCTTTATTCAAGGGGGACATGGTGGCACAGTGGTTAGCACTGCTGCCCCACAACTTGAGGGACCCAGGTTCAATTCCCAGCTTGGGTCACCCTCTGTGCGGAGTTTGCACATTCTCCCTGTGTCTGCGCGGGCTTCCTCTGTGTACTCCACTTTCTTCCCACACTCCAAAGTTGTGCAGGTTAGGTTGATTGGCCATTCTAAATTATCCCTTAGTGTCCTAGGATGCGTAGCTTAGAGGAATTAGCGGGGCAGATAGGGCCTGGCTGGGATTGTGGTCGGTGCAGACATGATGGGTTGAATGGCTTCCTGCAGAGTGTAGGGCTTCTAGGACTCTATGGCTTTGATGCAAAAGTTACCGACTTCTCTTCATCTGTGGACATTATATGGAAACTGCTGCCCAAGCCCTCTTCCATAAAGTGATGGTCACATACCAGATGCAAAGATAAATTTGGATCAAAGTCTGCCAGGTGGTCTGACTTTAGTAATGCCTCCTTAGCTTGTACAAAGGCTCTTTTGCACTCATCATCCACTCACCTTCATTTTCTGTTTTGACACAAAGTCTATTTGGTGTAAGTACAGCTATAGTGCTGTTATGATGGTAGTTGGAATCGTAGAATCTGTACAGTACGGAAGGAAGCACCCATCACAATCCCACCCAGGCCCTGATCCCTTTGGACTGTGGGAGGAAACCCACGCATTCACGGGGAGAATGTGCAAACTCCACACAGACAGCTGGGAATCGAACTTGGGTTCCTGATGTTAAGGGGCGATTTGGCATGGTCAATCCACCCTAAGCCGCACGTCTTTGGAGAGTGGTGGGAAACTGGTGCACCCAGAGTAAACCCACGCAGTCACGGAAAGAACGTGTCAACTCCACACGGATAATCACTCGACGCCGGAATTAAATCTGGGTCCCTGTTGCTGTGAGGCAGCGGTGCCGAGTTTTCTCTGCCCACCGCAGCGACTTCCAGGATTTTGACCTGGCAACAACGTGGAGGAACGGCAATGCGATTCCAAAGTCGGAATAGTGAGTGGCCGGTTCTTGTGTGTTCTGTTCGCCTGGGATGGAGCAGCTGAGCTTTGCCTTCCTGTCACCTCCCCGTGTTCGCAAGGAGATGACAAAATGATCTCTTGCTTTTGAAGGGTTAAAGGAGAAAAGGGTTTTCTTTGGAGTCGGCTGAATGAAAAGGTACTGTTTTGCCATCACCAGGATGTGTTAAATGATTGAAGGGCTGGAAATGTATTCTCATGCTTTTAGTAATCCAACCTCTCCTCAATCAGACAGCAAGGATTGATGAGACAATTAGTGTGGAGTTTCCTGTGAGGTGTGATATGTGCTTCAATGTTGTGCTACCTAGTAATCATATTTCAGAAAATTGACCTTGATCTCTTGTATTCATCTGCACTGATATATTTACAGCCGAGGCATTGGGTATAAATGTTGAATGTATCATCACAATTGTAACAGACATCGTCAGTACAAATACCATTGCAAAATAATAAAGAAATTGAAATTTTTAATCAGCCCTTCGTAACCTAGCATGTCCAAAAAGCACTTTACAGCCTCTTACTGACACATAACCATTGTCGAACTGCAGAAATCTAATGACTAATTTACTATTTAATAGGCAGGAAATACAGTGCTTGCAGGTGTGCAGTTGGAAGGAATGGGTTTCTCCCACTTGTAGCACAGGAGGAAACGTTCAGCCCCTCAATCCCCTCACACCCTGCCGCTCTGTTTAGATGCTGGCTGACTTATATCTGAAGACCAGTTTCAACCACTCTGGGTCCATGACCTTAACAAACTCTTCACCAAAAATCTATTAGTCCCAATTCTGAAGCGTTAATCTCTAGCTTCCAGAGCCCAGTTTGCAGGTGGAACATAGAACATAGAACATTACAGCGCAGTACAAGCCCTTCAGCCCTCGATGTTGCACCGACCAGTGGAACCAATCTAATGACCCTCTAACCTAAACTATTCCAATATTATCCATATGCCTATCCACTAACCATTTGCACACCCTTAAAGTTGGCAAGTCCACAACTGCTGGAGGCAGGGCATTCCACGCCCTTACTATCCTCTGAGTAAAGAACCTACTTCTGACATCCATCCTATAATTACCTTAATTTAAAGCTATCGTGTTAGCCATCAACATCCAAGGAAAAAGGTTCTCACTGTCCACCCTATCTAACCCTCTGATCACCTTGTATGCCTCGAATACATATATAGGTGGCATAGTGGAACAGTGGTTAGCACTGCTGCCTCACAGCTCCAGTGAACAGCAAAAGCCAGTCTCAACATAGACTTGAACTCACATTGGGCTGAACTAACTAAACAGATAACTGTTACTACAACATATGAATTCTTATATTATTTATATCACTGGTTCAAATATTTTCATAAACAATTTGCACCACAAAACACTTGTTCATGAAAAACTTTGTTTGCATTGTATTTTTAAACTACAAGGAGTCATGAACGTAGCCTAATCCATCAGGCAAACCAGCCCCCCCATTCCTGTCTACACTTCCCGCTGCCTCAGAAAAGCAGCCACCATAATTAAGGACCCCATGCATCCTGGAAATATTATCTTCCACCTTCTTCTGTTGGGGAAAAAGACACAAAGGTTTGAGGTCACATACCAACTGACTCAAGAACAGCTTTTTTCCTGCTGCCACCAGACTTTTGATTGGACCTCCTTTTATATTAAGTTGATCTTTTTCTACACCCTGACTGTGACTGTACATTACATTCTGTACTCTCTCCTTTCCTTCTCTATAAAGGGTATGCTTTATCTGTATAGTATGCAAGAAACAATACTTTTCACTGTTTACAAATACATGTGCCAATAATGAATCAAACTAAATCAAAGTTATCAATGATTTACTTCACTTTATCTTTGTAATCATTTCTGTTGCCTACAGCCTGAGCTCTGACATTCTTCCTTAAGTCTCTCGATGCCTCTCTCCTCCTTTAGGGCACTCCATCTATCTTTCACCTCTCCTTGTGCTTTCTCGTGTGACTCAATATCAGTGTATCCTTGAGAAAATCCTTCTCCTTGGGCCCTATTTTACCATTTTGATTCTAAGTGCTGGGCCCGACTTGAATCTGGAAATGTTTCAGGTCTGCCTTTTAGACCCATTCTCTCAGGTGCCGCCATACGCACTCTGCCTGAAAAAGAATCAACAATTCCGGATCACGCTGAATAAGCCTATGGGTGGGGCTTAACATGCCCAAAATCCTGCAGCTCCGATCAGGCTTTCCAACTGCGCACGCGCAGAAAAGAATTGATAGAATAATGCTCCCCTATTACTTTACCCCTAATGCCTTCCCTAGCCCTCACAGACTTTCCCCACCCACATAACATTAATGACACCTTTATCTCCTAACCTACCTGCAACCCAGAACAATACTGGGCCCCTCCTCCCTTCCCCCCTCTCAGGCAGAGAGGCAGTAGACCCTCTTTCCCCCACACCGATCTCAGGCAGAAAGATTCACCCTCCCCTCTTCACCCTACAGATATCAGGCAGAGCGATTCCCCCTCACCCCCACCCCAGACCCTCCCACACAAGGCCCTGGAACTGCATGGAACTTTCTGGGATGCTCCGTCAAACTGCCTGCAGCTGATCTGCCCTAACGAGGGGCAAATCAGGAATGGACAGGCAGGCAGGCATTCCTGCACAAAATGTGCGCACGATCAGCCCCCTGATCCTCTGAGAGCGACCTAGGGAGGTTGCTGGATGCAGCAAGGCGAGGCGGAACACCTCCTTCCTCCTAGGAGGACACAGACTAAAGGGAGGCTGATGGAAATGTGGAGGAAGTCTTTGTTTTGTTCAGTACCAGGACCTTGCCCCCCCACCCCCAAACCGGGAAGCAGTATCGGAAAAAAGTCAATGACTTCATCCAAACAGCAAGGGTGAACGCTGAACCCCCATCTTGCCTCTTCCCTGAAATTTCTGATCGCCTCACTATAGGAAGGATGTGGAAGCTATTGAAAGAGTGCAGAAGAGATTTACAAGGATGTTGCCTGGATTGGGAAGCAGGCCTTATGAAGATAGATTGAGGGAGCTGGGACTCTTCTCACTGGGAAGAAGTAGGTTGAGAGGCGACCTGATAGAGATTTATAAAATGTTGAGAGCAATAGATGGGGTGGATTCTCGGAGACTATTTCCCCGGGTTGAAATGGTCGCTACGAGAGGACACAGATTTAAGGTGCAGGGAAGCAAATGCAGAGGGGATGTTAGGGGTAAGTTTTTCACTCAGAGGGTGGTGAGTGAATGGAATCGGCTGCCGTCGGTGGTGGTAGAGGCGAACTCGCTGGGGTCTTTTAAAAGACTTCTGGATGAAATATGGGAACTAATGGGATAGGGGGTTATAGATAGTTCTGTGGCTTGGTAGGTATAGATGTGATTGGCGCAACTTGTGGGACGAAGGGCCTGTTTGCGCTGTAGTGTTCAATGTTCTATGTTCTGTGTTCCTCCAGATCCTCCCATCCCCAGCACCCTGCATGCTTCCAGCTCCTGACCCCTAAGCACCTCCTTCCTATCCCCCATAGCCACCACCTGATACTCTGCAGGAATCATATCACCATTCCTTTCATGGCTCCTTCTGTCTCCACACGAGAAGACCGACCATGACACCCGTGAGAGGGCGAAAAAGTGAGCCGGAGGGTCAGATCTCCTTTGAGGAGCAAGCGCTGGAGCTGTCAAGGTAAGGGGAGATGTGGGCTGTCAGTAACAACATGGTCAGGCTGCAGTCAAACCGTGAGCACCTGTCATTCCTTCATCATTGTCTCCAGGGCCTGTGTTTCGAGTGCGAGGGACAAGGTTTAAAGATGTACGAGGCATGTTTATTTGCATAGAGAGGGTAATGGGTGCCTGGTATTTGCTGCTGGGGGAAGGCATGGATGTAGATATGATAGTGAACTTTAAGGGGCATCTCTACAGCTACGTGAGTGGGATGGGAATAGAGGGATATAGTCCCTGGATGGGTAGAGGGTTATAAATCAGATGGGTAGCCTGGTCGCTACAAGCTCAGAGGGCCAAAGGGCCTGATTCTGTGATGTAATTTCCTTGGTGTTTTGTCCTACGTTGAATGGAGAAGTGTGAATCACGTATCTGGCATCCCGGATTCCTCTCCCCCCCCCCACTTGCCCTTAACCTTGTGTCCTATGTTGCAGGGACAGATGTGGAAGCCCAGGGGCTTCTGATCTCCAGGCTCCTGCTGCAGCTCCCGCTTTTCATCCTCTGGGTGAATGTGGGCACTCCTGCCTCTGATGGTCGTCTCCCTCTGAAAGTGGTAAGTCCCAGGCCTCCTGTGCCCGCAATTCTTCCTCCAGCTCCTCCTCCTCAGCTCCAGCTGTAACCAAAAGAACATCAATATTGATTGGTTGCATCGCAAAAACCATCTCGGCACTCTGAAAGGGGGTGTGGAGATGGAGTGGAGCACGTGTCGAGGTTAAAGAATGCTGCTTGCTCCAAGCATATCAACAGTCACTGTCCATATTCCCCAATTCCCCCAGCCACATGCTCCCCACAATCACAGCCCCCCCCAATTCCCCCAGCCACATGCTCCCACAATCACAGCCCCCCAATTCCCCCAGCCACATGCTCCCCACAATCACAGCCCCCCAATTCCCCCAGCCACATGCTCCCCACAATCACAGCCCCCAATTCCCCCAGCCACATGCTCCCCACAATCACAGTCCCCCAATTCCCCCAGCCATTGCTCCCCACAATCACAGCCCCCCAATTCCCCCAGACACGTGCTCCCCACAATCACAGTACCCCCCCCCAATTCCCCCAGCCACATGCTCCCCACAATCACAGCTCCTGGAAAAGTTGAGAGGCTGCAGCAGTGTAATTTGCAAGGGCTTTGTGCACATCCTTCAGCTGGAATTGTGCTGAGTGCACTAGGATCCAGCAGCACCACAAGACCCGAGGTCAGTGCTGAGATCGGAGGCCTTGCTGAGTAACAGCCCCTCCCACCATTGACCTGGCACATAAAATAACTGCAACAAAGGACAGAGAGCTGTTGGACTCTTGGCACTTACCTCCTCAGTAACCCTCCCTGATAGAGCGCCCGAATCGGACTTTTATGGAACATGACTGTTTTGGGATGGGCGAACGTGGTGCTAAAGAGGGATGTGCTGGTAAAGTTGGGCATGCCCCATATTAATTCAATTTAAATGCATTCAAATGCATTTAAATGGCCATCATGCCCATTTTGGGCACAGTTCTGATTTTCCGGCCTTGGTTAAGGGGGAACCGGTGCAAAGATTGGCGTGGATCGCGCTGTTTGCCTCACACACGACTTTATCAAGTTTTCATGCTGAAAATGGGCGCAACGTGACAGTAATATGGGGCCGCTGGTCTTTCCATGGACCTTTGTGGAAGGTGGAATATCATTGCCCAAAGTAAGCAATGCCAGGAAATAGTGTCTGTTTGAAGATCAGATCGGAATCCAATGATGAAATATGGCTTCACGAACCATTACCTGCGTTCATATCAAAGGTCAGCTTTATTTTTAGTAGCTTCTGATGGAGCGTTTGAAAACATAACCCCATCCCCATGTCAAAATTCTCTCTTCTTTTTTCCACCTAACCTGACAAGGGAAATGAAGCAGGTATGAGTGATTTAATGGAACAATCAACCTTCTGACAAATCTGATTGATGTCTCAGTTTAAGGGCCAGGCAGGTGATTTAGTCCCTACACATTGCCAGACAAATATTCCCCTATGCTGTCTGGCTGACGTTAATGCAGCCCTTGTAGGTTCTTCCAGCCTGTTCTCCTCCTCTGCTAATCTTTGAACTGAGGTCCTTCCTTTATCCTTTCTTGCTTAAGAACAGATTTGAGCCCATCGGGAAAGAGGAACTTTTACGTCTTGGACTGAATGTGGGCCATCTGGGAAAGATAGAACCATAGAAGTCCTACAATGCAGAAGGAGACCGTTTTGCCCATCAAGCCTGCCCTGACTCAATAAAAGAACATCTTAACTAAGGCCACTTCCTTGCCCTATCCCCGCAGCATCATGCATTTACCATGGCTAATCCACCTAACTGACATATCTTTGGACAGTAAGGAGCAATCTAGCATGGCCAATCCACCCAACCTGCACATCTTTGGACACTAAGGGGCAATTTAGCATGGCCAATCCACACAACCTGCACATCTTTGGATACTAAGGAGCAATTTAGCACGGCCAATCCACCCAACCTACACATTTTTGGACACTAAGGAGCAATTTAGCATGGCCAATCCACACAACCTGCACATCTTTGGATACTAAGGAGCAATTTAGCACGGCCAATTCAGCCAACCTACACATCTTTGGACTGTGGGAGAAAACCAGAGCACCCAGGGGAAACCCATGCAAGACATGGGGAGAATGTGCAAACTTCACCCACAAGGCTGGATTCAGATCCCTGTGAGGCAGTAGTGCAAATCACTCTGCCATCCTTAAAACTTAAATTCCACCAACTACTGTGATGGAATTTGAATCCAAGACCCCGCAAATTAACTTGAATTTCTAACTTACTAGATGCCACCATCTCCCTCTAATGATATGTTAGATGTGAATCTGTTGATAATCTCTCTTGCATCTGAGGTCATGTATTCAAGTTCCACTCCAGAAATTTGTGTGTAGAATTGAGATTGGCTCGCCCCATGCACTGCCTGAGACAGTGCTGCACTGTTGACGGTGCTGCCTTTCAATTGAGGCCATAAACCAAGTTCCATTTGCTTTCAAGCACCAGGTTTCCAAGATGAACAACAGGGAGCTTTCCTGGTCACAATCACCAGGTAATCCGTTTGTTATCACAGGCAGGAGTCTCATGTCTCACTGACAGGTCTACCGGTCCTGCCAATGAGAAATTACTGTTGCTGCTGATACAGCAAGGGAGGTTTTGCAGACCCAGGCAAGTCATGGTGGTTACAGATGATGTGACATGAACCCAAGATCCAGGTTGAGGCCGTCTTCATATGTGCGGAACTTGGCTATCAGTCTCTGCTCAGCGACTCTGCACTGTCGTGTGTTGTAAAGGTCACCGTGGAGAATGTTTTTCCGAAGATCAGAAGCCTGGGCTTGCTATGTCTCACTAACTGTCCTGTCTGGAGACAATACACATCTCTTTAACCTGTGCTTAAAGCTATCTCTACTCACATTGTCTGCATCTTTAAGACTTGAATAACAGATTTGCTGTAAAGTCTGGCATTTTAATCAGTATTCTGTAAACTATGTGTGCCTTTATACAATCAGAGCTCTGTTTGTGATCAGAACTCTCCACTCACCTGAGTGAGTAACTCAAGCTATGGCGTTCAAGGCCAAATAAACCTTGGACTTTAACCTGGTGTTGTCAGACTCCTTACCCTCTTTCTTTCCCCAGTGTTGGACCCTGGCCAGTTCTCAATCAAGCACCAACTCGTGGGGTGACGCAATTCCCTCATGGGCTTGTTGTCCCTTTTTTGGTCTCAGTTCGAAACTTGCCTTTCCCTCATTTAATCCATTGGAAATGGTAATTTGTTATCGGTCACAGCAGGGAGATGCTTATTATTGTGATTATTTTTACCAATATTTGACAGCTTAATTAAAATTCACTTCAGATGAGAGGGTCACAAGAATGTGAAGAATAGTAATTAGAATAATAATAATTAAGGTGTCTGGAAACATTGGTAATTGTGAGAAATTAAATGAGCCGTAACACTTTTAGAGCTTGGATTCCTTCACTGGCTGCCATTTTTAATCTACATAAATGTCATGGTTGCAAGAAAGCTCTGATTACCTCTGTATCTCATGGCTGTATCCATATTTAATACAGTCTTTGAGCAAGGAGCCAAGTAAACCACAATTATATCTTCCAGTAAACAAATCAAGTATTTAGAATCATAAGATCATAGGATCCTTGTATTGCAAAAGAAAACCTTTCAGCCCATCAAATCTGTCCAATCCCAGCCATGCCCTATCCCTGTAACCCCATATTTTTGCCCTACTGGTTCCCCTGACACTAAGGGATAATTTAGCATGGCCAATCCATCGAACATGCCCGGACTGTGGGAGGAAACCACAGTAAAAGCAGGCCATTCAGCCCTTCAAGTCTGCACTGACTCTCCGATGGAGTATACCAGACAGACTGTATCCCGTAACCCCCATGTATTTATCCCCCTAATCTACAGATCTTGGAGACACAAATTTAGCACGGCCAATGCAGCTAAACTGCACATCTTTCAGACTGTGAGAGGAAATCGGAGCACACAGAGGAAATCCACACACGCTGTGAGTGGACAGAGCATGCAAACTCCACACGGGCTGTCACAGAATCCCTACAGTGCAGGCAGAGGCCATTTGGTCCACTGAGTCTGCACCGACCACAGTTTCTCCCAGGTCCATCCCCGTAACCCCACGTATTTACCCTGCAAATCTCCTGGACACAATTTAACATGGAAAAGCAACCTAACCCACACATCTTTGGAGTGCAGGATGAAACTGGAGCATCCAGAGGAATTCCACACGGACGGTAAGAAAGCACACATTCCACGCAGACGGTGGCCCGAGGCCAGAATCGAACCCGGGTCCCTGGCTCTGTAGGGCAGTTGTACTAACCACAGTGACACCATGCTATCCATTGCCTGGATTCCTTTTATTTGGTTCATAGAACATAGAACATTACAGCACAGTACAGGCCCTTTGGCCCTCGATGTTACCCCTGTGAAAACCAATGTAAAGCCCACATACCCTACACTATTCCAATATCACCCATATGTTTATCCAAAGACCATTTAAATGCCCTTAATGTTGGCAAGTCCACTACTGCTACAGTCAGGATATTCCATGCTCTTACTACTTATGATTCATGGAAAATAAAAACGTGTTTCATTTTAGAAACACAGGATTTTAGTAGGCCATTCAGCCCCTTGTTTTTGTTGATCCATGTAGTATCTCCATTTAACCAACTTTGTCCTCACTGAAGACATGTCCATCAATCTCAGTTTTGGAAAGTCTAATTGCACCTCCCACACCACAGTCCCGAAGTGCAGCAGTTTTCTGGGATAGTGAGACCCAGATTTCTACTCGTGAATGTATGCTTCCTGAGTAACTTTGCTCTCATTAAGCTTAGCCTTCAACTTCTGAATGCCCAGGCGAGATCTTTTAACTGGCTGCCCTGGGAGGTGAATGACATTCCTTATGTTGTCGAACATGTCCACATTAATGCCTTTCCTCTTTCATAATTAGTGGGATATGCATTAATGCTGCATATTTAAAACATTTTCTTATCTATTCTCTAAGTGGGCCCAGCATCCCCAACAATTAATAGTGCACTTTTAACCTCCCCTCCCTCTACTCCCAAACGCCGCCCGTTGCCCACCTTCCACTGCCCCCATATCCCCTTCACCCCCTCTCCCCACTGGCTCTCCATCCTCCTACTTCCCCCCAGCCGCCCTCCACCCCCCCAGCTGCCCCCCTGCCTAATCTCCCACCCCCACCCCCCCCCAACCCCTCCAACCCACTTCCGTACCATTCCTCTCCCCACCACATCCCCCCATTGCCCCCTCCCACCACAGCTCCCCACCACCTCTCCAGCTGTCTCCCAAACCCCAACCCCCACACACCCCCACACCACCCACCCCTCCCAAACCCCCAGCCGCCCTCTCCATCCCCTCAGCCGCCCCCCACCCCCACACCGGCTCCCTCCACCTGTCCCCTCCAGTCACCGCTCCCCCCATTCGCCCCCCCCCACCAACACCGCTCCCCACAGTGGCTAATTGTGTGATAGTAGGCAAACGTGAGGTCACCACGTGAGGTAGACACAAAAGGGCATAACAGAGTACTTTATAAATGGCATTAACTCAAAATGCCAAGGGTGGCACGGTGGCACAGTGATTAACATTGATGCCCCATAGCACTAGGGATCCAGGTTTGATTCTGGCCTTGGGTGTATGTGTGGATTTTGCACATTCTCCCTCTGCCTGTGTGAGTTTCCTCTGGTTTCCTCTCACACACCAAAGGTGTGCAGGTTAGTTGCATTGGCCATGCTAAATTGCTCCTGAAGGTCCCTAATATTAGAGGCAATGGAGGGGAGAGTGTGGGTAAGAGACTCTTTTTGGAGAGTCAGCGCAGACTCAATGGGCCGAATGGCCTCCTTCTACACTGCAGGGATTTGATGATTCTATGAAATAGTTCAAAGATTCAAAGAGATTTTAGGTTACAGATCATTAAAAAAATCATGAACTAGCAAAGATAATAATAAAAAAATATTTAATTCATAAGTTATAGGAGCAGAATTAAGGTATTCAGTCCATCAAGTTCGTTCCACTATTTGATTGTGGCTGATATGCACGTCATCCCCATGTCTTCTCCCTATAATCCATCAACCTATTACCAATTAAAAATTTGTCTAACTTTTCTTCAAATTTACTCATTGTACCAGTATCCACCGCACTTTGGGGTAGCGAATTCCATAGATTCACAATGCTTTGGCGGAAGTAGGTTCTCCTCAATTTTGTTTTAACTTGGCTACCCTTTAGCCTCAGACCATGGCCTCTTGTTCTAACATGTCCCACAAGAGGAAGCATCTGCTCCATGTATTCAATATGTCTGCGTAAAACTCATTTCATAAATCTTGGTTGGTTTTGCACTGTGCAAAATAAACTGATTGTTATTATTGTCACATGTATTGGTATATGGTGTAGTGCTTCTTGTGCATCAAACTGACAAAGCACATCATTCATTGAGTGCATAGGGAAGAAGGAAAGGAAAGGGTGCAGAATATAATGTTACAGGCATAGCTAGAATGTAGAGAAAGATCAAATTTATATAAGGTACGTCTATTCATAAGTCTGATGGCAGCAGGGAAGAAACTGGTCTTGTGTCGGTTCGTATGTGATCCCAGATTTTGTATCTTTTATCCGACGGAAGAAGGTGAAAGAGATATATCCGGGCTCCATAGGGTCCTTAATTATACTGGCTGCTTTCCAAGGCAACGGGAAATGTAGACAGAGCCAATGAATGGGACGCTGGTTTACATGATGGACTGGGCTACATTCACAACTTTTTGTAGTTTCTTGCGATCTTGGACGGAACAGGAGCCATACCAACACATCTGGAAAGGATGCCTTCTATGGCTCATCTGCAAAAGTTGGTGAGAGTCGTATTGGACATGCTTAGCTTGCTGAGAAAGCAGAGGCATTGATGGGTTTTCTTAACTGTAGCTTCGGTATGGAGGGACTAGGACAGGTTGTGGTGATCTGGACACCTAGAAAGCTCTCGGCCTTTTCCACTTGATCTCTGTTGATGTAGCGAGCTGCATGTCCTCCACTATGCTTCCTGAAGTTGGTGACAATTTCTCTTTTGTTCTATTAACATTGAAGGAGAGATAATTGTCGTTGCAACAGTTCACCAGATTCTCTGTTTGTCCTACTCACGATGTGAAATCTACAAGGCCACGTGATGAATGAAACAAAAATGCGCGTGAAGGAAAAGCTTGTACACTTATTCTGAGATCAAAATTCAAAGGACAACACATGTCCCAACTGAGCCAATGGTTCACTTGGACAGTTCCAAAAACATCTACCATCTGCAAATATCCACCTAATTCTCCCTGAAATTCTTTCCATTCTTGATTCCCCAATTCTTCTGAAGGAGAGGACTGTGACGGTCCAAATTGACTCACTTCCACTTTACCGAGGGCAGTTAGAGATGGACAATAAACGATGTCCTGGCCAGTGATGTCCCCCATCCCAAGAGCAGGTATATTCATAGAAACCAAGGTAATTAAATGAAAGCTGTCCATTAACCTATCACCTTCAAAGTTTTATTTCATGCACTTTGAATCTACGCATTGTGGAAGATGCAAACACACTGTCAGAGTATGTTGAATGCTGGAGCAACATCTCCCATGGAAACACAGTCCTGCAACAGACAGGACACAAAGCTAAGTGCAAGGGAGGGAGAGGAATCCGGCATGCCAAACACATGATTCACTTTTATCCAATGAACATAGAACGAAGCATCAAGAAAATTACATCACAAGAACAGGCCCTTCAGCCCATCAAGCCTTTAGCGACCAGGCTGCCATTTAATTTGTTATCCCTACACTTCCAGGGACAATAGGTGTCCATTCCCATCCCATAGACCAGATACCCCTTCAAGGTCACTATTGTATCTGCGCCCACAACCTCCCCCAGCAGCGGATTCCAGGCACCCACTACCCTCTCTGTGCAAATAAACATGCCTCGTACATCTCCTTTAAACCTTACCCCTCGCACCCGAAATTCATGCTCCCATGATGTTGCGTAAAAGTGATTGAAGGAATGACGGGTGCTCACCTCTTGACTGCAGCTCAACCATGCTGTCACTGACAGCCCGCATCTCCCCTTCTCTGGAGATCTCCAGGGTCCACTCCTCAAAGGTGGTGAGGACCAAGAGGTCTGGCACACCACCTCCTGTCTTCCCCCTCTCACAGGTGTTATGGTCGGTCTCCTCCCGTGGAGACAGAGGGAGCCATGAAAGAAATGGCGGTGTGGCTCCTGCAGAGTATCAAGTGGTGGCCCTTTGAGGGCAAGAGCAATGGGGCTTTTGTGGGAGATAGGAAGGAGTTCCAGCTCCTGACTGGAAACATGCAGGGTGCTGGGGATGGGAGGATCTAGGGGAGATATAAGGGAAGAGGCAAGATGAGGCTCAGCCCTCACCCTTGCTGCACGGATGACGTTTTCTGGCACTGCTTCTGGTTTGGTGGGGGGTGGGGGTGGGTTCCTGGCACTGACCAAGGACCAAGGCGGCGACTTCCTCCCACGCCACATTTCCATCCACCACCCCGGGTTTGTGTCCTCCTGAGGGGAAAGAGGTGCCTAGTCTTCTGCATCCAGCAGCCATCTCAGTTCAGTAAATTGGGAAGGGCTGATCGTGCGCGCACACACATTTTGTGCAGGAATGCCTGCCTGCCTGTCCATTCCTGAGTTTTTAATGGAGCTGCCCCTCGTTAGGACGGATCCAGCTGCAGGCGGTTTGGCAGAGCATTCCAGAAAATTCCATGCAGTTTGCTTGTTAGCGCTGAGGGGTAAACAAGTGAGCACTTGCAGGTATGCTGCTGGGAAGAGGCTGGAGGGTTTTGGGGCGGCAGGGGAGCGGGGGGGGCAGTGGTGGATCAGTGCCTCAATGATTGGGGACAGAGAAGAGAGAAAGAGAGGTGTCACATAGATATCTGAATCCAGAGGGATGGGGGCCTTGGGCAGAAAGGTCCGTGTTTGAGGGGGGGGGGCGAGAGGTAGTCGTTCTGCTTGATATCTGTAGGGTTGAGGCAGGGAAAGAGATGGAACTCTCTGCTTGGAGATCACTGAGGCGGGGGGGGGGGGGGGGGGAGGGGGGGGGGGGAGGGGGGGAGAGGGATATCTTTGCCACTCTGCTGTAATTGGGGAGGGGGGAAGGAGGAAGGGGGGGGCTCACTGTGCTTGAAATCATTGAGAAGGAAGGAGGGAAGGGCCTAGGATCATCCTAGTGGTGGGTGGGTGGGGGATTAAGGGGGTCAGAAATGTTGTGATGGTGGGGCAATGTCTGTGGGGGGCCGGAGAGAAGCATTATCCAGCCCAGGAGCAAAGTGGCAGGAAAACGTTATTCTTTCTTTTATTTGTGCACGCGATGTTGGAGGTGCCGATCGGAACTGAACGATTTCGGGCGTGTTAAACCCTACCTGCAGCACCTCTCAGAATCACTGCTTTTTTTTTTGCAGGCAGAGTGCATATGCGGGCGCCTGAGAATGGGTCTAAAAGTCAGATCTGAAACATTTCCAGATTCAAGTGCGCCCAGAATCAAAATGGTAAAATAGGGCCCAATGAGATGAGGGGGAGAAGTTTTTACACAGCGTGTGGTAGGGGCCTGGAACATGCTGTTTGTGGTAGCAGGGCAGGCAGGTATTTATGGAGCTTTTAAATAAGCACATGAATATGCATAGATATGGACTAAGGGCAGGAAGAAGGGATTAACTTAATTTGGCTTCATGTACCACCTTATGGGCCGAAGGGCCTGTTCTTGTGTTTTATGTTTTCCATTCAAACTTTGATTACACTTAATGTGCAAGGTCAAGAGAACAGCGGAAGGGAATTTGATAGCTCTTTTAAAAAGCTGGCAAAGGTTGAAAGGGCAGAACAGCCTCTTTCTGTATTATTACTGGAATTCTAAACAATCCTGAGCCCTTCATTCTCTCTCTATACAGCTGAGACCCTGTAAGGTCGCTATTAATTTGTCTGCTCTTTAACCACACTGCCTTGATCCCAGGTGATGACTAATAGTGTTTGCTTATCAGAGGCACTTAATAGGAATAATTGCTTTCCTGCGTTGCTCGATTTTCGTTGGGAATAATTACTTGGCATTATTTTGAAACGTGTTTTTTTTTAAAGAAGGAAGGTTTGAAATCTGTTCACTTAAAAAGAAATGGAAATTAATCGCGTCGATTTATAAGAGATTTGATTTTCAGTACTCCGCGCATCCAGACGAATTCAGAATCGGGTTTGATACACATTAAATACATTTTGTAGAAAAATAACAAGTGGCTGGATACATGCTCCAGAAAGCTTATTGACTGGAATATGCTGCTACCACCTCTAAACTAACCAGGGATTGTCAGAACTCGAGCAGACCATCTTCTGCCATCTGTTACTTTGCATAACATCTGCAACCTGTAATTTTTTTTTTGAAGAAAAATTAGTCCCGTTGCATCTTCGCAAGTGCAACGGACAAATAAGCAGGTTGTAGGTAATTACCAAGAAAGGCTGGGGCTCCTTTCTCTATATGAAATACGGACTGAAAGATAACCTGACTGAACTCTTTTAAGATGTGCGGGTTAGGTTGATTGGCCATGCTAAGAAATTGCCCCTTAGTGTCCAGGGATGCGGAGGTTAGAGGAATTAGTGGGTGTAATATGTAGGGATGTGGGGTTAGGGCCTGGGTGGGATTGTGTTTGGTGCAGTCTCGATGGGCTGAAGGGCCTCTTTTGCACTGTAGGGTTCTATGATTCTATGATTATCAAAGGACAGATAGGACGGATATCAGAGGTAGGTTCTTTACCCAGAGGGTGGTAAGGATATAGAATGCCCTGCCTGCTGGAGTTGTAGATGCTCCAAGTTTGGGGGCGTTTAAGTGGTCAGTGGATAGGTTAATGGATGAAAAGGGAATGGTTTAGATTAGAGGGTCATTGCTTTTTCTTAATTGGTCAGTGCAACATCGAGGGCTGAAGGGCCTGTTCTGCGCTGTAATGTTCTATGATTCTACGGTTATCAAAGGGGATGTGGCTTTAACATGGAGATGTTTCCACTCATGGGGGTGTCCCACACTAGGAATCATGATTATAACAAGTTACGGGTGGCAAAGTGGTTAACACCGCTGCCACACAGCACCGGGGACCCAGGCTCAATTCCCGACTTGGCGCACTGTCTGTGCAGAATCTTCCTCAGTGTATCTGAACAGGCACCGGAGTGTCACGACTAGGGGATTTTCACAAATGTGCTGAGATTTAACTTAATATTCATTTGTGGGACATGGGCATTGCTGGCTGGCCAGCATTTATTGCTCATCCCCTTGCTGGCCTTGAGGAGATGGTGATAGTGAGCTGCCTTCTTGAATCGCTGCAGTTCACGTGCTTAGGGTTGACCCACAATGCCGCTAGGGACGGAACTCCAGGATTTTGACCCAGCAATTACGAAGGAACTGTGATATATTTCTAAGTCTGGATGATGAATGATGGTGGTGGTGGGAGTGGATGTTTGTGGGTGGGAATCCACCCCTACCGTGTCCAAGCACCCCCCCTCCCCAAAATCCCCTGCTCACTCTTGTATATAGTAAATTTCAGTAAGAACTGAAGCTGTGAAATACTTTCCCCGCTACTCTATTGACAGTATGTTCTTCCACCAGCGTGTGTTTAACATGAATATTTAATATGCAGGGGCCCTGGGGAAATTGCCTTATGTTGTTAGCGATACAAAATTTCAGCCAGTAACATTAAGATCAGTAGGATCAGCCCAAAGGTGCATTTTGTAGGAAACAGATGCTGTGGTCAGTATCCACCGTTGTTCTGAGTCCAGCTGTGATGATATTTCCAGATTTTTATTCATTTCTCGTCCCAAGTCATGGGTTGCCTTCAGTGATGCCTTCAGTTGCTGCTGCTCAAAGATCTGGAACTTCTTCCCTGAATCCCCTGCCTCCTAACCTCTCTTTCCTTCTTTGAGAAGTTCTCCAAAACCTACAGTGTGGTACTGTGTAGGACGGTGGCACAGTGGTTAGCAGGCTCCTGAGTTCGATTCCTGGCTTGGGTCACTGTCTGTGCGGAGTCTGCACACATTCTCTCCATGTCTGCGTGGGTTTCCTCCGAGTGCTCCGGCTTTCTCACACAGTCTGAAAGATGTGCTGGTTAGGTGCATTGGCCATGCTAAATTGTCCCCACTGTACCGGAACAGGCGCTGGACTGTGGCAACTAAGGGATTTTCACAGTAACTTCATTGCAGTGTTAATGTAAGCCTGCTTGTGACACTAACAAGAAATAAAATACAGTCTTCCATGCTACTTATCTCAATCATTCCTCATGCTAAAATTCCATTCCCTGATAAAGAAATTTCTCACTGGATTATTCAATAACTTTTTTATATCTATGATGTCCAGGTTTGGTCTTGTGGATGAATAGATCTATACCTAGTCTTTTGTAATCTTTAAGATGATGATGAGGTTCAACCTTCATTCAACTAGGAAAAAGAGCCCCAGTCTGTTCAGCCTTTCCTGAGTTTGTATCCTCTCAGTTCTGGTAGAGTGTAGAGAAAGATCAATTTGATATAAGTCTAATAACAGTAAGTAAAAAGCTGTTCTTGAGTCAGTTGGTACGTGACCTCAGACTTTTTCCTGATGGAAGAAGGTGGAAGAATATCTGGAGTGTGTGGGGTCCTTGATTATACTGGTTGCTTTTCTGAGGCAGTGGGAAGTGTGGATAGAATCAATGGATAGGAAGCTGGTTTGTGTGATGGACTGGATTACATTCATTATCCTTTGTAGTTTCTTGGGGTCAAGCTGAGTCCTTGGTGAATGTAAAGCAGTCAACACGTAGCGATGGGCCCCAGAAACTCTACATATTTGTTTGCATCTATAGAGATGCAGAAAAGGCTGTTCTATTTATGAGGCCAGATCCGTATAATAAATGATGCATCACATTTCCTTCTGCCGTCGAGAGGTCCTGTTGCAATTCTATTTAAAAACAAAACTAACTCGATAAAGAAAATTCATTTTGAGTATAACCAGTGGCAGTGGGGTAACTTGTGATGTTTGCTGATGTGTTAATCTTTGAGGGTTTGCGAATGTTTTGCAAAGGTACATCTTAGTATTTTCTGATATTTCTCTTGCGGTTACGATATGTAGCAATGGCTGCAATGGAAATCTGAATCAGAGGAGCATATAATCGATGGCTAAACCATATCATTAGTTTTACACTCCGATGCACTCCCTCTCCAAAGATAAAACTTACCCACGCAGTATCAAATTAGGAAGGGCCTGATTAAACTGGTATATGTGGGTGGATTAAGAACATCTTATAGAGATATATAAGATAATGAAGGGGATAGGTAGGATAGAAGTAGAGAGATTCTTCCCGCTTAGAAAGGGTAACAGGAATAGAGGGCACAGCCTCAAAATAAGGGGGGGTTGGGGTAGGGTTTCTATCAGAGTTGAGGAGGAACTTCTTCACTCAAAGGGTGGTGAATTTTTGGAATTCTCTGCCTTTGAAGTGGTGGAGGCTACCTCGCTGCATAAATTTAAGTCACGGGTAGATAGGTTTCTGATAGACAAGGGAATTAAGGGTTATGGGGAGCAGGCAGAAAAGTGGGACTAATCACTTCAGATCAGCCATAATCTTATTGAATGGTGGGGCAGGCTCAATGGGCTAGATGGCCTATTCCTGCTCCTATTTCTTATGTTCTTATGCTCTTAACAAGTTAAAATGAGATTTGGCATTAAACATATCTCAGGCCACTTAGGGGAACAACTAGAATCATAGAATTATTACAGATGGAGACCATTTGGCCTCTCATATCTACCTGGCTTTCTGAGGAGTGATGTGAAGATGTTGGCATTGGAATGGAGTAAACACAGTAAGAAGTCTCTCAACATCAGTTTAAAGTCCAGCAGATTTATTTGACAGCACAAGCTTTCAGAGTGCTGCCCCTTCATCAGGTGAGTAGGAGTTGTGTTCACAAACAGGGCATGTATAGACACAAACTCAATTTACAAGGTCATGGTTGAAATGCAAATCTCAACAGATAATCAAGTCTTAACAGTATAGACAATGTGAGTGGAGAGAGCGTTAAGCACAGAGTAAAGAGATGTGTATTATCCCCAGCACAGTGGCACAGTGGTTAGCACTGCTGCCTCACACTACTAGAGACCCGTGTTCAATTCCTGGCTTGGGTCATTGTCTGTGTGGAGTTTGCACGTTTTCCCCATGTCTGCATGGGTTTCCTCTGGGTGCTCTAGTTTCCTCCCACAGTTCAAGGATGTGCGGATTAGATGTCTTGGCCATGCTAAATTGCCCCTTGTGTTTTGGGATGTGTAGATTAGAGGGATTATGAGGTAAAATATAGAGTCATAGAATCGTACAGTGTAGAAGGAGGCCATTCAGCCCAGTGAGTCGACACTTATCACACTCCTACCCAGAGCCTATTTTCACAACCTCATGCATTCACCCTAGCCAGTCCCCTTTGACATTAAGGGGCAATTTAGCATGGTCAATCCACCTAAGCCACACGTTGTTGGAATGCGCAGGTTACAGGGATAAGGCTTGGGTCGCTGCACACTCAAGGGGCTGAATAGCCTCTTTTTGCACTGTAGAGTTTCCATAACTCTTCCTTTCCAGATATGAATCCAATTCAGTTTTCAAAATCTTGACTGACGCTGTCTCCACCACTTTTTCCAACAGCTGACAATCAACTTGTTTGAGGCCACATCACAAACACACCTTCCATGGCCATGAAATTCTGGGCTGGTACTTAAAGCTGGAGCTTATAGAATCATAGAATCCTACAGTGCAGAAGGAGGCCATTTGACCCATCGTCACTGCACTAACCACAATCCCACTGAGGTGCTACCCCCATAACTGCATGCATTTATTCTAACTAATCTCCCAATACCGAGGGGCAACTTAGCCTGGCCAATCCACCTAACCCACACATCTTTTCAGTGTGAAACTTCTGGATCAGAGGTAGAGACACTATCCACTGCACTGCAAGACCATTGCCAGGTCTTAGCCATTATCTGGTGAAGAAGTTTAAGAGGTGCAGGTTTGGCGGATTCATCATGCTCAATTATCCCTCAGCATCGGGGGGGCAGGGGGGGGTAGGCTAGCAGGGTAAATAGCTGGGGTTATGGGGATAGGGCCTGGGTGGGAACGTCGGCAGCGCAGGCTCAATGGGCTGATGACTTCCTTCTGCGGTGTAAGGATTTTACGGGAATTCTCCGAGAATTCAATATGCCGTGTGCTTTAACTGCTAGCTCCCTAAATTCTAACTGTGGGAATCACATCCCCCAGTGTGGACCATGGTTCAGAGCTCTCCGTAGCCATACAGTGACATCCTTGCACCACACACAATCCTGTGTGTGTAGAGAAATCCCTGTCTACTCCCCTGACTATCAAACTTCCTATCAGTATTGCTCTTCCAGCCTTCCTGGTATTCTCCCTGTGGTGACATGGCCTTGACCCTGGCTACACTCCACAGCTGAAAGAACACCCTCTGTATTCAGCGGTGAACACCAGTTGGACAATGCGCTGAAGAAATAGCTTTTGTTTTTGTTGGTGTGGTGTTAGCCCATGAATTAGCAGAGTTATTGAATTCAATTACACCATTTACCATGGTGAGCCTTGAGCTAGCAGGTTGCTAGGGTCAATATCATAACAATTCCCTGGATCTTGCCAAGGCTATTGGTCCCATCATACCTGGACCGACTCTCCAATTGACGCCCCTGTCCCTCCGCATAGCTTTACATCAGCTCATCTGTTTCATTGAGTTTTCTTTTATTCGTTCATGAGACATCACTGGCTTTGCCAGCATTTATTGTCCATCCCTGAGGGCAGTTAAAAGTCAACCAACCACATTGCTGTGCCTCTGGAGTTACGTGTAGACCAGGCGGGGTAAGGAGGTCAGATTTCCTTCCCTAAAAGACATTTATGAACAGGATGGGTCTTTACAACAAAGGAACAATGATGGTCAGTTGACTTCTAATTCCAGATTTTAATTGAATTCAAATTTCACCATTTGCTGTGATGGGATTCGAACCTGGATCTCCACAGAATTACCCTCTGTCTTTGGATTAATGATCCAGTGACAAAACCACTGCTTCTCCATTGATCCAACTGTCTCCTCCTCACCCACACTTTTCTTTCATTGGTGTAATTTTGTTCCTATTGAAATGAATCCCAGATCCTTGATCAGTCACAGCACATTTAGGATATGCTTGCTCTCCCTAATTTTTTTTATATATTCATTCGTGGGACATGGGCGTCGCTGGGTGGGCAGCATTTATTGTCCATGCCTTGCTGCCCTTGAACAGAATGGTTTGTTTGGCCATTTCAGAGGGAAGTTGAGAGTCAACCACATTGTTGTGGCTCTGGAGTCACAAGTAGGCCAGAATTGGCAGATTTCCTTCCCAAAAGGATATTAATGAACCAAGTGGGTCTATCCGACAATCGACAATGGTTTTGCAGTCAGCAAATTCTTAATTCCAGATGTTTTTATTGAATTCAAATTCCACTATCTGCCGTTAGCTGAATTTTTGGATTAATATACCAGCGATAATGCCACTCAACCATTGCCTTCCTACTTGAGATGAGACTTTTTCTCATGAGTTTCTGCGATCTCTAAACTTATTGATAACAGAGCATTTGATCGACTTCCTCGTTGGACTCAGTTTTTCTGCTGGATGAAGTAATGTCTTTTTGATTGTGCTACAGTCCGAATATTGATCCATCGCATATTCTGACTTTCCGATGGAGGGGGTTGGAATCTTTCTTCTTAATGAGCATGGTACATACCTTCTGGCTGCGTTGAGAAAATGATGCATTAACTGGAGTTACGGGTCACCACTCTTTTCCCATTGGAAGGCGAGAGAATGAAAAGAACAGGACTTGCATTTGCATTGCAGCTCCCAGAGTCTCAGACACAGCAGCATGATGGCACAGTGGTTAGCACTGCCGTCTCACAGCACCAGAGGTCCAAGTTCAATTCCGCTTGGGTCACTGTCTGTGTGAAGTTTGCACATTCTCCCCATGTCTGTGTGGGCTTCCTCCCACAATTTAAGGATGCGCAGGATTAGGTGGATTGGCCATGCTAAATTGAATCTAGTGTTGGGGGATTAGCAGCGTAAATATGTGGGGTTGCGGGAATGGGATCTGGCTGGGATTGTGGTCAGTGCAGGCTTGATGGACTGAATGGCTTCCTTATGCACTTTAGGGAGTCTACGACTTCTACAATGCTTCACAGCCAATGAATTCCACTTGTGATTTAACCACCGTCCCATCCAGGATACACAGCCAATTTGTGCTCAGCAAGCTCCCCTATAAGCCATATTGCTTAACAATCACTTTTTGTAGCCTGGTGTCATCATTGGTTATTTGCTGGCAATGGGTCATGCTGATTTCAAAGTATAAAGTTTATTTATTAGTGTCACAAGTCGGCTTACATGAACACTGCAATGAAGTTACTGTGAAAATCCCCGAATTCCCACACTCCAGCACATGTTCGGGAGAATTTAGCGCAGCGCATGTTCGGGAGAATTTAGCACAACCTAACCAGCACATCTTCTAGGCTGTGGGAGGAAACCGGAGCACCCGAAGGGAAGCCCAGCAGACATGGGGAGGACATGCAGACTTCATGCAGACAGTGACCCAAGCCGGGAATCGAACCCAGGTCCATGGCACTGTGAGGCAGCGATGATAACCACTCTGCCACCATGCCATCCAACAAGCTCAAGGCCCTTGTTGTGCCCTCAGTTTGTTGCCTAATGAAAATTACTGCTCTGAACTAAAAGTAATGGAGCTACCAGTTTTGAAAGTCCAATAAATCTAAATTCTAAAACTAAGATTTCAAAGGATTGGATATTTGGCTCTGAGTAGTATCTCCAATTCCAACAGTTGTCTCGTTCTTGAAAAATTATTGTCTCCATATAGTTATATAGTGGACAATATGGTGGCACAGCAGTTAGCGCTGTTGCCTCACAGTGCCAGGGGACCCGGGTTCAATTCCTGGCTGGGTTCACTGTCTGTGTGGAGTTGCCCCCAGATTCTCCAGTTTCCTCCAACAGTCCAAAAAGACGTGCTGGTTAGATGGATTGGTCATGCCAAATTCTCCCTCAGTGTACCCGAACAGGCTCCGGAGTGTGGCAACTGGGGGATTTTCACAGTAACTGCATCGCAGTGTTAATGTAAGCCTGCTTGTGGCCCTAATAGGTAAATTTAAACTCATTGTCCTGGCTATATTTCAGATGGTGACGTGAAGTGAATCTCACATCATGTTGGGTCGGATCTTTTCTTAGATTTTCTAATATTCCATGAACAATGTTGATGTCTGTTGCTTTAAGTTTGTAAATTAACTGTGTACAACTCGGTGCTCCCTTACAAAAACAGAAACTCTGGCACAACTCTTCCAGCTTGGACCTGACATTGCAATTTATCAAAAATTGGGCAAAGTGCCGATTCGCCACTGGAACTGACAAAATGCTGATGAAGTGGTAAAAATAAATGTGTACATTTGTAACGCGCAATTCCCAAGAATGCAGCTTGCTTATTGTTGATGAAGAACAGCAGGCAATCACAATGCAAGCTCATAAGTGACCCCTTCCTGCTTCTTGAGGTGGTTATGAGTCATTTAATTGGTATAATGCAGATAGAGAAAAAAGACTAGCCAGCCCCCACACACTCATCATAGGTCACGCATCACAGAATCATAGAATCCCTACAGTGCAGACGCAGGCCATTTGGCCCATTGCTTCTGTACCAACCACAATCTCATCTATCCATCACCCCAAGCATTTACCCTTGCTAGTCCCCTTTGATGCTAAGGGGCAATTTAGCCTGGCCATTCACCCAACTCATATATCAGGAATAGACACTTCTTTCCATGTATTCGCCTGGGAGAGGGAAAAAAAAATCAGGGGAGCAGATGGTCAATAAGAGGCAGAGCACTCTGAAAATGACCAAAAGGCCATCATTCCCACTTCAGTGCCTGGGAGCTGGGAGACAGGAATCGGACCTGGGAGGGATGTGGGGCTAGAGATAGGTGAAAGGCTGGGAGTTGTGCTTGGGGCGGTGGGTGAGGGGAAGGTTGGGGTTGTGTCTGGAGTGGAAGGGAAGAGATGAGGGGGAGATTAGGATTGGGTCATTTGGGGTAATGGGTGAGGTGGAGGTTGTGGTGAGGATAATGTTGGGTTGGGTCTGGAATGAGTGTGGGGAGATTGGTGTTGGGTCTCTGGGGGTAGTGGGTGAAGTGGAGGTTGGCGTTGGGTCTGGAGTGGGTGGGGGGGAGATTGGAGTTGGGTCTGGGGTAGGTGAGGGGAGTGGTGTTGGGTCTGTGGGGGTAGTGGGTGAGGTGGAGGTTGGGATGGGGGTGAGATGGGTGTGAGGGTAACGTTGGGGTTGGGTCTAGGGTGGTTGAAGGACAGGTTGGTGTTGGGTCTGTGGGGGTACTGGGTGAGGTGGATGTTGGGGTTGGATCTGGAGTGGGTGGGGGGAGATTGGAGTTGGGTCTGGGGAGGTGAGGGAGAGGTTGGATCTGTGGGGGTAGTGGGTGAGGTGGAGGTTGGGGTTGGATCTGGAGTGGGTGGGGGGAGATTGGAGTTGGGTCTGGGGAGGTGAGGGAGAGGTTGGATCTGTGGGGGTAGTGGGTGAGGTGGAGGTTGGGGTTGGATCTGGAGTGGGTGGGGGGAGATTGGAGTTGGGCCTGGGGAGGTTGAAATTGAGAGGGATGGGTGAAGAACTGGAATGGATCTGTTGGAATGGGTGGAAGGGGCAGAGGGGGTGGAGGAGTGGTGAGGGGGAGGTTAGAACACAGAACATAGAACATTACAGCACAGAACAGGCCCTTCGGCCTTCGATGTTGCGCTGACCAATATAAAAAGCAATGCCCCTCCAAACTAAACCATTCCCTTCTCTTCCATATACTTATCAACTAACCTCTTAAACGCCACCAAACTTGGCGCATCTACAACTGCTGCAGGCAGGGCATTCCACTCCCGAACCACCCTTTGGGTAAAGAACCTACCTCTGATATCCGTCCTATAACTATCACCCCTTAATTTAAAGCTGTGTCCCCTCGTGCTAGCTTTCTCCATCCTAGGAAAAAGGCTATCACTGTCCACCCTATCTAAACCTCTAATCATCTTATATGTTTCGATAAGGGTCCCCTCTTAGCCGCCTCCTTTCTAACGAAAACAACCTCAAATCCCTCAGCCTCTCTTCATAAGACCTGCCCTCCATACCAGGCAACATCCTGGTAAACCTCCTCTGTACCCTCTCCAATGCCTCCACATCTTTCTTATAATGTGGGGACCAGAACTGCACACAATACTCCAAGTGGCGGCCGCACTAGAGTTTTGTACAGTTGCAACATGACGTTGCGGCTCCGAAATTCAATCCCCCTACCAATAAAAGCTAAGACTCCGTATGCCTTCTTAACAACCTTATCGACTTGATTGCCAACTTTCAGGGATCTATGCACACATACACCAAGATCCCTCTGTTCATCAACACTATTAAGAGTCCTACCATTAGCCCTATACTCTACACATTTGTTATTCCTGCCAAAGTGAATTACCTCACACTTTTCCACATTAAACTCCATTTGCCACCTCTCGGCCCAGCTCTGCAACTTGTCCAAGTCTCTCTGCAAACTATAACACCCCTCTTCACTATCTACACTCCACCGACTTAGTGTCATCTGCAAATTTACTAATCATCCTTCAATACCCTCATCCAGATCATTTATAAAAATTACAAACAGCAGGGGCCCCAAAACAGAATCCTGAGGTACACCACTAGTCACCGAACTCCACGATGAATATCTCCCATCAACCACCACCCTCTGTCTTCTATCTGCTAGCCAATTCCTAATCCAATTAGCTAAATCACCCTCTATCCCATACATCTGCATTTTCTGCAGAAGTCTTCCATGGGCCACCTTATCAAACGCCTTACTAAAGTCCATATATACACATCAACCACCTTACCCCCATCCACCTCTTTGGTCACTTTCTCAAAAAACTCAATGAGGTTAGTAAGGCATGACCTACCCTTCACAAAACCATGCTGACTATCCCCAATCAATTCATTTCTCTCTAAATAACTATAAATCCTATCCCTAATAATTCTCTCCAATACTTTGCCCACAACAGAAGTAAGACTCACTGGCCTATAATTCCCTGGAAGGTCTCTCTTCCCCTTCTTGAACAATGGGACCACATTCGCTATCCTCCAGTCCTCCGGAACCACACCCGTAACCAACGACGACCTGAAGATCAGAGCCAGAGGCTCTGCAATCTCCTCTCTTGCCTCCCAGAGAATCCTAGGGTAAATCCCGTCCGGCCCAGGGGACTTATCCAACTTCAAACCCTCGAGAATATCTAGCACATCCTCCCTATCTACTTCAATACTTTCCAGTTTGCAACCCTGTACCTCAGTGTTCTCCATAACTACATTTACATCACCCTGCGTGAATACCGAAGAGAAATATTTATTCAGTGCCTCTCCAATCTCTTCAGGCTCCATGCACAACTTCCCACTGCTGTCTATGACTGGCCCTAATCTTGTCCTAACCAATCTTCTTTTCTTAACATATCTAAAGAAAGCTTTAGGATTCTCCTTAATCCTATCAGCCAAAGTCTTCTCGTGTCCCCTCTTAGCTCTCCTCAATTCACTCTTTAGCTCCCTCCTGGCTAATCTATAGCTATCCATTGCACTAACTGAGCCTTCAAGCCTCATCCTGACATAAGCCTCCTTTTTCCTTTTAACCAGCAAATCAACTTTTCGTACACCAAGGTTCTCTTACTCGACCATTTCCTCCTTGCCTGACAGGGACATACTTATCAAGGACTCGCAGCAGCTGCTCCTTGAATAAGCTCCACATTCCAGATGTTCCCAGTCCCTGTAGTTTCCTAGTACAATCTATGCACCCTAATTCTCTCCTGATGGCCTCATAATTACCCTTCCCCCAGCTATAACTACTGCCCCCAGCTTCATGCCTATCCCTATCCATCACTAAGGTGAACGTAACCGAATTGTGGTCACTATCACCAAAATGTTCACTAACTTCCAAGCCTAACACCTGGTCTGGCTCATTGCCCAGCACCAAATCCAATGTAGCCTCACCTCTAGTTGGCCTATCTACATACTGAGTCAAAAAACCTTCCTGCACACTTTGTACGAAAACTGACCCCTCTAACGAGCTAGAGCTATAGCTATTCCAATCAATATTAGTAAAGTTAAAGTCCCCCATAACAATTACCCTATTACTTTCACTCCTGACCAGAATTGACTTTGCAATCCTTTCCTCAACCTCTCTAGAACTTTTAGGAGGTCTATAAAAGACTCCCAACAGGGTGACCTCTCCTTTCCTGTTTCTAATCTCAGCCCATACTACCTCAACAGACAAGTCCTCATCAAACTTCTTTTCTGTCACTGTGATACAGTCTTTGACTAATAATGCCACTCCTCCCCCCCTTCTACCTCCTTCTCTACTCCGACTAAAGCATTTGAACCCCGGAACCTGCAACATCCATTCTTGTCCCTGCTCTACCCAAGTCTCTGAAATGGCCACAACATCGAAGTTCCAGGTACTGGTCCAAGCTGCAAGTTCCTCCCCCTTATTGCGAATACTCCTTGCATTAAAGTATACGCATTTCAAACCATGCCCTACCCCACCCGTACGCTGCTGTGTTTTACAGCTTTCCTCTATGACCCCCTTACTCTCATCCCTCTTAGCACCCCAACTACTTAGGATCCCACCCCCCACCCCCCCCGAATCAGTTTAAAGCCCCCTGCATAGCCTTAGCAAATTTTCCCCCCAAGATATTAGCTCCCCTCTGGTTCAGGTGTAGACCATCTCTCTTGTAGAGGTCCCACCTATCCCAGAAGGTTGGCGTTGGGTGTGGGAGAATGGGTGAGGAGCTTAGAGGGGGGTCTGGTGGGGTGAGGGGAGGGGCTGAGGGGGGCAGGCGAGTTGACGAGGAGGAAATTGGAGTTGTGCTTGGGGAAGAATGAGGGGGAAGTTGGGGGTGGGTGAATCTGAAGTAGGCTTGGGAACCAAGATGGCTCAGTACAATAATTAGCCAAAAGCTGAATAATTTTAATTCTTCTCTAACTTCCAGTCAGAACAATTTGTGATTTAAATCCCGATTTTGGACAGTTCCTAGTACAGGACAACTTCTCATGGGAAGTTTGAACTTCCCAGAAAATTGTCATGCAAGTCCTTACTCGGGAATGTTTGGTGAGGGAGTTGGTGGTGAGATTCCCCAATGCTTCCTTTCAAAAGCTGTTAACCAGCTCAGCCCAAGGTAAGTTGTTGTGCAGAAACCCACACAACGGCTCTGCTTAGCCCAGGATGAGGCTTTGCTTCTGATGACCAGACCATGGGAGAGTGACACCAGAACTGAGCGGTTGCAATGAGGAGGAAAGGCTGCTCAAGCCTCTGGAGGAGATAAGGCTGAGGAGGGTGTATGGTTAGAGATCTTTAAATCAATATCAGGGATTTGATGGGGTATCACTACTTCGATTCCAAGTGTTCAGAAAAGCCACTCTGTCACCAGCACTTTTTCAAGGATAATTAAGGGTAGGCAATATATGTCGGCCTTACCTGTGATGTTCATAACTGGACTTCCACAAAATTGATTCAAGGTAAAGACCTCCAACTCCTGTGCCTCAACTGTGCTCTCAAAGGAGCATAAATACATAATCTGGGCCTGTACTGAATGGAGTTCAGAAGGATAAAGGGGGATCTCATTGAAACTCACAGAAAGGCCTGGATAGAGTGGACATGAGGAAGATGTTTCCATTAGCTGGAGAGACAGGGATCCGAGGGCACAGCTTCAGAGTAAAGACCTTTAGAATTAAGATGAGGAGGAATTTCTTCAGCCCGAGGGTGGTGAAATCTGTGGAATTCGTTGACACAGAAGACTGTGAAGGCCGGGTCATTGAGTGTATTTAAGACAGAGATAGATGGGTTCTTGACTGGTAAGAGGATCAAGAATTATGAGGAAAATGTGGGAAAATGGGATTGAAAAACTGATCAACCATGATTGAATGGTACAGCAGACTCAATGGGCCAAATGGCCTAATTTTGTTCCCATATCTTATGGTCTTATGGTGACAAGATATGTAGGTCAATTATTTTGTAACACATCCCCTCATCCTCCCTCCAATATGTAACTTCACAAACTAGGAGAGTGACCCAAGACATTACACTTACAGTCCATAGTCATTCAGTCACTTTAGAGATTAGAAGTTGTTCTTTTTCCATTAACATTCTCAACAGGCCAGGTCCCTTTAATGACTTCAATCAGGCCATTGAGGTTAGCCTATTGGAATATGAACTTCTTGATTAGGGAGTCAATTGATGGGCTGATCAGGGAGCCTTTTCCTCGGGCGGCACATTGGCACAGTGGTTTTCACTGTTGTTTCACAGCGCCAGGGACCTGGGTTCGATTCCCAGCTTGAGTCACTGTCTGTGTGGAGTTTGCACATTCTCCCCATGTCTACTTGGGTTTCCTCCCACAGTCTGAAAGATGTGCTGGTTAGGGGCATTGACCTGGACATGCGCCAAAGTGCTGCGACCAGAGGAATTTCACAGTAACTTTACTGCACTGTTAATGTAGCCTTATTTGTGACTTATAAGTGAATGAAAATAAAACTTGCATTCAACTGGCAGTGTCAGTTCCTCTGACACTCCCAAAGGTAGATTGCTAATTGATAGCACTCTGTGTGCTGCTGTTGGAATTGTAAATAAGGGGATTTTGGTGAAGGGATTTCTGCCTCCAAAGATTTATTACAGCCCCCATGTTTGGATTCTGTAACTTGAAATGAATTACTCTTATTTCTCCATTACTGGGTGCTTTAATTGCCTCTTGATTAAGGTTGTCAAGTTAGTGGCAATTAGTGATGAGTTAGAGATGGCCCTGTGCTCGTGAACTCATTATCCGCCAGGAATTGGACTGAGCGGGTCTAAACTAATCATATTTTGCACTCTTAACCATCCCTGTATGAAAGGAGGCATCAGCGCAGGAGTTTAACCCCCCCAACCAAGAGGTGAAAGAGCAGCGTGCAGATCCATTTCCCCTAACAGCATGTTTGCTTCGAACCAGAGAGTCATTCCCTTGTATCTGTTTGATTAAGCAGCTGTCCCACAATGCCTCAGGAGGTCCATCGCAGAGTGCTGATGACTCGAACCATGTTTGATATGCAAATTACATGTGTGTTTAGCACGGCGTTGTGCTCGTAATTCTAATTACTCCGCATTGCTCCAGCGAAGGTGGCAGTGTTGTATCGCTGGGGTCATGCAGATCATGCGTTTTGTTTGCAGTAGCAGATTGCAACTGAAGAAAGCCCCTCAGTATTTTTAATTAGCATCCCTCGTACATGAATAAACCGCCGTGCCTGAAATAATTGCCTCTCACCTTTTCCTGTATTGCTTTCCTTTAGCTGGTCACAAACCCTGCCGTCTGTATCCCAGCTCACTCCTGTGCTCGCTGATGTCCATTGGTTCTTTATCCTGTAATGCCTCTGTTTAAAAATTCTCACTCCTCTTTCCAAATTATCAAAAGCGATAGGCCATTCTGCCCCTTGAGCCTGTTCTACCATTCAATAAGATCATGGTTGATCTGTCAGTGACCTCAAATCTGCATCCCGCTGACCACCCAACCCCTCTGCCCCGCAACAATAAGAAATTCAGGAGAAGCGTCTTCTTTACCCAGAGAGTGTAGAGCGTATTATCATCAGGATAGTTGAGGGGGACAACGTAATAACGCCAGGAGTCGGCTGTGAAGGAATAGTGCTTTATTGCATAAAATAAAGCAAAAACCAGGAAAAGCCTGTGCTGAACACAAACCAATCACAACCAGGACAAGGCAATAATGGACCCACTCGGGGGCCTGCTTTATACCGGGCTCATTATATCAGCTCCACCTGCGGAGTTAATTAGCAATCCCTAGGGAGCGCATATTCAATGAGTCCTACGGGGAGGTCAATCAGTGATTCCCCATGTAAGTCTTGGTTACTACGGAGAGATAGATAAATTAATGGGGAATGTGAGTGACAGAGATACAAAAGAATATTCTGAAATACTTCTCATGCCACACGTATCCCTGGTCGAAACATAACCACAATGCATACTAATGGAATTTTCCCATCCCACTGCAGTGAATGGAGATTTGGCTGGCCACCAAACTCTTCAACCTCACCGTAGTGAGTCCGTGGTGTGAACAGGCGATAAGGTTGTGCCTCCTGGGTTTTCTGCACGAGTTAAAGAATTTACAAGAGCCTGCTCTTCATAATTCACTAATAAGTTGGATTATCCAGTTATTATGCAGTTGCTTGTGAGAGTTCACTGCACCAAAATTTGCTTCAGAATTTCCTACATTGCAACAGGGACTGTATTTCCAAAGTACTGAGGAAAAACACTACAAAGTGCTTTGGGAAGTAAGATTTGACTAGATTTAATGTGATTTATTATTGTCATGTTTGGCATGCAATGAAAAGTATTGCTTCTTGTGTAACATATAGACAAAGTTCATACAATACATAGGGGATAAGAAAAGGAGAGGGTGCAGAATGTAGTCATAACTATGGTTTAGGGGAAGATCAACTTAATATAAAGTAGGTCCATTCAAAAGTCTGATGACAGCAAGGAAGAAGCTGTTCTTGAGTTGGTTGATATGTGATCTCAGACTTTTGTATCTTTTTCCCCACGGAAGAAGATGGAAGAAAGTTTGCCTGGGGTGCACGGGGTCCTTGATTATGCTGACTGCTTTTCCGAGGTGGTGGGAAGTGTAGACAGAGTCAATGGATGGGAGGATGGTTTGCATGATTTCAACCCTTTGCAGTTTCTTGCAATCTTGAGCAAAGCAAGAGCCAATCCAAGCTGTGATACAACCAGAAAGGATGTTTTCTAAGGTGCACCTGTAAAAATTGGTGAGAGTCAAAGGAAAGATGATATTTAAATATTCGTTCTTTCTTTCATATTATATATGCAGTTCTCTATTTGCAGAAAATATCAGCTCCTGTGGCTTCAGGTACGGGATAACATTAGGTGATTTGTTTGCCACAACACATCCAATAACACAGTATGTTCTGTTCCTCAGCTCATCAGGGGGGTGGTGAAATGAAAGTTTTACAACAGTGGAAGAGAATCATATGGAAACTTATTTTGCAAAAAGGCAAAAAGGGGTTCAATTCCTCTCCCCTTGAAGTCACCCACAAAAGCCGTGCTTCCCGCATTTTGTGCAGAAAGTTAATGGATGGGAATTTTACAGCTTCATGGAGGCAGGGCTGGGGCTGGAAAATGTCCATTGATTTCAGCAGGAATGTAAAATCCCACTGACAGAATGGGGCCAGAAAATTCCATCCAACAAGTGAAACCTAATTTTAAACGAACGTGAGCTGAATAAATCAAATGAATAATATGTTTGTGTTTTTTTTTGTTATTCAGTGCACATTTTAAGTTATTGAAATAATGCAGGATCTATTTGGTTAGAATCCGTAGAACAATAAAATCCTCACAGTGCAGAAAGAGGCCATTTGGCCCATCAAGTCAATGCTGACTCTGCAAAAGAACATGCCTCCCAGGTCCATAACACCACCACCTCCTCGCCCTGTAGATTTTACCACAGCTAATCCGCTTAACCTGCACATCTTTGGACACTAACAAGCAACTTAGTACAGCCAATCCACCTAAGCTGCATATCTTTGGATTGTGGGAGGAAACTGGAGCATCTGGAGGAAACCCACACGGACACAAGGTGAAGGTGCAAACACCACGCAGTTCAAAGATGAGGTCTATGAGGATCAAAAGGTGGCTATGTAGGTACTTTGAGATATCATAGAATCGCTACAGTAGAGAAGGAGACCATTTGGCCCATCAGGTCTGTACTGACCACATCCCACCCAGGCCCTATTCCTGTAACCCTACATATTTACTCTGCCAATCTCTCTCTTTGGGCTGGATTTTCGGCCGCGCTGGCCCTGAAACCAGAAAATCCCGGCCGAGGTCAGGATTTCAATTGTCCGCTCCTCACCACTACAATTCCTACAAAAGGGAACGTTCACCTCTTAGGCTCAAGTTGGGTATGGTGACAAGCAGGCAAGTACAGTCTGATCAATAGGCTATAGAGAGTCAATTCTTAAAGTAACCTTCACCCTGCTTATCCCTCTCCAGATGGAGGAAGGCAATCTAAAAGAGAGACAGTGATTTATGCGCTTGTTCTTCTTTTCAGGATGAAGATCATAGGATTATTCTGGCTCTCATTAACAGGACTGGAGACCAGTCTCCATCTCCACTGCAATCTCCCTTCCTTCCATAATAATGTTCTGATCTTATTTTGCATTATGCAGTGGCTGAATCTCTTAATTAAATGTATTTAACCCGTAATGTAGAACTGCTGAGTTTTTTAAAGTGAGGGGAAAGATTTCCGATGTCCGAAGCAACTTTTCCCCACAGAGAGAGTGGTTCGTGTATGGAATGAGCTGCCAGAGGAGGTGGTGGAGATGGGTACAACTCTTAAAAGATGGCACGATAGCACAATGATTAGCACTGCTGCCTCGCAACTCCAGGGACCCGGGTTCGATTCCCAGCTTGGGTCACTGTCTGTGCAGAGTTTGCATGTTCTCCCCATGTCTATATGGGTTTCCTCCGGGTGCTCCGGTTTCCTCCCACAGTCCGAAAGATGTGCTGGTTAGGTAGATTGGCCATTCTAAATTCTCCTTCAGAATACGCAATAGGAGTGTGGTGACTAGGGGATTTTCACAGTAACTTCATTGCAATGTTAATATGACACTGATAAATAAACATTAAACATTGCAGTACTGAGCTGGGTTCGGTTCCTGGCTTGGGTCACTTTCTGTGCGGATGTACATAACTCGATAGCAGCACGGTAACACAGCGGTTAGCACTGCTGCTTCACAGCTCCATGGTCCTAGGTTCGATTCCCGGCTCGGGGCACAGTCTGTATAGCATTTGTACATTCTCCCTGTGTCTGCGTGGGTTTCCTCTGGGTACTCCGGTTTCCTCCCACAGTCCAAAAATGTGCGGGTTAGGTTGATTGGCCATGTGAAGAAATTGCTCCTAATGTCTAGGGATGCGTAGCTTAGAGGGATTAGTGAGTACGATTTGGAGGTAGGGTCTGGGTGGGATTGTGTTCGGTGCAGACTCGATGGGCTGAAGGGCCTCTTTCTGCACTGTAGGGTCCCACGATTCAACAAAGATCTCTAAACAACAGGTCATTTGTCTCATTCCTGTTTGTGGAAGGTTGATGTGCAAATTGGCTGCTGTGCTTCTCGCAATTAGACAACGACCTTCCGTTAATAAATATTTCATTGGCTATAAAGTACTTTTACGGGAGACAGTGGGGTTACAGAAGGTGCAATATAAACCAAATCTTTCTTCTGCCATGAGTTGCTTTGCCACAGACATAAAACATAGGCCAAGAGTTCACATTCAAAATCATGTTCTGTCGTTTCCATAATAGTACCATGATGAAAGCCCCATCGGTCCAGTTTGTCTAGACTGAGAACTGTTGTCGAGCAGAGTAGGGTTCACCTAATGTGTTCATTGTGTTCATTGCATTGTGTAATATATTTCCAGACTCATGAATACCATTAAACGAGACCAATAAAACACAACTAAAGGTTCCTTTGAAACAAAGAATCGCAAATTTCTCACACACTACAAGGAGTTTATTCTTTCTCTTTAATCATTATTATGCATTCCCCTGAGAATGATGATTCTAAGGTTATTTTCTAAGCCACAGAATTTATTACTTGCTCATAATTGGCACATTTTTATGGAATTTCTTCATTGACATTCCGTTAGATATCATTGTTCTTTACAGCGGTACTGATAAGACAGACTGCTGTGATATTTTTTCTACATTTTTATTGAATTTAATTATTTCCATTCAGGCACCCAGAACACTATCAATATCCCAATCTAATGTCACAAACAGTTCGGAACTCAAACTCTTATCAATTATGGGGAAGTTGGAGACAGTACCAAGAAACTGAATTACTTAATGAGAATCATTGCTGACTTTTTTTTGGTTAATGAGTTTGGTTAATTAAGAGAACTTTGAAATTGGATCCGTTAATTAACTGGGGACGTTTTGTGAAAACAAATGCCTCTGGGGGGGGCTCACTGGCTTCCTGTAAAATGGAAGTGCTTGCAAGAGAGAAAACACCATTGGCAATCTGATCGTTGGAAATTATGGGTTCATCTGTGATGGGTGTTTGTTGGGGCTTAACAAAAGGTGGAGATTAATTGTATTATTGCTATAGAGAAGAAAGTAGACATCATTCCACCTTTAATTACAAGTATCCTCTTTATCACTTCTTTGATGCTTTTGATAGCTCATTATTGACACTTGATGTTCTCTAGCAGAATGACAAGTCTTCTGATGGCATGGTAGCACAGTAGTCAGCACTGCTGCCTCACAGCGCAAGGAACCCAGGTTCGATTCCCAGTTTGGGTTGCCATCTGTGTGGAATCTGTATGTTCTCCCCATGTCTGTGCGAATTTCCTCCAGGTGCACTCCAAAAAATGAGCTGGTTAGGTGCATTGACCAAGCTAAATTCGCCCTCAGTGAGAGAATTATCGCCTGGATTTTCACAGTAACTTCATTGCAGTGTTAATGTGTAAATTGCACATGTGGGTTCCCCCTGGGTGCTCTAGTTTCCTCCCACAGTTCAAAGATATGCAGGCTGGATCATAAATTGCCTCTTAATGTCCCAGGAAGTGTAGATTAGGGCAGGTAAACACATGGGTTTACGGGGATTGGATCAGGGTGGAATAATACTAAATATAAAGGACAAAAAATAAAAAATAAAGAAAATTACAGCACAGGAACAGGCCCTTCGGCCCTCCAAGCTTGCACTAACCAGGCTGCCTGACTTAACTAAAATCCCCTACGCTTCCAGGGACCGTATCCCTCTATTCCCATCCTATTCACGTACCTGTCAAGACGCCCCTTAAAAGTCACTACTGTATCCATTTCCACAACCTCCCCTGGCAACGAATTCCAGGCACCCACCACTCTTTATGTAAAAAAATCTGCCTCATACATCTCTTTTAAAACTTCCCCCTCACACATTAAACCTATGCCCCTTAATAATTGGCTCTTCCACCCTGGGAAAATGCTTCTGACTATCCACACTGTCCATGCCTCTCATAATCTTGTAGACTTCCATCAGGTTTCCCCTCAGCCTCCATTGCACCAGTGAGAACAAACCAAGTTTCTCCAACCTCTCCTCATAGCTAATACCCTCCATACCAGGCAACATCCTGGTAAATCTTTTCTGTACCTTCTCCAAAGTCTCCATATCCGTCTGATAGTGTGGCGATCAGAATTGAACATTATATTCCAAGTGTGGTCTAACTAAAGTTCTATAAAGCTGCAACATGATTTGCCAATTTTTGAACTCAATACCCCAGCTGATTAAGGCAAGCCTGTTGTATATCTTCTTGACTACTTTCTCCACCTACATTGTTGTTAACAAGGGGGCATACATGCGATGAGTTGTGAGGATTTTTTTCGAGAGTATCCTAGTGCTTCACATCGTTAGTGTACACTTGACCTGGACCATTTGATGGGCAACACGACAGCTCAGTGACTATCGCTGTGCTGTGCAGATACATGGATTTGGGCCTGTGTCTGTGGGAGTTTGCGCATTCTCTCTGTGCTTGCGTGGGTTTTCTCCGGTTTCCTCCCACATCCTAAAGATGTGCTCTTAGGCTAATTGGCAAAACAAATTCTCCCTAAATTGTCTCAAATTTGGTTTTTAATCCATAGATCTATAAACATAGACAGGGATCATGGGTAGAGGTGGGAACATCGGGGTGGCGGCGTGGGCTCGTTGGGCCGAAGGGCCTGTTTCCCATGCTGTTTTGTTCTTTGTTCCTTGTACATAGCCACTTTCAGTGACCTGTGTAACTGTTCACCCTTTGCCTAACAATGCTCTTAATGGTTCTGCTTTTTACAGTATATTTCCTGTCTGTATTAGACCTTCCAAAATGCATTACCTCACATTTGTCCAGATTGAACTCTACTTGCCATCTGTAGGGTTTCACTGTACGGTTTCTATGATTGTGTGATTCTAACCTAAAAGACTGCAACACTGAAGGACTGTTCCCTTCCTATTGGTGAGCACCTCAGCAGTCATGGGCATTCAGCCTCTGATCTTTGGGTAAGTGTCCTCCAAGGCGGCGTTCACAGCACAAGACAACGCAAAGTTGCTGAGCAGAGACTGATAGCCAAGTTCTGCACACATGAGGTCGGTCTCAACAGGGATCTTGGGTTCATGTCGCACTATCTGTAACCTCCATGATTTGCCTGGGTTTGCAAAAAACCTCACTTACTATGCTGTTGGTGACAATACACATCTCTTTAACCTCTGCCTAATGCTCTTTCCACTCACATTGTCTGTGTCTTTAAGACTTGAATAGCAGGTTAGATGTAAAGACTTGCATTCTAATCAGTCATCTGTGCTGTTATGTTCTCTGTTTGAGGTCAGAACTCTCCATTCACCTGACGAAAGGGCAAACCCTGAAAACGTGTGTTTACTATCAAATAAATTGGTTGGTATTGTGAGACAACTTACGGACTTTTGCACTGCCAGAGGTGCTATGGAACAGATGAGGCATTAAATTGAGGCCTCATCTGCCTTGCCCGGTGGATATATTGATCTTATAGCACTATTTCCAGGCAGAGCTGAGGAAGTTCTCTCCAGTGTCCAGCTCAATATTTATCCATCAATCGACATGACAAAATTCAAGCCATTATCACATTTCTCCTTTGCGATAATTGATTATGTGTAAGTTAGCTACTGAATATACAACAATGAATGCAGTTTAAGAAGTATTTTGTTGCCATTGAGAAGGTGGCAGTGAGCTGTTACTTGAACCATTGCAATCCCTATGGTATGGGTAGACTCACACTGCTGTTAGGAAGGGAGTTCTAGGATTTTGACCCAATGACCAGTAAAGCAACAGCCATATATTTCCAAGTCAGGATAGTGAGTGGCTCCAAGGCAGATGGTAATATTTCCATGCATCTGCTGCCCTTGTCCTTCTAGGATGTAGAGGTCATGTATTTGGAAGATGCTGTCAAAGGAGCTTTGATGAATAAAGCTTAAAGTTTATTTATTGGTAGGCTTACATTAACACTGCAATGAAGTTACTGTGAAAATCCCCTAGTCACCACACTCTGGCGTCTGTTTGGGTACACTGTGGGAGGATTTAGCATGGCCAATCCACCTAACCAGCACATCTTTCAGACTGTGGGAGGAAACCGGAGCCCCCGGAGGAAACCTGCAAGGATACAGGGGGAACATGCAGACAGTGACCCAAGCTGGGAATCACACCCAGATCACTGACGCTGTGAGACAACAGTGCTCACCACTGTGTCACCATGCCTCTGTGTAGCTGCATTGCATATTGTAGATGGTACCCACTGCTCCCACTGTATGTCAGAGGGGGATCTTTAAGATGGTGGATGGATGCCGAATATGTAGTCTGCTTTGTTTTGGAAAGTCTTGAGTTTCTTGAGTATGGTTAGAGCTGCACTCATCCAAGAAAGTAGAGAGAATTTTAACAACATTTCTGATTTGTCCCTTGTAGATGTAAGATAGATTTTGGTATGGTCACTAACTTGCCATGAAGTACGTAACCTCTGACCTGCGTTGTCACCACAGCACTTACATGGAAATCCAGTTAAGCTTCTAATCAATGGTGATCCCCAAGGAGTTCATAGAGATGGATTCCGCAATGGTAGTGTCATTGAATGTCGAAGAGTGACGATTAGATTCTTCCTTGTTGGAGATAATCATTGCCTGGCACTTGTGACAAATAGCTGCCGCTTGTCAGCCCAAACACGTGGATAATGTGCAGATCCTGCTGCACTTGGACGCGGATTGCTGAGGAATGACAAATGAACATTGTGCAAACATCAGCAAATGCTCCCACTTCTGACCTGATGGTGAAAGGAAGGTCATTGATGAAGTAGAGGAAGATAATTAGGGGCAGCACATTTGTCCCTTTAACGCCTCGAATTTACTCTGCTAATCCCCTGATACCAAGGGTAGAATTTTCCTGCCCCACCCGCCACAGGAATCGTAGCGGCCGGACAAGGGCTACGCAAAAGCCTGCTCATTTTAGATGAGACTTTCTGGTCTTTCGCAGCTGGAAAATCCTGTCCTAAGGGTCAATTCACCATGGCAAATCAGCCTAACCCTTTGGACTGTGAGAGGAAACCAGGGCACCCAGAGGAGGCCCATACAGACATGAGGAGGATGTGCAAACTCCACACAGACAGTGACCCAAGTCAGGAAGCGAACTCATGTCCTTGGCACTATGAGGCTGCTGTGCTAACTACAGATTTATTTCCCCAAAGTGGTATCTGAGCCAGATGTATTTTATACCAATCTGGTAGTTTTAAGACCATCATTGCTGATTTTTTTTTTAATTTCAAGATTAATTTTATTAACTGAGTTTAAGCTCCCCAGCTGCTGTTGTGGGATTTGAACTCATGTTACAAGATTATCTGTCTCTAGGTTACTAATCTGGGAATGCCAGCTACAGTTTACATGTGACCATTCAGATATTTTCATGATATAACAATTATGGAGCTGTTAATTAAATGCAGCAAAAAAGTTTATTTATTAGTGTCATTAGCAGATTTATATTAACACTGCAATGAAGTTTACTGTGAAAGTGTTCCAATCGCCACACTGTTGCACCGGTTCAGCTTACACTGAGAGAGAATTTAGCATGGCCAAGGTATCTAAGCAATACGTCTTTTGGATTGTGGAAGGAAACCAGAGTACCCGGAGGAAACCCACGCAGACATGGGGAGAATGTGCACACTCTGCACAGACAGTGATCCAAGCCAGGAATTGGATCCAAGTCCCTGTGAGGCTCATCTGAATTTGAAACGTCAGCTCTTTTCTCTCCTTACAGGTGCTGCCAGGTATGCTGAGATTTTCCAGCATTTTTTCTTATTAGTCCCACACTCACCGGTTCCTACCAAGTTTTCCATACTCACCATATTCTGTCTCAAACCAGTTAACGGAATCCTAAAATAATTTTCTCTGAAGGAAACCTCTCTGCATTTAATAAAAATTGGGAAAAGGAAAGTTGATCAGAGATCTTTGTCTTGCCTAAGCATTCTGTTCTACGTTTCTTTAGTGAAAAGATTAGTCAGTTATCCCAAATGGATAAGCATGATTGACATATTGCCAGCTTACTTTACAAGTTTCATTGATTGCACTCATATCTAGAGCTGCAAATGGGCTAATTATGGAGATCACACAAATTGGGCGATTTGTGAGAAAACCGGCGTGTTACTCTCCAGAGAAACCCATGGGTTTTCTCTCCAGGTCTTACCACACTCTGCCAACACAAATCAAGGAGGCATATTTCACGCCATCACAGGAGGCTGCAAAATGACTTGGCAGGCCAGGAGAGCGGGCAAAGAAGTGGCAGATGGACCATAAGATCATAAAATATAGGAACAAAATTAGGCCATTTGCCCCATCGAATCTGCTCTGCAATTCAATCATGGCTGACGTGATTGTCTACCCCATTCTCCTGCCTTCTCTGGTCCCCTCTGATCCCCTTATTGATCAAGAACCTATCTATTTCTGTCTTAAAGACACTTAATGACCCAACCTCCACAGCCTTCTGTAGTAATCAGTTCCACAGATTCACCACCCTCTGGCTGAAGAAATTCCTCCTCTGCTTGGTTCTAAAGGGTTGTCCCTTTACTCTGAGGCTGTGTCCTTGAGTTCTAGTCTCTCCTACTGGTGGAAACATCCTCCCACACCCACTCTGTATCGGCTTCTCAGTATTATGTAAATTTCAATTAGACCCGATTAGATTCAATTAGTGTGAAATGCATTGCCTGCTGTGATAGTGGAGTCGGACATCTTAGGAACTTTCAAGGGTTATGGGATAGGCACATGGAGCAGACCAGAATGATAGGGAGTGGGATAGCTTGACCTTGGGTTTGGACATAGCTCGACACAACATTGAGGGCCAAAGGGCCTGTACAATGCTGGAATGTTCTATGTACGTTCTATGTGTCCCCTCTCATCATTCTAAGCTCCATCGAGTACAGACCCAGATTTCTGAACCACTCCTCATGAGACAAACCCCTCATTCCAGAAGGAATACAACGTGGGAAAGTGTGAGGTTATGCACTTTGGTAGGAAGGGCAGAGGCTTAGATTATTTTCTAAACGGGGAAAGGTTTCAGAAATCAGAAACACAAAAGGATTTGGGAGTCCTGGTTAATGTGCAGGTTGAGTTAGCAATTAGGAAGACAAATGCAATGTTAGTATTCATTTCTGGAAGGCTGGAATCCAAGAACAGGGGTGTACAGCTGAGGCTGTTGTAACACTCTGGTCAGACCCCATATGTAATATTGTAAGCAGTTTTGGGCCCCATACCTAAGGAAGGATGTGCTGGCCTTGGAGGGGCTCCAGAGGAGGTTCACAAGAATGACTCCTGGAATGAAGAACTTGTCATATGAAGAGCGGTTGAGGAGCCTGTCTCTGTGCTCAATGGAGTTTAGAAGGATGAGGGACGATCTCATTGAAACTTACAGAATAGTGGGAGGCCTCGATAGAACGGACATGGTTCCATTGGCCGGAGAGGTCAGAACCCAAGGACAGAACCACAGAGAGAAGGGACGGGCCTTTAGAACCGAGATGAGGAGGAATTTCTTCTGTCCAAAAATGGTGAATCTGTGGAACTCATTGCCACAGAAGGCTGTGGAAGCCAGCTCATTGAGTGTATTTAAAACAGAGATAGATAGGTTCTTGATCAATAAGGGGATCGAGGGAAAAAGGGGAGAAGGCAGGAGAACTGGGATGAGAATCATATCGCACGGTAGCACAGTGGTTAGCACTGTTCCTTACAGTACCAGGGACTCAGTTTCAATTCTTGGCTTGGGTCACTGTCTGTGTGGACTCTGTATGTTCTCCCATGTCAGCGTGGATTTCCTCCGGGTGCTCCAGTTTCTTCCCACATTCTGAAAGACGTGCTGATTCGGTGTATTGACCCCAACAGGTGCCAGTGTGTGGCGACTATGGGAATTTCACAGTAACTTCATGCAGTGCCAATGTCAACCTTACTTGTGACTAATGGATAAACTTTACATATCAGTCATAATTGAATGGTGGAGCAGAGTCAATGGGCTGAACAGCCTAATTCTGCTTCTGTATCATATGGTCTTATACAGTCACCTGGCATCTCAACACGCTGGCAAAACTCTATTGCTCAGAGATCCGATGCCATCCAACACCCCGATCAGAACTGAGGTAGACTCCTCCCAGGCCCTTCCCTCCCTCTCCATCATGAAAGTATTGGGGACTCTCTTCCGTCCCCGCCTCCAATGGCACAATTATCACAATTGTGTCCCCCACACAACCAACAGCCACCAATGGCAGTTTATCGCCAACACTCTCTCCCCCTCGCAGACTGAACTCCCTCAGTGCAGCTCCTCCTTCTCAATGCCAGGCTCTGGGTCACCCCCCCCTCCCCCTTCACTGTCCGCTACCCGCATCACTGCCAAGTTCCCCTTCCAAAGGCCTTGGCACTCTCCGTCCTTCACCATACATCACCCTCCCTGCAAACTGGGCTACCCCGAGGGCCAGCTCCTGGCACAGGTTGGCACAGAATGGCATTGCCATGTTGGCATGCACCTTTGCCAAAGGGCAATGCCCTGACATGTCCCTCCTCCCCCCGAGTGCTATACTTACTCTTTCCCATCTTCACATCGGCAGAGAGATTTAAATGTTCAGTGAAGGATGGTCATGCGACATGTTGGCTTTTTAATGATATGCAGATTGATTAAAATATCTTTAAACGAGGTTCCCACCTAGTCACCATTTCTGTCCCTGATGGGGGCAGTGGGGGGAGGAGAGAGGCAAGCAGAAATCAGGAAAAGGGATCTCACCATCGAGAATCCCGTTTCTCAACTCTCACAATATCTTACACCCAGATGAAGCAGACGTAGAGCAGACGCTTCCTCTTGTGGGACACTCTAGAATGAGACATTAGGATAAGGGGTAGCCAAGTTAAAAGAGTTGGGGAGGAACTACTTCTCCCAAAGAGTTATGAATCTGTCGCATTCATTGCTCCAAAGTAAGCTGGGATAGTGAGTAAATTTAAGGATGAGTTAGAGAGATTGTTAATTGATAACCGGTTGAAGGGTTATGGGGGGAAGGCAGGAAAATGGGAATGAGGAGCATGATCGAAGTGGACTCGATGGGACGAATGGCCTGATTCTGCTGCTATATCTTATGAACTTATGAACTATCCCCGTTCTCACTGATGGCAAACTCAGGTGCAAAATTGCCCCCCCCACCCCAAAACACATTCGCCCCAATGGCAATGGGGCAAATGATTGTCTCTTGCTGCCACTGGCAGAGGGAGGAATGTTGGCCAGGACGATTCACCGCCCTCCTCCCAAAGACGGGATCTTTGATATCCCAATGTAGCATGCCCAAATTTCGCATCCATTCAAAAGGACGGCGCCTCCAACAATGCAACGCCACTCATAGTTGCCAGGTTTACGACACTGTTTGTGGATTTGAACCTGGCTCACTAATTAAAACTACAAAAAGCGGTAGTTTCAGCAAAAAAGTGGCCACTTCTACATACGCCAATTAACAGGTCCCAATTTTACTACCTTCTGATTGTTCACGGCGAGGCTTTCGAACAATCAATCAGTTGAGGCCACCCACAGATCTCCACTTTCAGCAATAATACGTTTCATTTGCAAACATCTGCCAGCTTTACAAGACCATGGCTGCATTTTCAAAATGTGCAAAAGCTGTAATTAATAAAACTTATTCCTCGGAATTGGAGTCCAAAAACACGAAAACAAATTTGGCCGCCATATCCTGATCGCCTCGCCTACAGAGAAGTAATTGAAACAGGAATTTGTTGCATAGATTGCCGTTAGATTAGAATCACTTGTTTTGCGCAGGGATTAAATGCTGTGCTCTAAAAATCACCACAGATATATCGTGTTAACAGTGCAGTGAAAAAAACCACCATAAAGATAATTAATGAGTTCTTCCTACCACCCTCAAATCTTGCGAAGAGTCACGGACGTATTAAAAATAAATGATCTCAGCAGGGTTAATTATCAATGAGGCATGATTCTTTCTATAATGAACACATTACGTGGGGCAATATAATGAGCATCGGAAATATCAGTCTACCTTTGGGTTCAATTTCTCCTTGTGATGCCATCCCACAGGGAATGGAGTTTTCATATTTCTATCTCCCCCCCACACCTACTTTTACAAGGAATATTCCCAAATTCTCTCAAACCATAAGGTATAATGTTTATTTATTAGAGTCATAAATCGGCTTATATTAACACCGCAATGAAGTTACTGTGTAAATCCTCTAGTCGCCACACGGTGCCGCCTGTTCGGGTACACTGAGGGAGAGTATACCACAGCCAATGCATCTAACCAGCACGTTTTTCAAACTGTGGGAGGAAACCAGAGGAACCTGATTAGCACCCGGAGGAAACCCACTCAGACACAGGGAGAATGCGCAGACTCCATGCAGAAAGTGACCCAAGCCGGGAATTGAACTCGGATCTCTGGAGATGCGAGGCAGTAATGATAACTACTGTGATGGAAATGGAATCTAATTAATATGTTGAATTGAAGGAAAAATCCCCAACTATACAGTGCCTTTTGCGACCTCAGAGTGTCTCAAAGGTGCTTGGAGACAATGAAATACTTGGTGAGATGTAACCGAATGTTTTCCAGCTCTTCCTGCCAAATATTCCAGTCCCACCGATGGTGATCCCTCTCCCCCCATTCTTCCCTCTCACAGCGCATTACCTGGCGGCAGAAGGTGCGGAGGATCTTGACAACAGAAAACATGCCGGAAAATTCCACCTTTGATCGCTGTTATATTCAGGAGGAGTGAAGGGGGAAAATGTAAGGTTAATCACCAAGTGGGGCAGATTACATTGAAGAAGGGAACAGCTTAATGAACCTTGTTATACTTAAAGATTTCTGCAAAACATTGCAAGACTTGTTTTTGCACCCCTGTAACCTTGTATGTCAGTTAACTTGTTTGTGCGTGCTGTAGCCTTGTATACTGGCTAAACAAACTGCAAGTGTCGAAGTGTGATTACAGCTAATCACACTAGAGGAATAAAATGAAAACACCCACAGCCTTCAGACAGCTACGATTACAACGGACTACACAAAGGAGGCAGCAATAACCACATGATGGATAACGAACCATGACAGACATCCTGGAGAAGTGTGGAGTGATTAGGGGCGGGAACCGGGATGTATAAATAATCTACCCTTACTTGTGTTTGGGTAGAAGTCCAGTGAACCGCTTTAGAAACCAGGCTTCTCCCAAAAGCTTTTGTAATAAACTTACTGTACTTTGACTCATGACTAGGCTCAGAGGTACAACTTACCAACCCAAAACACATTTGCCCCAATGGCAATGGAGCAAATGATTGTCTCTTGCTGCCACTGGCAGAGGGAGGAATGTTGGCCAGGACGATTCACCGCCCTCCTTCCAAACACAGGATCTTTGATGTCCCAATGTGTCACGCCCAAATTTCGCATCCATTCGAAAGGACGGCGCCTCCAACAATGTAACTCATAGTTGCCAGGTTTACGACACTGTTTGTGCTCTATCAGCGAATTGGGTATAAACTCAATGAGTCAAATGGCTTTCTTCTGCACTGTAGGGATTCTATGATGCTAAACACGATCTGGTGGTACCTTCAGCATGCAGACTGTGATGGCTCAAGGTGGTGGCTCAGTACCATTTTCCCAAGGGCAATTTGGAATAGGCAATAGATGCCAGTGGCAGTCACATCGCAGGAGTGCATTTAGATTAAACTCCACTAGACATTGAATATGTTTACACAATCCCCGCCTTTCGGTGTCATCCATCCTGCCCACACTTGAGGCAACTTCTCAAACTAGACAGTCAAAGACACAAATGCACACAAACTTACAAAATTTATTTATTAGTCGGCTTACAGTGTAGCTCCTGTAAAAATCCCCAAGTCGTCATACTCAGACGCCTGTTCAGGTACACTGAGGGAGAGTTTAGCATGGCTGATGCATCTAACTAGCACTAACTTCACCTTGTTGTCTAACAAGGGGCATACACGCGATGGGTCGTGAGAGGGCTGCTCTTGGATTTTTTTCGAGAGTATCCTAGTACTTCATGTCATTGGTGTACGCTTGATCTGGATCATTTGATGGGCAACACGACAGCTCAGTGACTATTGCTGTGCTGTGCAGATACATGGATTTGGGCCTGTGACTGTGGGAGTTTGCGCATTCTCCCTGTGCTTGCGTGGGTTTTCTCCGAGTGCTCCAGTTTCATCTCACATCCCAAAGATGTGCTCTTAGGCTAATTGGCAAAACAAATTCTCCCTAAATTGTCTCAAATTTGTTTTTTAATCCATAGATCTATAAACATAGACAGGGATCACGGGTAGAGGTGGGAACATCGGGGTGGCGGCGCGGGCTCGTTGGGCCGAAGTGCCTGTTTCCCGTGCTGTTTTGTTCTTTGTTCTTTGTCTTTTGGACTGGGGGAGGAAAGCGGAGCACCCGGAGGAAGCCCACGCAGACATGGGGAGAAGGTGCAGAGTCCGCACCGACGGTGACTCAAGGTTGGGAATTGAACCCAGAGTCCTGGCACAATGAGGCAGCAGTGCTAACCACTGTGCCATCGTGCTGTTGTTAAACCATCCCCCTGAGCATTCCTGGCCTCCAGCATCTCCTTACCCTCCCACACAGAGCCAGGTTATCTGTTCCTCTTGAACCAGCCGGCAGTGTTAGAACATATGAATATAAAAGAGGAGGATAAATAGGGTTGGCTTTGGTTAGAATGTGTGGAACCTATGCACCACCTACTGAGGCACCATATGTTCCAAGGTTGCTTTTGCCTTGGAAAAGAAACAAAATTTCTGCTTCCAAAAAAGAAATTTATATTGGATGTGAGATCTGTTATATTTTATCTAGTGGAATTTTCGACAGAGTTCAAACATTGGTAGGATGGGGGGAAAGATCCTTGTTAAAATTAATCTCTGTCTTCTAAGAGAAACTCCCCAAATAGCTTTCTCCTCCATTTGATGATTCCAGAATTTAGGGAAACCATAAAAATATTCATAAATCCAATCGTAAAATTAGGAGAAACCTCTTTATCCCGAAAGTGATGAGCAGAATTCATTAACATAGGAACTGATTGAGGCAATTAACATTATAAGGAGAAGCTGGATTGAACACAAGAGGGAGAAAAGATTGAAGGAAATATCGATCGCTGTGCCTTATGCCTCAGAGAAAGGCAGAGATGACACCATATTCTACATGTGCAAAAGGAGTTTAATACAAGGCTTTTAAAATGTCTGTTCTCATGTTCACAGCTTCTTGCTCCAGTTTACTTTCTCTTTCTCAGAAACCTTATGCACCCTGGACATATTCTCTTCCACCTTCTTCCATCAGGAAAAAGATACGAAAGTCTGACCAACAGCATACCAACTGACTCAAAAACAGCTTCTTCCCTGCTGCTGTCAGACTTTTGAATGGACCTATCTTTTTTCTGCAGAAGCCTTCCACGGGGAACCTTATCGAACGTCTTACTAAAGTCTGTATATACCACGTCAACTGCCTTACCCTTATCTACCTCTTTGGTCACTTTTTCAAAAAACTCAATAAGGTTAGTAAGGCACGACCTACCCTTCACAAAACCATGCTGACTATCCCCAATCAATTCATTTCTCTCTAAATAACTATAAACCCTACCCCTAATATTTCTTTCCAATACTTTGCCCTCAACAGAAGTAAGACTCACCTGTCTATAATTCCCCGGAAAGTCTCCATTCCCCTTCTTGAACAATGGGATTGAGGGTGATTTAGCTAATTGGATTAGGAATTGGCTAGCTGATAGAAGACAGAGGGTGGTGGTTGATGGAAATTATTCATCGTGGAGTTTGGTTACAAGTGGTGTACCTCAGGGATCTGTTTTGGGGCCCCTGCTGTTTGTAATTTTTATAAATGATCTGGATGAGGGAATAGAAGGATGGATTACTAAATTTGCGGATGACCCCAAAATAGGAGGAGTGGTAGATAGTGAAGAGGGGTGTTATAGTTTGCAGAGAGACTTAGACAAGTTGCAGAGCAGGGCCAAGAGGTGGCAAATGGAGTTTAATGCGGAAAAGTGTGAGGTAATGCACTTTGGCAGGAATAACAAATGTGTAGAGTATAGGGCTAATGGTAGGACTCTTAATAGTGTTGAGGAACAGAGGGATCTAGGTGTATATGTGCATAGATCCCTGAAAGTTGGCAATCAAGTCGATAAGGTTGTTAAGAAGGCATACGGAGTCTTGGCTTTTATTGGTAGGGGGATTGAATTTCAGAGCCGCAACGTCATGTTGCAACTGTACAAAACTCTAGTGCGGCCGCACTTGGAGTATTGTGTGCAGTTCTGGTCCCCACATTATAAGGAAGATGTGGAGGCATTGGAGAGGGTACAGAGGAGGTTTACCAGGATGTTGCCTGGTATGGAGGGCAGGTCTTATGAAGAGAGGCTGAGGGATTTGAGGTTGTTTTCGTTAGAGAGGAGGCGGCTAAGAGGAGACCTTATCGAAGCATCTAAGATGATTAGAGGTTTAGATAGGGTGGACAGTGATAGCCTTTTTCCTAGGATGGAGAAAGCTAGCACGAGGGGACATAGCTTTAAATTAAGGGGGGGTAGTTATAGGACGGATATCAGAGGTAGGTTCTTTACCCAGAGGGTGTTAAGGGTATGGAATGCCCTGCCTGCTGCAGTTGTAGATGCGCCAAGTTTGGGGGCGTTTAAGAGGTTAGTAGATAAGTTTATGGATGAAAAGGGAATGGTTTAGGTTAGAGGGTCATTGCTTTTTATATTGGTCGGCGCAACATCGAAGGCAGAAGGGCCTGTTCTGCGCTGTAATGTTCTATTTTCTATCTTATAGTAAGCTGATCTTTCTCTACACCCTAGCCATGACAGTGACACTACACTCTGCACTGTCTCCTTTCCTTTCTATGAACGGTGGTCTGTATATTGCACAAGAAATAATACTTTTTCACGATATTCCAACAGATGTGACAATAATAAATCAAATCAAGCACATTGAATGAAGAAAAAGCAACAGATGCATAATCCACATGTGTGAGCCACAAGACCTAGAGACCATTCAGGCTTGGACTGTTAGATGCCAGATAACATTAACACTATAGAACTGCCAGGATGAAGGGTGGTGTGGTGGCACAATGGTTAGCACTGCTGCTCAACAGTGCCAGGGACCCGGGTTCAATTCTCAGCCTTGGCCACTGTCCGTGTTGAGCTTACACATTCTTCCTGTGTCCGCGAGGGTTTCCTCTGGGTGCTCCAAAAATGTACAGGTTGGGTGGTTTGGTCATGCTAAATTTGCCCCTTGGTGTTGGGAGGGTTAGCAGCAAAATTATATGGGGGTAAGTAGTACGGTTGGGTCGTTGCAGGACCAAATGACCTTCTTCATTGTAGGGAGTCTATGCTCCAGTTTCCTCCCACAGTCTGAAAGACGTGCTGGTTAGGGTGCATTGGCCGTACTAAATTCTCCCTCAGTGTACCCGAACAGGCTCCGGGAGTGTGGCGACTAGGGGATTTTCCCAGTAACTTCATTGCAGTGTTACTTGTGACACTAATAAATAAGCGTTAAATTCCAGCAAGAGGGAATTCATTATCGCCCCTTGGCATTCAATGGTTAAGTTGAATTCACCATCGCTGAATCATTAACATTACCATTGACAAGAAACTGAACTGCACCGACCATATGAATAGTGTGGCTACAAGAGCGGTTCAAAGCCTGGGAATCCTGTAGTGAGTAACTCACCTCCTGACTCTCCAAAGCCTGTCCGTCATCTACTAAGCATAGCTCAGGGATGTGATGGAATACTCTCCACTTACTTGCATGAGTGTGGCTCCCACAATATTCACCAACACCATCCAAAACAAAGCAGCCTGTTTGATTGGCACCCCATCCACCATCTTAAACATTCACTGCATGCACCATTTTAAACAGTGGCTGTCATGTATACCATCTACTCCTTCTCATTCTCCTGCTATCCCTTCTTCTCCTACTTTTTCCAAAATTGATTCATGGGTGTTGCTAGCTGGCCAGCATTTATTGCCCATCCCTAGTTGCCAGAGGATAATTGGGAGTCATTCACAATGCTGTGGCTCTGGAGTCACATGTAGGCCCGATTAGGTAAGAATAGCAGATTTCTTTCCCTAAAGAATATTAGTGAATCAGATGGATTTTTCCGACAATCGACAATGTTTCATGGTCATCAGTAGATTCTTAATTCTAGATATTTTTTACCTGCCATAGGTGGTAAAATGTTGCTATATTTATTATAGCAACAATAAAGCTATTACTGAATAGCAGAGCTTGAAGGGCCAAATGGCCTATTTTGGCCATTATTTCAATCTTTGAACACAAAGAAGGTGATTGATATGAGGGAAGTTCCTAGGTTTGAATGTATGAAGAGGGAGAACGATAAGTAGTGCGAAAATCAAATAATAATAAGTATCATAATGACTCCGCTGGCTGCTTTCCATTGTTCTCCGGTTTTAATGAAGTGATAAAGTGAAAAGTTCATCTTTAGTGCATTGGAAATAGCAATCAGGGATTCCCTTCTCAGTACTTTTACAATATTGCCACAGAATTCAGAGCAAGGGCTGGGATTCTCAGTCAATAATCCATTGTATTTTTGGGTATGTCAATGTGAAATTGGGCTGGGGGTCTGGACTGAGACCCAAACATCAAGACCCTGTTGTAAAGCTTTTAATTTAAACACCTTTCAAGCATTCCAGCGTAATGAGACAAAGAAGGACAATAACTCAATTATTTCTTTATTTATTACTTCCAACACTAACTCAAGCATAAGCAGTTGTAACTCATTAACTCTTTACTGAACTTTAACACTAACTGAACACTAACTTTAACTAAGCATCAACTATATTTAACTGAAAACATATATTACTAATTTAGAAAAACTTTGGCCAAGAATATCCTTGTTGTAGAATCTATCTTCTTGTTCTCTGAAGCATCCTGCAGGGTACAGGTCCTCTTATGATGGTTTTTTTGTTCTTTGAGTTCTTATTGTCAAAGGATAAATGTGTCTTTTTGTCCACAATTCTCCTTTTGCTTCTGGAAAATTCTCTGTCATCCAGTCAATGAATTAATCAGAAACCTCCAATTACATCATTTGGTTAGGCCAATCAAATGCAGGCAGAATAATGTCGTTGGTTAATGTAAACAACTTCCCTTATGTGGGAAATTTGATATCACAGCTGCCAAACTAGAACCTCTTCATAACCTGCATTTTCTTTTAGCCTTCAAGTTGTCCAAAAATCCCAGACTGCTTCACTATCAGCCAGAGTAGCCATTTTAAAGCCACTATGGCCACTATTGTTTTTAAATTATTGCCATTCTTTCTCTGTCCACAACCCCATCCCAGAAACTGGGCATGTTCTCACTGGAAATGACAATTTGCAGGAGGAATGGGTTGGATTTTTTTCAACTTCCTGGGGATGGGTGTGGGAGAGGGTTGGTAAAATAGCGATGGGAGGGGTCAGGAAGGGAGTCCAATGTCATCATGGTTTCTTACAGGAGGTGGGAAACTCCAATGGCCAGGCCGCATGGATTCTTATGTGTCATCATCATGAAATTCACTGAGTCTGTTCTTCCTGCTGGCAGGTTAATAAAAAAAATTAAAAGATTTGCATACTCACCATCCATTGTCTGTTTAATTCTCAACAACACCTTATAAGCTAGTCTGGATGGGGGTTTGGTCCTTGGCCTTTGGTTAAAGGTTAAAGTTTTTTCAAGTTTCTTTATTAGTTGTAAGTAGGCTTATATTAACACTGCAATGTAGTTATGTGATACTCCCCTAATCACCACAGTCCAATGCCTATTCGGGTTCACAATCGTGTGACTATTCCTGACACATTCAGGAGTAGGGGGCATTTTTTTTTCTTTCTTTCACACAGATATGGGCATCAGTGGCTAGGCCAGCCCTATTTACCCTTGAAAAGGTGATGGGTGAGCTGCCTCCTTGAATCCTGTGGTGTGGGTACACCCGTAATGCTGTCAGGGAGAGAGTTCCAGGATAGTCTCGCCCCTTATGTTTACATCACAGTTTCCGGGACCCTCAGCACTTTCCCTCCCAAAGCAGTTTACAGCCAACGCAGTGATTCTGAAGTGTGATGTTGTAATGTAGAAATATGACAATCAATTTTGGCAAGATGATCTATTTTATTAACGGCGTTGATTGAGGGATTGGCCAGTATCCCGAGGGCATAGAAACATAGAAACTAGAAGCAAGAGTAGGCTATTCAGCCCTTTGAGGTTGCTATACCATTCATTGTGATCATGACTGACCATCAAATTCAATATCCTGATCCTAGCACTAGGCACCGGGTTTGATTCCCAGTTTGGGCCGCAGTCTGTGCGGAGCCAGCACATTCTCCCCATGTCTGCATGGGTTTCTTCAGGTTCTTTGGTTGCCTCCAGACATGCTGGTTAGGTGCATTGGCCGTGCTAAATTCTCCTTCAGTGTACCAAACAGGCGTTGGAGTGTGGCAACTAGGGTTTTTTCACAGTATACAAAGAATAAATTACTTGACATTCCTCCTTCATTGTCCTGAGTATGACTGAACAGTATCCTAATCCCTCCTTCCCCCCATATCTCTTGATCCCTTTAGCCCCAAGAGCTATATTTAATTTCTTATTGAAATCAGATAATGTTTTAACCTCAATTACATTCAGTGATAGTGAATTCCACACATTCACCACACTCTGTTTGAAGAAATTTCTCCTCACCTCAGTTCTAAAAGGTTTACTCCCTTATCCTATACGTTTTGGCCTCAGCTACTTTCCATGTAGAGAGAGAAAATCTTCTGGTCCTCTTTGAAATGATGCTATGGGATTTTTTTTTTACCTACCTCTCAGAAGACCCACAAAGCCTCGGTTTAATATCTTGTCCAAAAGATAGGTTTCTAAAAGATGAAGTGAATATTGCTGAATTGCCTGGATGTCTCTTTGAACCGAAGGTGAAAGTCCCTCAGAGAGATTAGAGAGATGAAGGCTTTCTCTTCAAGGTTTGATTTATGGATAATTCCGGCTTTAATCTCCACCTTCTCCTTCAGTTTCTCCGTGCTACAGGTGACACTGCTTTGCAATTCAGCACATAACTCATGTTTTTGGCTGCCATTCAGATACCTCCATCTGCTGGCTATCTATTTTCATCGACAATCCATTGGCAAACATTTAAATGTCCTCGCCGTGCCCATCCATTTGGATTTGGTGGCTTTTGATTCCTACTCACTGTCCTGTCTTCCTACTTCCTGCGCGACCTGCCCCCACCCTTGTCAAGCTTGTCCCCTGACATAAACGTGATGCCTGTCCAGTCACACACGCAAGTATTCAGGACAAGGAGGAGGAATGGTAAGTCATTTGTTCTGTGTATGCGGGACACACATAAGGCTGGATTCCAGGTTAAGATATCTCGGTCCCACTGCTCAGATGTGTCCCACTAAATCACATCGTAAACCTGCATAGATTTCTCAGCTGCATCCTAGTTTTTGAATCCTAGAATTCCAACAGTACAGAAGAGGGCCATTCTGCCCATTGAACCTGCAGCAACAACTGTCCCATCCAGGCCCCATTCCCATAACTCCACGTACTTATCCCACTAATCCCCCAACACTAACGGGATTTTCTGATCGCCCCAAAACCAGAAAATCGCGCTATGGAAAGGACCTTTCCATGCTTCACTCTCCCCCCTCTTGATTGTTGGGGCAGGCAGGATGGGAGAATTCTAGTTTAAAGGCCTGTCTAGCATGGCCAATCCATCAAACCCGGACATCTTTGGGCTGTAAGAGGAAACCGGAGCACCTAGAGGAAACCCACGCAGACATGGGGAGAAAGTGCAGACTCCGCTCAGTGACCCAAAGCCAGAATCGAACTGGAATCCCTGGAGTTGACAGGCAGCAGTTAAAGTTTATTTATTAGTATCACAAGTCGGCTTACATTCACACTGCAATGAAGTTACTGTGAAAAAAAAACCCTAGTTGCCACACTCTGGGGCCTGTTTGGGTATACAGGGAGAATTAAGAGTGGCTAATACACCTAACCAGCATGTCTTTCAGACTGTGGGAAGCAACCAAAGAACCTGGAGGAAATCCATCTGGACATGGGGAGAATGTGCCGACTGCATACAGACAGTGACCAACCTGGGAATTGAACCCAGGTCCTAGAAGTGTGAGGCAGCTGTGCTAACCACCGTGCCACACAAATGAAGTCCATTTATATCCAAGTGACTTTTTATTAAATTCATTCTCAAGATACGAGAGATCATTCTTAAGAATAGCCTTAATTGTCCATTCCTGATTGGTGTTGAACAATCACTATAGATCACCGTATCCCTCTCCTTTTACTCTTTTAGTGGTGATGAGCAGTCCATTCTTAGATATATTCAGAATGTTATTTGTGACTCATTGCGCTATTAACATTGAACAATGACAGCCAGGGATAGACTATACAAATGCGCTGCCTTCTACGTAACACCTCAAAGCCATGTAGTCTCTGAGAAGCATTGAGAAAACAGAATAAAATTTACAGACCCTTAGAGAAAAGGAACCTGGACAAGTCCTTTCCAATGTACTTTAACAGAAATCAGTCCTGGAGATTACGTTGGCCTTGATTAACACGCCTCGTAAGAGATCATTTGTGCCCACACAGAAACAGGACGAGCTCTCAGCAATTCCACTGCACTAAAAGACAGTCTGTTCCTGAGATTTACCATTCCCTGGGCAAAGAACCGCATCTTGTCATCTAAATTACAACTGACCTTCAGTCCTGGAATGTTTTCGAAGCCAGCTTGGTACCAAAGTACATCATTGACCTGTTACTTTCATAACTGATGCCTCCATAGAAACAAACAGTAATGAACTGCCTGTGCTAAGTGAGGTACCTGTTATTGGAGTTTGGCCCAATGGAAGCATCTCAGACGACAGAATTGCACTGTTCTACAAAAAGCAAAAAACCCTCAAAGTCTAACTTATAATTATCAAACTTGTTTAGTTAGAATTTAGGAATGAGTAAAGAGTTTGTATAAAAGAGTTAAAGGAGAGGAATGCAGTGATCTATGATGATTGTCCCTTGAAGGGAAACACAGCAGAGTAAGGATCATCTGACTTGGGGGATCCAATTGGGACTGAGAGTGAGTAATTACCCCAAGGGGAGGAATCTTCTCAGGCATTAGACAGTTTTGAGATAAGAAGACAGGTAGGGAATGGGGTTCTTAGACAGTCGGCATCTCTATACGAGTTTTCCATACTAATAAATTTTTTTATGATGTCTGAATTATGAATTTTATGAAGTCTGTGAGAGTGCATTGTTACACAGATAAAGCACATACTTATATCTGATTTCTGTAGTTTGTTTATCTCAGAACAGGTCATTAATCACAAGCCAGAGGTAAGAAATTGAGGAGGACCAATTCGCATCAAACATGGCTGACCATGAGTCTACTACATTCTTGCCATTTGGGGCAGGGATTTTCCAGACCTGCTGCGGAGGCAGCTCGCCATTGGCCGCCAGCAGTATCTTCCAGTCTCACTGATGTCAATGACTAATTGCATGGTGCTGTGAGAAGGGAGTGAGTGAGGCGTGGAGGGAGAGTGGGAGAGGGGTAGGCAGGAGGTCGCCTTTGGTGAGACCAGAAAATCCTTCCAGTGGGAAGGGCTGGAAAATTCAGCTCGTGGGGAGAGATTAAAGCCCAGAGTTTCTGGCTTAGAGACAGGGATGCATTGCACCAGACCTCCCTGTGTGGCCCAAAGAAGGAAATTTATCATTTTTAATAAAGTCACAGGGTGCAATTTTCCGGTCTCGCCCACTGCTGGGATTTTCCAGTGCTGCTGGATGTTAATGGACTTCAGGTAACCGACAGAGGAGAGCTGGAAATTCCAGCCACGCAGATATCAGACACTGTTAGCAATGAGGCCCAGGTTGCAGTGCAGAAAGAAAACCTCTTCATCATCAGAATAACTGTTCAAGCAGTGCATCATTTAACATACCACATAAAGTAATGGAACCTAATGGCTTTTAAAAACAAAACAGAATGAGTTACCTTCTGCAGTTCCCATAAAAAACTAATATTCCCGCAGAAGCAATTAGATATCAAACAAGGAGGTTTAACCGATACTCTGAACCAGGGTTCCTGAGGAAGCCACAACCCCCACTCAGATTTCCATGAGGAGTTTCATAAAGAAGCCTACCCAAAAACAAGCCCTGCTTTTTGTTCCTTCCTCGTGGATCTGAACAAAATGCCGAGTGATTTAGGTGCGGCACGGTGGCACAACGGTCAGCACTGCTGCCTCACAGCACCAGGAACCCATGTTTGATTGTGGCTTTGGTCACCGTCTGTGCAGAATCTGCACATTGTCTCCATGTCTACATGTGTTTCCTCCAGGTACTCCCACAGTCCAAAAGATGTGTGGATTACATGGATACCCTACTAAGTTGCTCCTTAGAGTTGCAGGATTAGCTAGGGTAGATGTATGAGGTTGTGTGGGATTGTGGTTGGTGCAGACTCAATAAGCTGAATGGCCTCTGGTAACTATTCTATTGGGCCTCAGGCCTCAGTCCGGTTTAACCTGATGATCAGCCCAGTGAGACACAGAGAGGAGGGAGAGGGAAAGAAATGTGCACTAATAAAAACTATTGGTGCAGAGAAGTAAGGAGAGCAACAAAAGGAGCAGAAAGGTTCATTGTTTATTTGTTATTATTGTCACAAGTAGGGTTTACCTTAATGCTACAATGAATCATAGAATTCCTACAGTACAGAAGGAGTACCGACCACAATCCCATCCAGGTGCTATTCCCTAACCCCACACATTTGTCCAGCTAATCCCCCTGACACTAGGGTCAATTTAGCATGGCCAATCGACCTACTGTGAAGTTACTATGAAAATCCCCCTTGTAACCACACTCCAATGCCTGTTCGGGTACAGTACAGCACAGGAAACAGGCCCTTTGGCCCTCCAAGAGGGTACAATAAGGGAGAATTCAACATGGACAACATACATAACCAACACATGTTTCAGACTGTGGGAGGAAACCGGAGCACCTGAAGGAAACCCATGTAGACACAGGGAGAATGTGCAGACTCCGCACAGAGAGTGAGTCAATCCGGGAATCGAACCTGGGCCGCAATGTCTTGATTTTGATTTGATTTGATTTATTATTGTCACATGTATTGGTATACAGTAAAAAGTATTGTTTCTTGCTATATAGACAAAGCATAGACAGAGTCAATGAATGGGAGGCTGGTTTGCATGATGGATTGGGCTACATTCACGATCTATTGTAATTACTTGTAAGCGAGGCAGCACTGTTAACCTCCAATGCCAAAGTGCTACCCATCCAAATGTTGAGTCCCCGCATTACCATAGCTATCTGTCTCATCCACAAAACTCACCCATGACCCCAGAATATCTGAATCGCCACCATTGGGAGTTCTGGCTAATTGCCCTTGTGGATGTTCTAAAAAATAAGCAGTTACTCAGGAGCACAAGCCACCAATAGGCAAGTTCTAAAACATACAACTTCTAAAAATCAACTAAGAAAGCAGCTATATACCTTCAATATAACCAGGAAATGGCTCATGGGTCAGCAGGAAAGGAGAGTTGAGATTACAATCAGATCAAACCATGATGGTATTGAACGGTTGAGCAGGCTCAAGGGGCCAATGAATTTAGCGTTGGCCAAGCCACCTAACCTGTGGACCTTTGGAATGTGGGAGGAGCCAGAGGAAATCCAGGCAGACATGGGGAGTATATGCAGATTCCACATAGACAGTGACCTGAGACCGGAATTGAATCTGGATCCCTGGCGCTGTGAGGCAACAGTGCTAACCATTCTGTCCCCAGACTACTCATTTAGGACTTGTCCATGACTCAGACACATAGGAAGCCCGTACCACATCACTCTGGTAACCCCCGTGTGAATCTACCCCTGTGTGTGTGTGTGTGTGTGTGTGAACGATGGGATCCCCTACTTGTCCAAAAGAGCACTTTCCTAAATTGCATCAGTTTTGTGAATTGGTGCAATTGCAACACGCTTACAATTCCCTCCACTCAAGCCGCTGAACTGCATCTCACAGAAAGCATTTCATTCAATCTGCCCTCTTGAAAACAATTTCACATAATCGATCCTGAGGGCTTCATTAATATTAATATTTTAATACAAGTATTTCCGACATATTTTCACATTTCAGCAGACCAATAATATACTTGAACTTTCCGAATGCAGGAATAATGTGATTGTCAAATCCAACCAAATGTGGCACTTTTTATAACTGTAATGAACTGAAGGTAATAGGGATCTGCTCAAACTAAGAGCATAAATCATAATTGAACTATTTTGTTCAGCTTGCCTGAATTGTGAGGGTTTGTACTGCCCTCTTCAATAATATTTTATATCCATTACCGCTGTATCTGAATTTTCCTTCCTTCCTCATGAGCTTTATAACACCCTTTCATGATCTCACACTCAAATACACCGATGTATTTTAATGATAATGTCACTGGATTAGAAATCCAAAGCGGTTAGCACTGCTGCTTCACAGCTTCTGGCACTTGGGTTCAATTCCCGGCTCGGGTCACTGTCCATGTGGAGATTGCACATTCTCCTCGTGCCTGCGTGGGTTTCCTCCGGGTGCTCCGGTTTCCTCCCACAGTGCAAAGATGTGTGGGTTAGGTTGATTGGCCGTGCTAAAATTGCAACTTAGTGTGCTAAGATGGTCAGAGGGATCAGCGGCTAAAATATGTAGGGATGGGGGCTGGGTGGGGTTGTGGTTGGTGCAGACCCAATGGGCCGAAGGGCCTCTTTCTGCACTGTAGGGATTCTATGAGTTCTAAAGGCCTTTCTTTATGTTCCAGGGACATGGGTTCATAGTGCACCAAGGCAGCTGGTGGGAGTTCAATTCAACTTCACAAAATCTGGGATTGAAAGCTAGTGTCAGAAACTACAAGGGGTTGTAAATCACCCAAACCAGACTCCCAACCATTGACTCCGTCTATACTTCCCGCTGCCTCAGAAAAGCAGAATCAAGGATCCTACGCATCTCGGGCATACTCTCTTCCACCTTGATTGATGATGCTCAGAGAAAAAAACATAACAGCGAAGGAGGCCTTTAACCTTCTCACAGAGAGCCAAGACAACATCCCCCCCCCCTCTCCCCAACAATCAAGAACCTTAAAGAGATCGTTAGGTGTGGAAATATTGCCCTTTAAGAGTTGCATCACTTAAGGGCCACATGCTGGATTCCACATACAGCCAGGGTGGGAAGTTGAGTCAATTGGGGAGTGGAAGTCCCACAGTGGAGACTGGGAGGAGTATTATTCAGTCAGACAGTTGATTCCCAACGATTGAGGGATATTGGGGGGTGGGGGGGGGGGGGGGGGGGGGGGAGGCGGGATCAGGGAATGAGATGATCAGCCATGATTGTAATGAATAGCAGAGCAGGCCTTGAAGGGCCAAACAGCCTGCTCCTGCTTCTAGTTTCTATATCAGATCCAGTCTGACCAGTTGCACATTTTGCTATTTATCTCTAGCAATAAACTTCAAGCCATATAGAGCTGGCCTCGATTTATTACACCAGGAGCTTTGAAAGTTTCCAGGCGAAAGTTTCCAGGGGCGGCAGTGGTTAGCCCAGTGGTTAGCACTGCTGCTTCACAGCTCCAGGGTCCTGGGTTCAATTCCCGGCTCAGGTCACTATGTGGAGTTTGCGCATTCTCCTCGTGTCTGCATGGATTTCCTCAGATGCTCTGGTTTCTTCCAACAGTCCAAAGATGTGCAGGTTAGGTTGATTGGCCGTGCTAAGAAATTGCCCCTTAGTATCCAGGGATGCCTAGATTAGAGAGTTAGTATATTATGAGGTGATATTGGGGTAGGGCGTGGATGGGATTGTCTTCGGTGCAGACTCAATGGGCTGAATGGCCTCTTTCTGCACAGTAGGGTTCTATGATTCTATGAAAATGCTGGAGTGCATCGTTCTCATATTCTGGTTTCCCCAGCAGCGTCTCTACTTCCTTTTGCACGGCAGACTGTCGCAATGAAATTCTTCAAAAAAATCATGGACTGGCATGTGAAAAAAAAATCACCTTTTCAGGGTGAAGTGCCCATGGAAACCTCAGCTGTGGCTTGGTGATTAATGACTTCGAGACTATCAGGTTCAGAAGTTCAAAATCCATTTGTGTGTCTTAGGAGCCCCCCCAGGGATACCATCTGTAAATAGGTTGCTTAATGAGGTTGTAACCTGTCATTGTATCTGACCTTTCCTTCTGTTCTGCGATGAGAGAGAAATGGTTTAATGTGCAAACACCTGACAGTGATCTTGGGCTGGAGAGAGGGCTGGTGTAGGGAGTGGGATGGGGGTTTAAGGCCCCATTTTGTAGAAGGGGGCTTTCCAAATGCATCCTGCCCACAGGATGGAAACGAGAGAGGGTTTTATAAAAGCCTCAACAGCCCTCTATTACTTGGAGCAGAGGAAAGGTAAGTTTTTAAGTTTAATTATCGGTGTCACAAGCAGGTTTACAGCAACACTGCAATGAAATCACTGTGAAAATCCCACACTCCAGTGCCTGTTTGGCGACACTGAGGGAGAATTTAGCACAGCCAATGCACATAAACAGCACATCTTACGGACTGTGGGAGTAAACCAGGGCATCCAGAGGAAATGCACGCAGACGGCGAGAACTTGCAGACACTGCCCAGACGGTGACCTAAATCAGGAACTGAACCCGGGTCCCTGGCACTATGAGGCAGCAGTCCTAAGCATTGTGCCACTGCATCACCCTGGACCATGGTGTATTGGCACACCCTGAGTGGAGTTTTCCAACTGCACTTGACACCAGGTTGGAAAATTCCTCCTGAAGTTAATGAACCTTTGCTTGTCCTGTGTCCCGCCCACTACGATTCCCTTGGCAGGCGGAAAAGTAAAATTCCACTGCACACCCATTACTCATCCCCTTCACTTCTCAACCTCCAAAGAGAGGCAATTCTATAGAAACTTGTAAAATTCGAACAGGGTAGATTCAGAAAGAATGTTCCTGATGGTGGGAGAGTCTAGAACTAGGGATCATCGTTTGGGGATAAAGGATAAACCTTTCAGAACTGAGGTGGGAAGAAATTTCTTCACTCAAAGGATGGTGAATACTGGAATTCACTATCACAGGATGGAGTTGAGACCAAAATGTTGTTTGATTTCAAGAAGAAATTTGATCTAAATTTGAGGCTAAAGGGATCAAAGGACACGGGGGGAAAGGGAATCAGGATATTGAATTTGATGGTCAAAATGAATAGTGGAGCAAGCTCAAAGGGCCAAACGGTCTACTCGCATTTCTAGTTTCTATGCCAACTTCCAACTGGACGTAGAAAGAGGCGTAGAATTTCAACATGGATTATAATCATGGCTGGCAGACGCAGAGAGCAAGTGTAGCCCAAATGAAGAGAGTATCGCAGCCTATTGGTGTAGCCCTGTCACTACAGCAGGATCTCTGAGAGAGAAAACTAATTGTTGATTGAAGTAAACTTAATTAAAATTTGCCTTAACTTTGTACTGCCCAGATTACCATCCAAAAGGCCACTTTTCGTAAAAGTTGTGCAATATTAAGTTTAGCAAGGTAATCGCTGCAAGTCGCTTCATATCTTTGAACTTCAGGTATGTAATTAAGGGCTAATGCAAAGATTGGTTTGCCAAGGGTGGCCAGCGTCAGAGAGATAATAATCCATTTTTGAAAATTTGAACCGCATGGATTGCCATTAATTAACATATTTTAACACGACCCATTATCTGCTGACATTTTCAAATGTATTTAACAAGTCTGGGATGAAGACACAAACAAAGAAACCTCAAGGTGTGTAGGCTGTACTGCCCACACTGCCAGCACTGAGCTGTTACCAATCTATTTCGTTACTACAAACCTTGTTTTCCCATTCAACACCAGCAATTTGCACTGGTATAGCAGGTTTAATGTTAGGCACTCCGCATGAGCATTTTCTGACAAAATTTGGCGCCAAGACACACAAGGGGTTGGAATGGACAAATAGTTTTGGTCAAAGTGGTTTTGAAGAGTATCTTAGAGGAGGAGAAAAGAGGTATGAGAAGCAGAGAGGTTCAGGGAGGGGGAATTCCAGAATCTGCAGTCTAAGTAACTGAAGGCCTGGCCATCAATGATGGAGCAATCAGAATAGTGGACGTACAAGAATTTTAAAGTATTTATTAGAGTCAGAAGTAGGCTTACATTAACATCGCAATGAAGTTACTGTGAAAATCCCCTAATCGCCACAGTCCGGCGCCTGTTTGGGTACACTAAGGGGGAATTTAGTGCGTCCACTGTACCTAGCAGGCACATCTTTCAGGAGGAAACCAGAACACCCAGAGGAAATCCACGCAACTTACGGAGAACATGCAGACTCCGCACTAACCCGAAGCTGAAATTGAACCCGGTCCCTGGCGCTGTGAGGCAGCAGAGCCAACCACTGTGCCACCATGCCACCCTGTGGAGGTACCTCAGAGTGTTGGAATAGGAATTTGAGCATTGAGGCACTGCCAACCAGGAGCCAACATAGGTCAACGTGCGCAAGGACAAGGGGTTTATGAGGTTTGCTGTGGTTGAGGGTATTGGCAGTTTCAATTTGGAGGAGCACCAGGTTTACAAAGAATGGGAGGCGGGAGATCAGCCAAAAGAATATGAATAGGAGGAAGCCAAATTGTATATTTTCTCCAGACAGATCCCAGCGAGAGGTAATATCTTGCCGGCTTCATCTCAAAGATCAGTGATTGTGGTCTTGCTCTTCAGCCACATTCCTGCACTTGATCAGGCTGATGCCACACCAGTGCCTGACTGGTGGGTGGACAGACGCTCTTTGAAAATGCCAACTATATGTCAACCACAAAAACCAACGCTTGGGCAGGGGTTGCACCACACAAAAACTCCTCTCTGATTGTACACAGGAAGGCGGAACCAAAGTTGGGAAATGTTCGAGTAGCTTCTGTGGGGGTCAGAAGTATTCCGCCAGCCTCTCTCCAGGATAATATGGGTTGGGATATTATCATAATGCTGAAATGCTAGCAGCTGGGAAGGATAAGTGGGAATTGAGTGTCCGTTTCAAGAGCTGGTGCACCCGTACGGAAAGGAAAAGCAAATGCAAACAGTTTGTATCAAAGATGGGGTTCATTGAAGTGTTGAGTGATACAGCACAAGAGAACATCATCAAACCCCTCATATCTGTGCTATTATTTCCACGTCCCTCCCTATTTTTTTTTTATCTTACTGGTGTCACAAGTAGGTGTACATTAACACTGCAATGAAGTTACTGTGAAAATCTCCCAGTTGCCACACTCCGGCGCCTGTTCAGGTACACTGAGGGAGAACTTAGCATGGCCAATGCACCTAACCAACAGGTCTTTCAGACTGGGGGAGGAAACCGGAGCATCCGGAGGAAACCCATGCATAGGAGAATGTGCAGACTCTGCATCCAAGTTAATTATGCCTCGTATACAGGATACGACATGCTGCTTCAAGATTAATACACCCCAGTTTTCATTTCGAGACTGAGATGACAGCTGTCCTGAAAATGTTTAGTTAGGAGCTAAACGTTTTGAAGACAACTCCTTCTGGAAAATCGGTCACGCGGATATTTCTCCTCCGGCCTCAGCTCCCCAAGTCAATCAGGAAAACTGACACACTATTTAGCTGGATTCAACTGGGACACGTTCTTGACAGTTAGGATCCTCTCCTCTACCTCATCAAGGTTCTTACCTGTTACCTAAAATTCAGTGCCAAAAGTCAAGGCTGTCATCTAAAGGTATCAGCAGTCATCATCTACAAAACTTTCAATGTCACGTAGACCCTGTTCACTCAGCAGTTTGACATATCCAGTGCTCTTCTCTACCCTGTCTGCCTCCGACTGCTTACTTCCATCGAGGATTTGTACGACTTTACTCAGCATCTTGTCCCAAAACTAAATCAGAAACCGTGCAGGGACGTAGTACGGAGTTTACACTCCAGGATTATGTACTTACGGGTTGGGCATCAGGAAAACTGAAAGGATTGAAAGATGAACAGCTACAGAGCTCATTCCTGCGCCCACATCATATGTCCCCCGAGAACTCATCTTTAGTGCAGAAACGAGTCATCTTTGACTCCGAGGGAATAAGAAGAACCGGCCTATGTGATGGTTGAGACAGAGCCTCAATCAAGGCCTGTGCAGGGCTGTATATTTTCATTCGATTTGTTTCATTGCTGTCACATGTAATGTGCAGAGTGGAAGGGCAAGCCCTTAATTCATCTCCTTGCTTGCTCCAAAAACCAATTCAAATTTAAATTGAATTCAATTCATGATTTTTTGATTTGATTTGATTTATTATTGTCACATGTATTAGTATACAGCGAGAAGTATTCCTTCTTGCACGCTATGCAGACAAAGAATACCGTACATAGAGTTCATAAGGGAAAAGGAAAGGAGAGGGTGCAGTATGTATTGTTACAGTCACAGCTCGGGTGTAGAGAAAGATGATCTTAATATAATGATCTTAATATAAGTAGGCCCATTCAAAAGTCTGATGGCAGCAGGGAAGAAGGTGTTCTTGACTCAGTTGGTACATAATCTGAAACTTTTGGATCTTTTTCCCAACGGAAGAAGGTGGATGTTTTTGGAGTGCACGGGTTCCCTGATTATGATGGCTGCCTTTTTGAGGCAGTGGGAAGTATAGATGGAGTCAATGGATAGGGGGCTTGTTTGCATGAAGGACTGAGCGTCATTCATAACTATTTGTAGCTCCTTGCAGTCTTGGTCAAAGCAGGACATACCAAGCTGTGATACAACCAGAATGAATGCTTTCTGTGGTACATTTGTAAAAATTGGTGAGAGTTATAGCGGGCATGTTGGATTTCCTTCACATCCCCCCCCCCCCGAGAAAGTAGAGTATATATAATTATTACTAGTAATAAACATCATATACTTGTGTTTAACCAGAACCTTTACCACTTTCAGTATCCTGCTTAGCACAGAGATGGCTTTGAAATAGATCCCTGGAAATTCTCATGTATATGAAGGCAAGTGACCATGGCATTTGCATTCTCATTGTGCCAATTTTTGCCAGTGCCCACTTTCGCTCAGATAGTGACCCAAACATCTGGAATCCTATCAATCTTAAAACAGCAGGGAGGTAATCGTATTCCACCAAATCTCTGATCTAGCTAGAGAATCCTGATGAATGTAATGAAGAGAGAAGCCATAAAAGATTCGTTAGACACACTGACCATTGGAAAGGTTTGGGGAACAAGAGGAGACAAAAACTTTAAAGTGCAAAATTTGCAAAAGGCCTTAAGCTATAGAATCCATGGGATGGCATGGTGGCACAGTGGTTAGTATTATTCCTCACAGCGCCAGTGACCTGGGTTCAATTCAGGCCTCAGGTGACTGTCTGTGAGGAGTTTGCACATTCTCCCCATGTCTGCAAGAGTTTCCTCTGGGTGCTGCAGTTTCTCCCCACACATCAAATATATGCGGGTTATGTTGATTGGCCATGCTAAATTGTCTCTTAGTGTCCTAAAATGTGTAGGTTCGTGGGATTAGCAGGATAAATACAGGGATGAGGTTGGTTGGGATTGTTGTCGGTGCAGATCGATGGGCTGAATGGCCTTCTTGTAAAAAATAACAAGAGTGGCACAGTGGTTCGCTCTACAGCCACATGACCCCAAGGTCCTAGGTTCCAATCCGGCCTCGGGTTGCTATCTGTACGGTGCCTACACATTCTCCCCATGTCTATGTGGGCTTCCTCTGGGTGCTCCGGTTTCCTCCCACAGTCCAAAGTTGTGCAGGTTAGGGTACGATGCCACGCTAAATTGCCCCTAGTGTCAGGGAGATTAACAGGGTAAATACATGAGATCGTGAGAATAGAGTTTGAGTGGGATTGTGGTTGGTACCGACTCGACAGGCTGAATGCCCTCCTTCTGTGCCGTAGGGATTCTATGATTCTAATGCCTCAGATGCAGAAGAAGGCCATTCAGCCCATCAAGTTTGCCCCGGCTGTGACAGAGTAACCTACCGGGCCCTCTCCCCGCCCCATCCTCAGAACTCCACACACTTATCATGGCTGATTCCACCTTCCTAACTTACACGTCTTGGGACACTGAGGGGCAATTCAGCATGGCCAATCCATCCAACCCATATATATTTGGATTGTGGGAGGAAACCAGAGCACCTGGAGGAAACCCACGCAGACACGGGGAGAATGTGCAAACTTTCACATAGACAGTCGCTTGAGATCGGAATTGAACCTGGATCCTCGGTGGCAGTGCTAACCATTGTGTCACCATGCTACTATTGAAGATAGGCTTGACATCTGTCAAAGCAATGAAGTTGGTTGCTGCATCGATGTGTAATTTTTTTTTGTTTCACACACTACGAAGGCGATGTTGATTGCAGTATTATATTCAGCATCTCACTCACTGGCCAGTATAAATAAAACACCACACGGGGCGGGGGCATTTGAGTTGAACTTTCCTTCCCTTACCCTGTCACATATGAGGGCAAGGACAAAGCTGTCATGCTGTTAAGATGCCAAATGCAGTCAGCTGCAGAATTCCCCCGGGAACAATAGTCATTTTGTCAAATAATCTGACTCGATTTCATCTATTTTTTACATCCTCAAATGGACACAATGACAGATTAGCATACCACAGGTCACTGCTGCAGGGAGCCTGATGGTGCAACCTCAAAGGTTACATCATTATACTGGCCTTGTGGAGAAGCAGCTTTAAGTTCTGTGAGTAAATGATTAAACTGGAGGTGATATTTGGATCTTCTGGATGTCTGGAAATATAGGTTCAGGGAGGAAGCTCTTTAAGGTCTTGAATCTCACTTGGAGCTCAGTCTCTTCCCTGCTGCCATCAGACTTTTGGATGGACCTGCTTTATATTAAGTTTCTCCACACCCTAGCTATGTCTGTAACACTACATTCTGCACCCTCTCCTTTACTTCTATATGGCTTTGTCCATAATGCATACAAGAAACAATGTTTTTCACTGGATACTAATACATGTTTGTAAGATGTTGAGAGGAATAGATAGGGTGGATTCTCGGAGGCTATTTCCCAGGGCTGAAATGATGGCTACGAGAGGACACAGGGTTTAAGGTGCTGGGGGACAAGTACAGAGGAGATGTTAAAGGTGAGTTTTTCACTCAGAGGGTGGTGAGTGAATGGAATCGGTTGCCGTCAGTGGTGGTAGGGGCAAACTCGCTGGGGTCTTTTAAGAGACTTCTGGATGAGTACATGGGATTTAATGGGATTGGGAGTTACAGATAGTTCTATGGCCTGGTAAGTATGGATATAATCGGCACAGCTTGTGGGCCGAAGGGCCTGTTTGTGCTGTAGTGTTCTATGTTCTATGTGACAATAATAAATCAAACCAAATAATAAATCACATCAAGAAAGCTATCTTTATTATGCAATGATGTGGAGATGCTGGCGTTGGATTGGGATAAACACAGTAAATAATCTCACAACACTAGGTTAAAGTCCAACAGATTTATTTGGTAGTAAAACCCACACAAGCTTTCGGAACGCTGTTCGCTCACCTGACGAAGAAACAGCATTCCGAAAGCTTGTAGGTTTTACGAGCAAATAAACCTGTTGGACTTTAACCTGGTGTTGTGAGACTTCTTACTTTATTATGCAATGCCTGTTGTGCCTAACCAAGGGACAAACCTGTTGAGTCGCAACTAAAATTTCTCTGTAGCCAGCTCAGGATGTTCTGGAATTGAAGATGGCTGAAGGTGTTGCATTTTCAAGTCACTTACGCAGAGTAGATCCAGTAGGAACACCATCAGGGAGATGTGTGGGATCTCCCTGTTTGCAGTATGCCTTTATTGGATAGCAGCATGCCATTCATAAGAAAGGAAGTGTTTCACGAGATCCAGCCTATGTTTCATTTGAGTCTATATATAGAAAACACCACAACACTGTAAGATATAGGAGCAGAATTAGGCCTTTCAGCCCATTGAGTCTGCTCTGCCATTTAATCATGCCTGATAAATTTCTCAACTCCATTCTCCCCCCATTTCCCCGTAACCTCTGATTCCCTTACTAATCAAGAGCCTGTCTAATGTAAAGGCAAAATACAGCAGATGCTAGAATCTGAAACAAAAGTAGAAAATGCTGGAAAATCTCAGCAGGTCTGACAGCATCTGTGGAGAGAGAATGGAGCCATCATCTCCAGTCTGGATGGGCCTCCATCAGGGATAAGAACTTAGAGCTTAACTCTGATGAAGGGTCATCCAGACTCAAAACATTGGCTCTAAGAACCTATCTATCTCTGTCTTAAACACGTACAATGACCCAATCTCCACTACCTCCTGTGACAATGAATTCCACAGATTCAGCAACCTCTGGTTGAAGAAATTCCTCCTCATCTCGGTTCTAAAGGGTTGTCCCTTTACTCTGAGGCTGTGCCCTCAGATCCGAATCTCTCCAACTAATGGAAACATCTTCCCCATGTCCACTCTATCCAGGCCTTTCAGTGTTCTGTAAGTTTCAATGAGATCCCGCCCTCTAAACTCCATTGACTGCAGACCAAGAGTCCTCAAATACTTTTCATGCATCAAGCTTTTCAGTCCCAGGATCATTCTTGTGAACCTCCTCTAGATCCTCTCCAAGGTCAGCATATCCATCCTTTGATACAGGGCCCAAAATTGTTCACAACATTCCAAATATGGTATGACCCAAGCCTTATACAGTGTTAGCAGTACATCCCTGCTTTTGTCTTCGTTCCTTTGTATAAATGCTCTCATGAGTCTAGTTTAAATGAATGAACCCACATGTTTAGTTAATCCATTATGAGCGATTGCTGTCTTTCCATCAAGATACAGACAGAGCAGGGTGTTTCGCGATTGTCAGACAACATGGCAATAGGATTAGGTGCAGGTATGGGTGGCACAGTAGTTAGCACTGCTGCCTCACAGCGCCAGGGACACAGGTTCGATTCCCGTTTCGGGTCACTGTCTGTGTGGAGTCTGCATGTCCTCCCTCTGCCTGCGTGGGTTTCCTCTCACAGTCCGAAAGAACGTGCTGGTTAGGTGCATTGGCCATGCTAAATTCTCCCTCAGTGTACCCAAATGGGGTGTGGCAACTAGGGGATTTTTCATTCCATTGCAATGTTAATGTAAACTGACTTGTGGCAGTATTAAATGGGGGAAAAAAATGGAGCATGTGTTACGTTTCAATAAAATAAATTGAGTTTAAAGTAGCTCATTTGATCTGATTAGCCCTGTTCGGTGTTAAGTCTCCACACGAGTCTCCTTTCACCATGCATCACCTCACTTTATTAGCATATCCTTCTATCCCTTTCATGCGCTTATCTCCCTCCCTCCCTTTTCAAATATTCATTTTATATTCTGGTCATGGTGAGTCGCTCTCATCAATCATTGGATAAAGCTGTTTCTCCTGTATTTACGGCTCTTGTATTTGATGTCCCATCACCCTAAAGTCTACCCTCTCAGAGCCCTTCATAATTGTGCTGACCTCTATCAGCTCAATGCCCCAGCACCCACCCCCCCTCCTCCCCCCAACACACACACTTCGCATAGCTTTCCGTCCTTTCTAGTGAAAGGTTCTGGTAAATCTTTATTTCAATACCTCTGCACGCCCGGACAACAGAAACGGAGGGAGCAAACGCACCAGAGGAATTCCCAGTTAACGAGCGCACGGCTTTAAGAGGGAAAAGGCACAATGAAAGTGCCATTTGCGCCTCTCCATCAGTTTTCCCCACCGCCGCAAACTCTCTCCAGCACATGCCAGGGAGAGTGCATGGGGGCAGGAGGTGTAATTGCAGTCAGGGCTCCCGGGAAATGGGCAGTCAGCTTTCCTACTAAACAAATGGCGTCAATGAAGAACAGTGTGGCCTCAGACCAGGAGAAATATCCACTGAACAGTGCGGCGCCTTTACGATATAAATTCATCTTCAACCGTGCCCTGGCTGGATGTTTTCCACTCCTCTGCAGGGAGTCACTTTATTAAAATGTTGTTTGCGGTGTCAGGAACACGGTCAGTCTACACGCGTGTGATCTGGTTAATATCACTTGTCAGCAGACAGAGCTGTGGTTCTCTTTAAACTACAGGTCAGGTGTTGCTGGGACTAAGGAAATAATGATTTGTTTAAAAGGTACTCCATTACTAAGAGGCAATCTCACAATGTGGAAATTGTCCACAAAAAGCAGGACTAATCCAACCTGGCTAATTTGTTTTTAATTCATTCGTGGCACAGGGGCATCTCTGGCTGGCCAGCCTTTACTGCCCATCCCTTAGAGGGCAGTTGAAAGTCAAGCACATGGCAGTGCCTCTGGAGTCACATGCCAGCCAGACCATATAAAGAGGGCAGATTCATTTCCTTAAAGCACATTAACCCTTAAGGGTGGCACAGTGCTTAGCACTGCTGCTTTACAACATCAGGGACCCGTGTTCGATTCCAGGCTTGTGTCGCTGATAATGTGCAGTTTGCACATTCTTCCCATGTCTGCGTGGGTTTCCTCCAGGTACTGCGGTTTCCTCCCCTAGTCCACAGATGTGCGGGTTAGGTTGATTAGCCAGGCTAAATTGCACTTCAGTGTCAAGAGGATTATCGGGGTTAATACATCGGATGACGGGGATAGGGCCTGGGGGTTGGATTGTGGTCAGTGCCGATTTGCTGGGCCGAATGGCCTCCTTCTAGAGGAATGCTGTGATTGTAGTGACTCAGATGGGTTTCTACAACAATTGATGATCATTTCATGGTCATCAATAGACCCTTAACTCCAAATACATCTTATTGAATTCAAATTCTACCGTCTGCTGTGGCGAGATTCGAACCCGGGTCCCCAGAACATGAGTTGTTTTTCCTGAATTAGTAGTTTAGCGTGAATACCCCTAAGCCTATTTCTTACTTCAGCCTCTCTCAATCCTCGGTGAAGTAAGGGAAAGTACTCCGAAACCTGTTCGGGAGTAAGTGCTTAGTCTGAGATCTGAGAGGGTCACTCAGCTCCAGGCTTCATTACAGCCTTAGTCCAAACATGGACAAAATGCTAGCACGAGGGGACACAGCTTTAAATTAAGGGGTGACAGTTATAGGACGGATATCAGAGGTAGGTTCTTTACACAAAAGGTGGTTCGGGAGTGGAATGCCCTGCCTGCAGCAGTTGTAGATGCGCCAAGTTTGGTGGCGTTTAAGAGGTTAGTTGATAAGTATATGGAAGAGAAGGGAATGGTTTAGTTTGGAGGGGCATTGCTTTTTATATTGGTCGGCACAACATCGAAGGCCGAAGAGCCTGTTCTGTGCTGTAATGTTCTATGTTCTAAAAGAGCCAAACACAAGATGTGAAATGAAAATAGAGGCATTCATCCGGCACTTTGAGGCTGCACCAACAAAACTGCACTAAATCTGCACTGATCCCATTTTCCAGCACATGACCCATAGCCTTGAATGTTCGGACATCTCAAGTGTACATTTGTGTACTTTTTAAAGATTGTGAGGTTTCCTGACTCATTACTATCCTCCCAGCAGTGAATTCTAGACTCCCACCACTTTGTAATTGAAAAAATCTTCCTCAAATCTCCTCAAACTTCCTGCCTCTCACCTTAAAGTTATGCCCCCCCCATTACTGACCCTTCAACTAAGTGGAATAGCTGCCTCCTATCCACTCTGAGCAAACCCCTCATACTCCAGTACAACTCAATTCAGTTCCACTGAGCTTTCTATGCTCAGGGAGCCTGTCCAACCTCTCCTCAGAGCTCAGAGACTCCATCCCATGCAGCATCCTGGTGGATCTCATCTTCACCCACTCTAGAGTAATCACATCCTTCCTGCAGTGAGGTGAGCAGAATCTCACACAGTGCTCCGGCTGTGGCCGAACTAAAGTTTTGTAAAATTCCAAGATAACCTCCTTGCTCTCAAGATCTATGCCACAACTGATTTTGATTTAATTTATTATTGTAATATGTATCAGTATACAGTGAAAAGCATTGTTTCTTGTGCACTATGCAGAACAAAGCATACCATCCATAGAGAAGGAAGGAGAGAGTGCAGAATGTAGTGTAACAGTCATAGAAATGTAGAAATGTAGAGCAAGATCAACTTAATACAAGGTTATTCCATTAAAAAGTTTGACAGCAGAAGAGAAGGTGGCAAGAGTCCTATCTACCTTCTTAACCTACTCCAGTAACCTGTCCTGCCACCATCAGGGATCTGTGGATAAGTGTCCCAAGATCTGTCTGTTTTTCTGAGCTTCCTAGTGCCCTCCTGCTCATTGAGGACTCCCTTGTCTGGTTACCTCTACAATGACTGGCCTTGACATAAATGGAGTATTTGACCAAATTCAGTATCAAGTAATATTGAAGTCAATGGGGATCATGAGGGAAGGCCTCCACTGGTTAGAGTTGTACACAGCACAAAGAAAGATGACTGTAATTTATGGAGGTCATTTATCTCAATCCCAGCGTATCACTGCAAGAGTTTATGTCCAACCATCTTATATCAATAAGCCCAAAATCCAGGATAAAGCTTGATTGTCATCTCATCCATCACCCTAAACATTCACACTGGCAGCCCTGTGTACCATCTGCAAAATGTACTGCAGCAACTTGCCAGGTCTCACTCGACACCACCTTCCAAACCTGCAACCTCTACCATCTTGAAGGACAAGGGCAGCAGACACACGGGACACCATCAGTTGGAAGTTCCCCTCCAATTCACACACCACCCTGACTTGGAAATAGATCTACCATTCCTTCACTGTTGCTGGGTTGAAATCCTGGAGTTCCCTCCCTAGGGTGGCATAATGATTAGCACTGCTGCCCCACATGCCAGTGTCCTGGGTTCAACTCTCGGATCACATCACTGTGTGGAGTCTGCATGGTCTCCCCGTGTCTGTGTGGGTTTCCTCCGGGTGCTCCTGTTTTCCCCCCCCCATAGTCTGAAAGATGTCCTGGTTAGGTGCTAAATTCTCCCTCAATGTGCCCAAACATTGTGTTTGGTGTCAGAGTGTGGCGACTAGGTGATTTTCACAGTAACTCCATTGCAGTATCAATGTGAGCCTACTTGTGATACTAATAAATAAACTATTAAAAAATTTTAACAGCACTGTGGATATACTTACACCACATGGACTGCAGTGGTTCAGAAAGGCAGCTCACTGCCACCTTCTCAAGAGTAATTAGGGGTGGGCAATAAATACTGGCCAATCAGTGACACACATGTCCCAGAAACAAATAAAACAAATATTGGCCACTAAATTCAGGGGATTAATGTCCGTGACTTGCTGGTCAATTTACCTTGGCCCACAGTTTGCATTTCACAAACAGCCTCTCACCCACAAACTTCCTGTTATTTAAAAGTGCAAATATCTTTTTTGACATTATCGTTGTTAATACAATACAAATCAACCTCTATTGAATTATTCAATCTCATTTCTGTATGGAGTAACTGCTTTGAGATTTAAAAAATGTCACGGAATCCCTACAGTGCAGAAGGAGTCCATTCGGCCCATCGAGTCTGTACTGACAATAATCCCACCCAGACCCTATTCCCGTAATCCCACCTATTTACCCTGCTATTCCCCTGATACTGAGGGGCAATTTAGCATGGCCAATCAACCTAACCCACACATTTTTGGAGTGCGGAAGGAAACCAGAGCACCTGGAAGAAAACCACCCAGACATGGGAAGAGTGCGCAAACTCCACACAGACAGTGACCCAAGCTGGGAATTGAACCCGAGTCCCCAGCGCTGTGAGGCAGCAGAGCTAACCACTGTTCCGCCGCTCGATATTGGAAGGCCGTGAGGTTGGAGCAAATTACAGAGGGAAGCATGGTCGCACAGTGGTTAGCTCTGCTGCTTCACAGCTCCAGGGACCTGTCGAGTCGGGTCACTGTCTGTGTGGAGTTTGCACATTCTCCTTGTGTCTGTATGGGTTTCCTCTGGGTGCTCCCATAGTCCTTAGATGTGCAGTTTAGGTTGATTGGCCATGCTAAGAAATTGCCCCCTAGTGTCCTGGGATGTGCAGGTTAGAGGGATTAGTGGGTATAATATGTAGGGTTATGGGGGTAGGGCCTGGGTGGGGTTATGGTCAGTGCAGACTCGATGGGCTGAAGGGCCTATTTCTGCACTGTAGGGTTCTATGTTCTATGAGGGAGCAGTGGGCAACTTTGAAGGCGAGGAAGTGAGTGTTAAGATGGAGATAATGCTGGTTGGGGAGCCACTGTAGGTCAGTGGGTATGTGGGGTGAGAGATGAAAATGATTCGGTGTGACTCAGAGTAAGCTTAGGCAGTCTTAGATGAGACACCAGCGTGAAAAGCAGATGGAGCATAAGAAGTCCAGTTGGAATGAAATTGATTCAATAACTTAGCAAGGTGCTAAACTCCCCAAACCGTTTAGAACTGACGCAATACTCTCAGGAATATCTAAAGACTGCAGCCCAGAATCAGTCTGGTGTTTCTTGCATAATTCACTGGAGCTGTAATCGGAATTGTGATAAAAACTTCAACATTAAAAAACTTGGAAACGATGTGTTTTCATGCTGCCAGGCTCGTATTGAGACTGTAACTTTTCGTCATAAACTTCAACTCACTGATGCAGACGTAAAAAACACCATCACTGCAAGGCCAATAAAACCTTGATATGCTATTACCCCAAAATACAACCAGCAACACATGAAATCAGGAGTTCATTCCACTTTAACATAGGGGAGTCATTAAGGTTTGTATATTTTAATTGTTGTAAAGAGTTAAAACACCTTGTGGCGTTGCTTTCTTTAAGAGAGGATTTGATTGCGTCAGGAAGTGTAATCGCTTTCTGTTCTGCATAATGTTTATTTTGTTTGTTTGCAAAGTGGCAAACTATTCTTAAACCAGCTATCAGTTTATGTGTTCTGGTGTTCTCTAATCCACCACCCTGACTATAGTTTCCAGTAGATAGACCTGTCTGTCATTGGCTTCGCATGACCTACCCTCTGTTGGAACGCATAGGGAGTGTCTCTCGAGAGGTTCTGAGGGTAACTGAGCTCAGTTGTAACCTCAAGTAGCGTCTCAACACTCAAAGTCCCAAGAGTCAGGAGCAGGAAATCTACCCTCCTCCCTAAACCATATAATCCCTACAGTGCAGAAAGAAGCCATTCAACCCATCAAACCTACACCGACAATCATTCCATCCAGACCCCGCATATTGACCCTACTAATCTCCTTGATACTAAGGGGCAATTCAGCACAGCTGCTCCCCTTAGCTGAAGGGTCAGTTATGAAGGGACACAAGTTAAAAGTGAGGGGTGGAGGTTTAGGGGGATTTGAGGGAAAATGTTTTTACTCAGGAGGAAATGCAGACACATGGAGAAGGTGCTAACTCCACGCAGACAGTGACCCAAGCTGGGAATTGAATGCAGGTCCACGGTGCTGTGAAGCAGCAATGCTAAGCACTGTGCCACCATCTACTGTAGGCCAGACAGAAGGAAGGTTCTATAGTGCCTTGCGATCATTCAAAATACAACTTGGCCACTCTGAATTATGGTCACTGCCATAATATAGGAAACATGGTCGCTAATTTGTGCACAGCAAGCTCCCACAATCAACCTTAATAATTTTATGACATTGGATGAAGGATTAAATATTGCCCTTAACATCAGGAAGAACTCCCTTGTTATTTTCTTAATAGTTTCATGGGGTGTTTTACTTGAGCGGTTGGGCGTGACCCCAGTTTTAATGTGTTATCCAAAAGATGGCACCTCTGTGGTTGCAGCATGTTTTAAGAGTATGTGATTAGATGCTGATGTCATTAGGGTGCTGCGCAGACTGCTATTTTAGTTTCAGGTTTTTCTTTGTACGGACAAAGCCTACTAGAATAAATCTATTGTTGTTAGTTTGACTCTACATGTGCAAACCACATCTTTTCTTTTTGTTTAACACCTCTCAAGTTAATAGAACGCTACACTCTGAAAGTGTAGTACTCTTTTGCTGTACTTGTGTCCCAGCTTGGAGGATTTGTTCGAGCTTTGACAGCGTGAATACCAGTCCCAAACTCAAATGGTTGCCCTTCAACAGCTTCCAGAGATGGCCAAATGAGTCATTCCAAATTGCAACCAACATCTTTCAGCAGTAAACAAGTAATGCACTTTTTGAAAGCAACCAGGAATGGGGAATAAATGCCAACCTTGTCAACATTCCTCAAACTTCTATCGAACTCCATTGTAACAGTGTGAGAGGCCAAGGACAGAGAGGTTGGAGAGTGACAAGGGCAGAGAATTAAAATGATAGGGTTGCCATGCTTGTAGACTGGATGGAGATGCCCCACAAATTTGCTTCCAATTTTCAGCCTCATTTCATCTTCACAGAATCACAGAATCCTACAGTGCAGAAGAGGCCCTTTGGCCCATCGAGTCTGCGTCCACACATAAAATGCCCTGACCTGCCCATCTCATCCCACTTACCAGCATTTGGCCTATGGCCTTGAATGTTATGGTGTGCCAAGGACTCATCTAGGTACTTTTGGAAAGATGCGAGGCATTCCGCCTCCACCACCTCTCAGACTGACACCATCTTCTGAGTAAAAGTATTTTTCCTCAAATCCTCCCTAAACATTCCACCCCTCACTTTTAACTTGTGTCCCCAACATGACTGACCCTTCAGCTGAGGGGAACAGCTGCCCCCCCCCCTATCCACCCTGTCCATGCTCTTCATAATTTTGAACATCTTAATCAGGTCACCCCTCAGTCTCCTCAAGCAGACCCAACCCTTAACCTGATCAGTCTCAGAAACTTCCCTTCCCTTCATTCCCAATCACCATTTCTGGGGATAAGCTAACGATCAATATCCATTGTAGACTCCCATGGTTACCATGACGACACTTCTTCCATTCAGTCCGCAATTGTGGCCCCAGAACTTCCAGTCACCCACCATTTTAAATGCTGCCCTGTTCCCACTCTTCCTTCCGTGTATTGAGCCCCTCTACATTATCCCAACATTATCAGTTGGGGGGAAAAGTACCTCAACTTTCAATTAGGCAATTAACTCAACATTGAGTTCAACAATTCCAGTCCATAGCCTCCACTTCTATTTTATAGGCAGCAGTTGTTGTTGGTAGAGTCTGCTGTTACTATTTACACCCCCCCCAGACTAATCTTTTGTCCCGTCACCTTGCATTATAATTCCTTCTAAGTTTAAGGCTTATTTATTAATGTCACTAGTAAGCTTGCATTAACACTGCAATGATCCCCTAGAACACTGTGAAGATCCCCTAGTCATCGCACTCTGGCGCCAGTTCGGGTACACTGAGGGAAAATGTTCGCACAGCCAATGCGCCTAACCAGCATGTTTATCGGACAGTGGGAGGAAACCGGAGTATCTAGCAGAAAGCCACACAGATGCAAGAGAACATGCAGACTCCACACAGAGAGTCGGGAATCGAACCCAGGTCCCTGGCGCTGTGCTAACCCACAGTGTTACAATGCCACTGCCCACCTTTTATCATTTAACTAACCTCTCCTGCCTCCAGCCTGGTCACAAACGGTTCCTGCATAAAACTGCTTAAACTTTTTCCATTACTGATTAAAGATGATCGAATGGAAATGTCGGACGTCAAAGGGATTTCCTATTGTGTGCACCATGGGTTTCCCAGTGTCGGGGGTTCGCCATTGGCGAGACTGGAAAATCACACCTACTAGATTCACCTGAAAATTCCAGCCATTAACTTCTTTTCTCTCCATGGATATTTCCTGACTTGATGAGTATTTCCAGAACTTTCTGTTCTTATTTCTGCCCTACGCTATCTATATTTGCATCAAAAGCACATGCACGCTTATGTGCACACTCACACATCTGCACATATATACACACTCTCACACACATACACTCACATACATAAACAGGTATATCTGAATTTCCTCGGATGGAGATGGATAACACGAGGGGGCACAGCTTTAAATTAAGGGGTGGTAGTTATAGGATGTTAGAGGTGGGTTCTTTACTCAGAGGGTAGTAAGGACGTGGAATGCCCTGCAGTTGTGGACTCGCCAAGTTTAAGGGCGTTCAAATGGTCAGTGGATAAGCATATGGATAATACTGGAATAGTTTAGATTAGAGGGTCATTAGATTGGTTCCATTGGTCGGCGCAACATCGAGGGCTGAAGGGCCTGTACTGCACTGTTATGTTCTATATTTATTTCTTATTGTCACAAGTTGGCTTACATTAACACTGCAATGAAGTTACTGTGAAAATCCCCTAGTCACCACACTCCGGCGCCTGAGGGAGAAGTTAGCACGGCCAGTGCACCTAACCAGCACGTCTTTTGGACTGTGAGAGGAAACCCTCGCAGGGAGAAGGTGCTGACTTCACACTAAGACTGACCCAAGCTGGGAATCGAGCCTGGATCCCTGGAACCATGAGGCAGCAGCGCTGACCAATGTGCCATCTTGCTGCCCAGGCAGATACATGTGCACCTACAATGCTATTGGATATTCCAAGATGGTTTTAGTAGATGCTGCTGTAAACTGGAGGCGTGCTAGGTATTAAAACCTTTCAGGATTGAGTTTGTGGTTATGGTGAGCTGGTTATCTCAGTGAAAGAATGACTGCAAACTGGCTGAACTCCTGTGGGTACGAGAGAATCGTTAACATTTTTGTACGCTTTACTCTGAAGGGCTGGAGTGCAGACTGATTGAACTCACACTGCGGCTGGGTGTTTAGCCCCATCTCAGTAAAAACAACAAGTTACAATGTTGACTGCAACGATTGGCAGAATCACTCACAGATCTGTGATGACAGAGTTAACGCACAGACCTCAAACTTTCCAACCACATATCCGTACAAATTATCCAACCATCATGATTCATTTTCAATTCAAAAAGGTAAAATATTTCTGATGCTGGGAGGCTGAAATTAAAATGACAAATGCCATACTCAGCGCTTCTGTGGCTTGTTGTTCATGTTTATTCTCAGTCTGATTTTTTATTAATGCTTTTGCTTTGATCAATACAGCTTTCCTTGGTGTGCACGGGAGGGAGAGGGAGGGCCCAAGGGGACAGGAAGGGAGAGAGGAAAGGACAAAGGGAGAAAGGCAGGGAGGGAAGGAGGGAGAGGTGAAAGGACGTACTAAGAGAGAGCAGAAGGAGTGGAGAGAGGGTGAGAGAGAGAGAGAGGGTAAGAGGGAGGGAGCGAGGGAAAGAGATGAAGGGAGAGAGGGCAAGTGGAGAAGAGAGGGAAGGCAAAAGGGAGGGAGGGAGAGAGGGTGTGAGGAATGGGAGAATGAGAAGGAGGGATAAAAGCAGGTATAAAGAGAGGAGAGAGAAAAAAGAGAGAGAGGATGGGGGGACTAAAAGCAGACATAACGAGAGAGGGAAAGAGAAAGACAGAGAGAGAGACAGAGACAGAGAGGGAGGGAGAAAGGTGGGAGGGAGAGAGTGAGAGAGAAGGAGAGAGAGAGAGTGAGAGAGGGAGGGAGAGAGAGAGAGAGGTAACAGGAGGTACAAAGAAAGAATTAGAGATAGAGGGAAGGAGGGGGGGATGAGAGGGAGGAATAAAAGCAGACACAAAGAGAGAGGGAGAACAAAGAGGAGAGAGGGAGGAAGGCAGGGAGGCAGTGATTGAGGGGGAAGAGAAGTTTGAGGGTAGGAAAAGGAATGAAAGAGGAAGAACAATAAGGACTGGGATTTCCCATTCTTCCGGCCGTGTCTTTTCCAGCAGCAGCGGCAGCTTGCCATTGGCTGCCGGCAGGATTTACAGCATTTTGTCCACCCCACCACCAAGGAACCTGAAGAAGCAATAAAAATCCCACTCAATGTCCCAGAGGGAGAGAGAAACAGTGAGAAAGGCAGAGCAAAGAAAAGCAGGAAGGAAAGAAAGGACGAAAGAGCGAAACACAGAAATCAAAAGAATGGGAGAAAAATAGATAAATTCACATTTGTGCCAAGTGAAGACGCACAGAGTCAGTGGGCTGACTGGCCTTCGCCTGCACTGTCAGGATTTGATGCAGCAGTGAGGAAACGTACGGTGAAAATAGAGGCTTCTATCTCGTTGAGGAACGGGTGAATACATTTCGAAAATCAGCAAAGGAAAACATCTGCAAAAAGAGGGTCGTAAATGTTACAAATGCAATGAAATTACTGATAGAACCATTTAACTGATACAGAAGGATCAGCCCACTGAGCCCAGCATACCCATGAGATTGCTTGAAAGAGCAACCCAATTAGTCCCAAACCTCTATTTCCTCCGAGCAGTGCAAATGTTTTCCTTGCAACTGTTCATCCAATTCCCTCAAGAAAGTCGCACTCCAGTTCAAAACAACATGCTGTGAGGATATGAGTTCCACCACATTACCACCGGTGTTTCAATCTGCATCCATCACTTACTGAACCTTCCAAAATAGTCTCTCCTTATTAACATTCTAACCGCTTCTATCAAATCTCCTCAGAAACCTTCTCTGATCTGGGAAAACACCCAAACCTCTCCAGTCTCTCCAAGAAAGCAAAGCTCCTTTTTCCGAGTAAATCTCCTCAGCCCCATCTCCAAGATCTTGTTATCCATTCATAAAGTTTAATACCTGGACACCATGCTCTAGTTGAGGTTGAACTAGTGTATTTTTTTTTAATTCATTGATGGGACGTGGGTGTTGTTGACTGGGCCAGCAACTGATGCCCATTCCTGAGGGCATCTTAAGATTCAACCACATTGCTATAGTTCTGGAGTCACATGTAGGCCAAACCGGGTAAGGATGGCAGATTTCCTTTCCTGAAGTGAACTAGATAGTCCTTGCTCTAGCACCAAACTCTTGTGCCTCTTATTAATAAAATCAAGGAACCCATGAGCTTTTTATGCAACTAATCTTCTTATCTTACCTTGCCATCTTCAGATACTTGCGTTCACGTACTGGGTGGCACAGTGGTTAGCACTGATGTTTCACAGCGCCAGGGAACTGGGTTCGATTCCCACCTTGGGTCATAATTTAGTCTACATGTTCTCCCCGTGGGTTTCCTTCGGATGCTCTGGTTTCCTCCCACAGTCTGAATGACGCACCGGTTAGGTGCACTGGCCATGCTAAATTCTCTCTCTGTGTACCTGAACAGGAGCCAGAGTGTGGCAACTCGGGGATTTTCACAGTAACTTCATGGCAGTGTTAACGTACTTATGGCACTAATAAATAAACTTCTAACCGTCCCAATACCGCTCTGTTCCTGAACTTTTAGAATTGTACCTTTTGTTTTATAATGGGTGAAATCATCCAATCTCATCTTTACTCGTCCAGTTGCCAGTGGGAATAGAGAGTTTGGCATGCAGCCAAAACTGCATTCACTGCAGCGGGACTGGTGAATCCCACTGGAGGTCAGAGGTTTCCAGCAAATATCTCTCCTTATTCTTCTGACCAAAGTGAATCACTTTATGCTTCCCTGTGTTAAATTTCATCTGTCACATTCTGAGCCAGCTTATATGTCCTCTTGACAGTTGGTATGATCCTACTTGTTGTTTAATATATTTCTAAGATTTGTGTGATCTGCAAACTTTGAAATTATACCTGTGTACACACATTCAGGCTGTTAATTTATGTCTAGACTACCACATATGCTGTGCTCCAGATTGGTAAAATAATCCTTCACCATCATTCCCAAGGGGCCATTTCTATCAATGTCAACAGCAGTGAGTGTTGAGGTGTCCACCGCTATCAGAAATCCTGAGGCACGGTGGCACAGTGGTTAGCACTGCTGCCTCACAGTGACAGGGACCCGAGTTCAATTCCCAGCTTGGGTCACTGTCTGTGTGGCATTTGTATGTTCTCCCCGTGTCTGCGTGGGTTTCCTCTGGGTGCTCCAGTTTCCTCCAACACTCCAAAGATATACGGGTTAGGTTGATTGGCCATGCTAAATTATCCCTTAGTGTCAGGAGGACTAGCAGGGTAAATACCGATGGGCTGAATAGCCTCCTTCAGACACGAGAAGACTTTGGCTGATAGGATCAAGGAGAATCCTAAAGCTTTCTTTAGATATGTTAAGAATAGAAGACTGGTTAGGGCAAGATTAGGGCCAGTCAGAGACATCAGTGGGAAGTTGTGCATGGAGCCTGAAGAGATTGGAGAGGCACTGAACAAATATTTCTCTTCAGTATTCATGCGGGGAGATGTAAATGTAGTTGTGGAGAACACTGGGATACAGGGTTGCAAACTGGAAAGTATTGAAGTAGATAAGGAGGATGTGCTAGATATTCTTGAGGGTTTGGAGTTAGATAAGTCCCGTGGGCCAGACATATTTACCCTAGGATTCTCTGGGAGGCGAGAGAGGCGATTGCAGAGCCTCTGGCTCTGATCTTCAGGTCGTCGTTGGTTACAGGTATGGTGCCGGAAGACTGGAGGATAGCGAATGTGGTCCCATTGTTCAAGAAGGGGAATAGAGACTTTCCTAGGAATTATAGACCAGTGAGTCTTACTTCTGTTGTGGGCAAAGTATTGGAAAGAATTATTAGGGATAGGATTTATAGTTATTTAGAGAGAAACGAATTGATTGGGGATGGTCAGCATGGTTTTATGAAGAGTAGGTCGTGCCTTACTAACCTTATTGAGTTTTTTGAAAAAGTGACTAAAGAGGTGGATGGGGGTAAGGTGGTTGATGTGGTATATATGGACTTTAGTAAGGCGTTTGACAAGGTGGCCCATGGAAGACTTCTGCAGAAAATGCAGATGTATGGGATAGAGGGTGATTTAGCTAATTGGATTACATAGAACATTACAGCGCAGAACAGGCCCTTCGGCCTTCGATATTGCGCTGACCAATTAGGAAAAAGCAATGACCCTCTAACGTAAACCATTCCCTTTTCGTCCATAAACTTATCTACTAACCTCTTAAACGCCACCAAACTTGGCGCATCTACAACTGCAGCAGGCAGGGCATTCCATACCCTTACCACCCTCTGGGTAAAGAACCTACCTCTGACATCCGTCCTATAACTACCACCCCTTAATTTAAAGCTATGTCCCCTCGTGCTAGCTTTCTCCATCCTAGAAAAAAGGCTATCACTGTCCACCCTATCTAAACCTCTAATCATCTTATATGTTTCAATAAGGTCTCCTCTTAGCCGCCTTCTTTCTAACGAAAACAACCTCAAATCCCTCAGCCTCTCTTCATAAGACCAACCTACGTCTCTCCAGTGAGAAGAGTCCCAGCTCCCTCAACCTACCTTCATAAGGCCTGCCCCCCAATCCAGGCAGCATCCTTGTAAATCTCCTCTGCACTCTTTCAATAGCCTCTACCTCCTTCCTATAGTGAGGCGACCAGAACTGTGCACAATACTCCAAGTGGGGTGTGACAAAGGTCTTATAGAGCTGCATCATTACCTCCCGACACCTAAACTCAATTCCTTGATTAATGAAGGCCAGTACACCATAGGCCTTCTTGACCACATCCTCCACCTGTGAGGCCGATTTAAGAGTCCTATGGACCCGGACCCCAAGATCCTTCTGTTCTGCAACATAGCTAAGACTCCTACCCCTGATATTGTACTCCTTCATCCCATTATTCCTGCCAAAATGGACCACTACACATTTATCTGCGTTGAAGTCCATCTGCCACTTCTCCACCCAGTCTTGAATCCTGTCTATGTCATCTTATCCTGTCTTTATTATCCATCTATGTCATCTATGTCATATTATCCATCTATGTCATATTATCTATGTCATCTTATCCTGTCTTATCCTGTCTTATCCTATTCGATTAGGAATTGGCTAGCAGATAGAAGACAGAGGGTGGTGGTTGATGGGAGATATTCATCGTGGAGTTCGGTGACTAGTGGTGTACCTCAGGGATCTGTTTTGGGGCCCCTGCTGTTTGTAATTTTTATAAATGATCTGGATGAGGGTATAGAAGGATGGATTACTAAATTTGCAGATGACACCAAAGTCGGAGGAGTGGTAGATAGTGAAGAGGGGTGTTATAGTTTGCAGAGAGACTTAGACAAGTTGCAGAGCAGGGCCAAGAGGTGGCAAATGGAGTTTAATGCGGAAAAGTGTGAGGTAATTCACTTTGGCAGGAATAACAAATGTGTAGAGTATAGGGCTAATGGTAGGACTCTTAATAGTGTTGATGAACAGAGGGATCTTGGTGTATATGTGCATAGATCCCTGAAAGTTGGCAATCAAGTCGATAAGGTTGTTAAGAAGGCATACGGAGTCTTAGCTTTTATTGGTAGGGGGATTGAATTTTGGAGCCGCAACGTCATGTTGCAACTGTACAAAACTCTAGTGCGGCCGCACTTGGAGTATTGTGTGCAGTTCTGGTCCCCACATTATAAGAAAGATGTGGAGGCATTGGAGAGGGTACAGAGGAGGTTTACCAGGATGTTGCCTGGTATGGAGGGCAGGTCTTATGAAGAGAGGCTGAGGGATTTGAGGTTGTTTTCGTTAGAAAGAAGGCAGCTAAGAGGAGACCTTATTGAAACATATAAGATGATTAGAGGTTTAGATAGGGTGGACAGTGATAGCCTTTTTCCTAGGATGGAGAAAGCTAGCACGAGGGGACATAGCTTTAAATTAAGGGGTGGTAGTTATAGGACAGATGTCAGAGGTAGATTCTTTACCCAGAGGGTGGTAAGGGTATGGAATGCCCTGCCTGCTGCAGTTGTATTTGCGCCAAGTTTGGTGGCATTTAAGAGGTTAGTAGATAAGTTTATGGATGAAAAGGGAATGGTTTAGGTTAGAGGGTCATTGCTTTTTCTTAATTGGTCGGCGCAACATTGAAGGCCGAAGGGCCTGTTCTGCGCTGTAATGTTCTATGTTCTGCACTGTAGGGATTCTCGACACATGCACAATAATTGCCCCGAAGTTTAAAGTTGCAATAGACTGACTGGCACTATCACAGACTCTCCTTAACTGTCTCTTAGATTGATTCCAGCGTCAGAGACTTGGTTTAAGGGATTATTTATCAGGAAGCTAATTCTGGAATTGTTACACTGTTTAACCTCTGGTATAACTTAGTGATTGATATCATAACTCAACCCACACTCGATCCCCCAACCCCCACAAAAATCCTCCCATCCAGATCAAACCTCCACCCCACCCCCCGAGCTGACCCCAACACTGCTGACCAATCAGATGATCAGACTACCCAAACCCCTTTCGAGCTGACTATCCTTGCTCCCCTGACCTTTACTCAAGTTTAATTTATTTATCAGTGTCACAAGTAGGCTTACATTAACACTGCAATGAAGCCACTGCGAAAATCCCCTAGTCGCCACACTCCGGCACCTGTTCGGGCACACTGATTTAGAACCTAACACGTCTTTCAGACTGTGGGAGGAAACCCACACAGACACAGGGAGAATGTGCTGATTCCACACAGACAGTGACCCCAGCCAGGAATCGAACACGGGTTCTTGGCGCTGCAAGGCAGCAATGCTAACCATTGTGCCACCGCGCAACATGTCTACCCAAGTTTGTTGCCAGGCAGAACTCACAGCAGGTCACAGGAAACACTCCATTAGTCCTGATTACTTTAATTTATAGAGGCAGTTTAAAACATAACCGAGTTGTCAAAGTTCAAAATGATAGTGGAAGACAGATTATCTGCCCATTGTGGGATCTTGCTGTTTGGAAATTGCTACATTTCAACATGTGACAACACTTCAAAAAGTAATTATAATACTCAGGGATATTCTGAAGGACTGCAAGTTCTTTTGCCTTTAACAGTGCAATTTAATTTTTACATCAATATAGCGAGGAGAACTAGTTATAAGGAACCTCTTTAACCTACAGATGAATTTGCTTAAGTACTGCGCTCTTTCTGAATAATTATATAACTAAGACCATCTTATTTTCAATGATACAAGATAAATTAATTCAGGAGAGATTCTAATTACTTCTTTACGAGTCTGTGAAGTCCTCTGGTGCTGCTGCTGGCCTGAATTTTCTTATCAAATTAGTAATAAGCACAGGAGGCCTTTAGGGTACAAAAAGCAAAATATTCATATGGCTTGTGTTTAAATATTAACTATGTTTGTTTTAATAGTCTCTGTTATTATTAGCAGCCCAGCAGTGGCAGTGCTAAAGTACTTGACTAGAGGCAAGAGAAGCTTGTAAGAACGCAGAATATCAATTATGTTCCCAAACCCGTGACCTCGACCGTCCAGAAGGACAAAGGCAGCAGGCTCTTGGGAACATTGCGGCCTACAAGCTGCTGTCCGGGTCACACGCTGTCCCGGTTTTGACAATATCTTGGCATTCTTTCATTACCGCTGGCTCGGATTCCTGGAACTCCCAATGTGTGCAGCGGATCCCAAAGCAAGTCTCACCGTCGCTGTTACTGTCAAGTGAGGATGGGGTGGAAGGAACAAGAACAAAAAACAAAATTACAGCCCTCCTTCGGCCCTGCATCAACCATGCTGCCCGCCTTAACTGAAACTCCCTACCCTCCCGGGACGCCATTCCCAAACTATTCACGTATTTGTCAAGACGCCCCTTAAAAGTCACTACTATATCTGTTTCCGCTACCTTCCCCTGCAGCGATTTCTAGGCACCCACTATCCTCTGTGTAAAAAACTTATCTCGTACATCTCCTTTAAATCTTACCCCTTGCACCTTAAACATATTCCCCCTGGTAAATGACTCTTCCATCCTGGGAAAAAGCTTCTGACGATCCACTCCGTCCACGCCTCTCATAATCATGTAGACTTCTATCAGGTCGTCTCTCAACCTTCGTCGTTCCAATGAGAACAAACTGAGTATCTCCAACCACTCCTCATAGTGAGTGCCTTCCAAACCAGACAACAACCTGGTAAATCTTTTCTGTACCCTCTCCAAAGCCTCCATATCTTTCTGGTTGTATGGTGACCAGAATTGAACACTATATTCCAACCTCACTAACATTCTATAAAGTGTCAAAATGACTTGCCAATTTTTAAACTCAATGCCCCGGCTGATGAAGGCGAGCATGCCATGTGCCTTCTTGACTACCTTCTCCACCTACGTTGCCACTTCCAGTGACCTGGGTACCTGCACACCAGATCCCTCTGTCTATCAATACTCTTAGGAGTTCTACCAATTACTGTATATTTCCCATCTGTATTAAACCTTCCAAAATGCACTATCTCACATTTGTCCAAATTAAACTCCGTCTGCCAACTCTCTGCCCATGTCTCCAACCGATCTATATCCTGCTGTATCTTCTGACGGTCCTCAGCGCTATCCATAATTCCACCAACATTCCACAAACTTACTAATCAAACAGTTACATTTTCCTTCAAATTATTTATCTATGTTATAAACAGCAAAGGTCCCAGCACTGTTTCCTCAGGAATGGCAGTAGTCACAGCCCTCCATTCAGAATTGCATCCTTCCACTACCACCCTCTGTCTTCTTTGACTGAGTTAGTTTTGTATCCATCTTGCTAGCTCATCTCTGATTCCATGCGACTTCACCTTCTGCACCAGTCTGCCATGAGACACCTTGTCAAAGGCCTTACTGAAGTCCATGTGGACAACATCAATGTAGACAACAACTTGTAGTGACCATTTCAACCCTGGGAAATAGCCTCCAAGAATCCACCCTATTTATACTTCTCAATATCTTATAAACCTCTACCAGGTCGTCTCTCAACCTTCGTCTCTCCAGGGAGAAAAGACCTGGCTCCCTCAACCTATGTGTGTGACCGTAATAGGTATTTTCTGTAAACAAAAAGATCTAATTGCCAATTCAGTGCACATTTAACTGGTTAAGCACTGTGATCATAAAATAATCAGGCGAGCTTTCTTCAACTTTAATGAGGAGGAAGTTAGCTTTATTAAAATTGACCCAATCCAAGAAAAAAAATGAAGATCTACACACACACACACACACACTCTCACACACACTCATTCATACTCACAAACACTCACTCACATACACAAACACACACTCGCATACACACACACACACACACACATATATGTACATACTCAGACACACATATACGCAAACTCTCATGTACACACACATACTCACACACACACAAACAAACACACTCACACACACACACACTCACACACACACACACACACAGACACACACAGTCACACACACAAACACACACACACACACACACTCACACATAAACAAACACATGCACACACACACATACACACACATACTAACACACACATAACACACACACACACACACACACTCACACACGCATACTCACGTACACACACACCACACACACACATATATACATACACACTCAGACACACATACACGCAAACTCTCACACACACACACACTCACACACATGTTTATCAATAATATTAAAGTCCTGCTCCAATTAAGTTCATTGGGGTAATTCTCCCAACCCTCTGCGCTGCTCTAACAGCACAACGGGTCAGGAGAAATCAGCGGAGGCCATTTTCCGGGTATCCCACTGAGTGCACATCCGGCTCTAAATGTTTTAGAATAATCAGCCCACATCAGAAATTGGCACAGGGCTGATTTCAAGATTTAAATTAACATTTACATTCGATTAGCAGGCCTAAGACTGAAGTCTCTGGACCATTACCATCTTCCCCCTGTCAGGACACTTTCACTCCAGCAGGAGGGCTCCCACTAACAGTGAACAGATAGCCCAACCCCATTAGAGGGAACAGAGACCTCCCAAAAGGTTCAAGTAACAAGAGTGCCCTTGGGCAGTGCCAGCCTGGCTGTGCCAGACTGGTCCTCTGGCACTGCCCAATGGGCACCTTGGCAGTGCCCACTGAGCACTGGGCAATGCCCAGAAGGCTGGGCTGGGAGGGTAGGGCCTTCTGGAGGGGTAGGGCCTATAAAGGGAGGAAGCAATCAATGGGAGCGGGGAAATCTTGCTAAATTCGGTAATAATGGCAGAGGGAGGGAGGGAGGGCTTGCTGATCAGCCCAGTGTGGGAGTCGGGGTGGGGAGGGGGAGGAGTTGGGGGCGTGGGGGTGATTGGAGCTACTGGGGGAATCGAGGTTGCCAGGTTGGTGGAATGGTGGTCGGGGAGATTGGGGTGATCGGGCCTGCTCGAGGGAGGAACATCGGGGCTGGCATAGAGAGGTTCGGGAGGCTGGCAATCCAGGAGTCAGCTGTGTTGTCCAGCAATTGGGAGGACGGCAATGCGGAGCTACAGCACGTGCACCGATCTCTGTCTTGACAGATCAGCACATGCGCGGTGGCCCACTCAGCACTATGCTGCTGGTCGCTCCAGCGGGATTAGGCCCCATCCCCTTGTTTGCAGGAGGAATCCCACTGGGGCACTCTGTGATGTAGTAAGAACAAAGAACAAAACAGCACACGAAACAGGCCCTTCGGCCCAACGAGCCCGCACCACTACCTCAATATTCCCACTTCTACCTGTGATCCCTGCCTATGTTTATAGAAATCTGCATTGGAACCACATTTGCGAGACAATTTAGGGAGAATTTGTTCTGCCAATTAGCCTAAGAGCACATCTTTAGGGTGTGGGAGGAAACCGGAGCTCCCGGAGAAAACCCACGCAAGCACGGGGAGAATGCGCAAACTCCCACAGACACAGACCCAAATCCATGTATCTGCACAGCACAGTGATAGTCACTGAGCTGTCGTGTTGCCCATCAAATGGTCCAGGTCAAGCGTACACTAATGACGTGAAGCACTAGGATACTCTCGAAAAATCCAAGAGCAGCCCTCTCACGACCCATTGCGTGTATGCCCTTTGTTAGACAACAAGGACGACCAAAGTACCTGTAGAATAAAACAGAAATACATTAATATCATCAGCAATTTACACACTTCCCAGGGAACTCCCAAGGCTCATGATCCCTATTTTAAATCAGTCTTTTATATCCTGACAACACCAGGTTTATGTCCAACCGATTTAGTTGATAGTAAACTCACAAGCTTTCAGGGTTTGTCCCTTCGTCAGGTGAATGGAGAGTTCTGGCCCCAGCACTCTGCGATGCACAGATTGTAAGAGATTCAATCACACTAAAAAATACCAACTCTGTAAATTAGATGTAGATCTTGGGGCGAAAGGGATTTAAGGGATGCGAGGGGAAGGAGAGGCTCAGAAAATTGAATTCAATGATCTTAATGAATGGTTCAGCAGGCACAAATGGCCTCCTCCTGTATCCGTGTTTCTGATTCAAGTAAAGTTTAAAGTTTATTTATTAGTCACAGGTATGCTTACATTAACACTGCAATGAGGTTTACTGTGAAATTCCCCTTGTCTGGCAATCTGATCATTCAACACTTTCAGTTTAGCTTTCCTTTATTTATTTGTTTTGCTTCATCCAGCTTATTGGATAATTCATAATTTCTGAATACAGAAGGACTGAATTAACTGAACTGAACCACTGCCATGTGATTACAATTGATCCAACTGATGTGATCCCTTCGGCAATCCCAGAAGATGGGCTATTCTGTGAAGTGACAGGCTTCTTTTGTAACATGGAGTTTCTTTTTGTACCCCAATACATATTTTAAGGCATTATTACCAAGCATCTCATTTAAGCTGACAGGATAGACTTTTATCTCGTGCCCTGACTGACCCAAGGGATGGTGTATTAAATATTGAAAAGATCGCGCGATGCAGATGGTGCTTCCCGGATATGAGGGTTACTGTTTCACTGCTTATTTGAGGTGTTTATCTTCCCCTGACTGTACGATTCCTGATCAGCTTCCCTTTCGTTCGGCTGCACGGTCACGCAGCGTGATCATTCCTCCCTTTCAAGTAATGAGGGCCATTTGGAAGAGGCACTTCCAAGACATGCTAAGAGGATCTGTATGTCACCGGGCCTGACTCACAATGGGGGCTGTTCGCTTTCGCCCGCATTGCACTTGTCCTAAAAGGAGGGGAAACTCCCATGCCTTTCACAACATCCGAGAGATTTTTTAATGAACCCCATTTTCAAAGTGGAGTCCCTGTTGTAATGCAGGAAAAGAAGTGGGTGCACAGCAAGATCCCACAAAAATCAAATGGTGGGTCTGATAACGACCCTGTAATCGGTTTTCAATGCCATAAGACTACAAGATATAAAGAGAAGTGGCCCATTCAGGTCTGCTCTACCATTCAATCAGGCTAAGGTTCTGAATTGCATTCTCCTGCCTTTTTCCTGTAATCTTTGCTCCCCTCACTAATCAAGGACCTATCTCTCTCTGCGTTAAATATAAAATCATGAGGGGCATAGATAAGGTGAATAGCCAAGATCTTTTCCCCAGGGGAGGGGAGGCCAAAACTAGAGGACATGGGTTTAAAGTGAGAGGGGAAAGAAAGGAGGTTCACAAGAATGATCCCAGGAAGGACGGGTTTGTCATAAGAGGAATAGTTGTGGATTCTTGGTCTGAGTTTAGAAGAATGAGGGGAGAATTGAAACTCACAGCACACTGAGAAACCTTGAGAAACTGAGTGTGGAGAGGATATTTCCACTAGTTGGGGAAACTACTGGTGTATAACCTCAGAATGAAGGGACGCTCCTATAAAACTGAGATGAGGAGGAATTTCTTCAGCCAAAAGGTGGTAAATCTGTGGAACTCATTGTCGCAGAAAGCTGTGGAGGCCGGGTCACTGAGTGTGTTTAAGACAGTGATAGTTAGGTTCTTGATTAATAAGGGGATCAGGGGTTACAGGGAGAAGGCATGAGAATGAGGATGAGAATTACATCAGCCATGATTGAATGGCAGAGCAGACTCGATGGGCTGAATGGCCTAATTCTATTGTCTTAAGGTCTAAAAGGAACGTGAGGGACATTTTCACACAGAGGGTGGTGCGCAAATGGAGTGAGCTGCCAGAGGAGGTGGTGGAGGTGGGTACAATTCCAACATTTGAAAGACATTTGGAAGATACATGGATGGGAAAGGTTGGAAGATATGGACCAAACACAGGCAAATGGGACTGGTCCAGCTTAGGAAACTTGTTGGCATGGACGAGTTGGACCAAATGGCCTGTTTCCATGCTGCTTATCTCAATGATTCTATGACTTGGCCTCCACAGCCTTCTGTGACAATATGATGCTGAATCCATAGATTCAGCATCCTCTGGCTGAAGAAATTTCTCCTTATCTTGACATGACGGATGAAGGATAAATATTGGCCAGGACACTGAGGAAAGCTCTCCACAACAGTATCACTGCTTCTTTCACATCCGTCTCATCGGAAAAGTGGCACCTGTGCCAGTGCAGCAATCCCTCGGCATTGTACAATGTATAAACCTGGGCTTTAGCCTCAACCCTCTGAGGTGGGACTGCAATCCACAACTTGCTGACTAAGGGGCAAGAGTGTAAATTATATCACATTGTGTCAGCAGCAGTTTGCTGTATGAATTACGTATATATATATGTACATACACACATATATTATACCATACCATTACATGTTTGGTTTCATTGGTCAGAATATTGAATACAGAAATTGGGACATCTTGTTGAAGTTGTACAAGACATTGGTAAGGCCACACTTGGAATACTGTGTACAGTTCTGGTCATCCTATTATAGAAAGACTATTCTTATAATAGAAAGAGTGCAGAAAAGATTTAGAACATAGAACATAGAACAATACAGCACAAACAGGCCCTTCGGCCCACGAGTTGCGCCGATCATATCTACCAATCCACAGACGTATCTATAACCCCCTATCCCATTTGTTTCCATATACTTATCCAGAAATCTTTTAAAAGACCCCAGCGACCTCCGATGGCAGCCGATTCCATTCACTCACCACCCTCTGAGTGAAAAACTTACCTCTGACATCCCCTCTGTATTTGCTTCCCTGCACCTTAAATCTGTGTCCTCTCGTAGCCACCATTTCAGCTTGGGGAAATAGTCTCTGAGTCCACCCTATCTATTCCTCTCAACATTTTATAAACTTCTATCAGGTCGCTTCTCAACCTACGTCTCTCCAGAAACGTTTACTAGGCATTTACTTAGTCATTTACTAGGATGCTACTGGGACCTGATGGTTTGAGTTATAAGCTGAAATTCACAGAATCATAGAATCCTACCTTGCAGAAAGAGGTTATTTGGCCCACAGAGTGTCTGTACCAAACACAGTCCTACCCAGGCCCTACCCCCATATACCTACATATTTATCCACTAATCCTTTTAAACTATGCATCCCAGAACACTGAGGGTCAATTAAGAATGGCCAATCAACCTAGCCTGCATACCTTTGGACTATGGGAGGAAACCAGAGCACCCAGAGAAAACCGATGCAGATACAGGGAGAATGTGCAAACTCCACACAGACAGTGACCCAAGCCGGGAATCGAACCCAGGTCCCTAGAGCTGTGAAACAACAGTGCTAACCACTGTGCTACTGTGCCACCAGCTTGGATTAACTGGGACTTTTTCCCCTTGAGCATAGGAGGCTGAGTGGTGATCTTATAGAGGTCTATAAAATAATGAGGGGCATAGATCAGATAGCTGGTCAATATCTTTTCCCAAAGATCATGTAGTCTAAAACTAGAAGCATAGGTTTAAGGTGAGAGAGGAAAGATACAAAAGGGTCCAGAGAGGCAATGTTTTCACACAGATATGGTTACTGTCTGGAACAAGCTGCCAGAGGTAGTAGTAGAGGCGGGTACAATTTTGTCTTTTAAAAAGCATTTAGACAATTACACGGGTATGATGTGAATAGAGGGATATGGGCCAAATGCAAGCAATTGGGACTAATTTAGTGGTAAAAACTGGGTGGTATGGACAGGTTGGGCCAAAGAGCCTGTTTCCACACTATAAACCTCTATGACAGGTGATTTACTGCAGTGTTTGTGAGAGGAATTTTCCCATTTTGAATCGGCTGCTGTAGGTGGTGGTGGAGGCAAACTCGCTGGGGTCTTTTAAGAGACTTCTGGATGAGTACATGGGATTTATTGGGATTGAGAGTTATAGATAAGCCTGGTGGGTAGGGATAGGATCGGCGCAACTTGTGGGCCGAAAGGCCTGTCTGTGCTGTAGTGTTCTATGTTCTATTTTTCTCCAAGTATTTAATGGAGAAATTTTCCTGTTGCCCCCTCACAGGTATTGTAGCGGGTGAGAGGAGGATCATGGAAAGAGGCAATTTACCCTGGCCAATCCAACCAACCTGCATACATTTGGATTGTAAGTGTGTCTGGGGGGGGGGGGGGGGTTGGTGGGGATGGAACTGGAGCATCCAGAGGAAACTCACGCAGACACAGGGAGAACATGCAAATGCTACACAGTCACCGAAGCCAGAATTGAACCCAGGTCCCTGTCGCTGTGAGACAGAGGTGCGAATCACTGTGCCACCTTGCCACCCTATTTTTAATCTACAGGATCAATTCAGCCATTTCCTTGCTCAGATTTCTAGTGATATTGCCGCAGTAAATTGGACAAAATGATCATCCCTCTCGCCTTTACTCCTCAGTGCTAAGTGCCTTTCATTCTGGTGTGCATTCGATCCACCTTTCCTTGGTGAAAAATGTATCAATGTAGAGAATTCGTTCTCTGAGCAGATTTTAAAGATGTGCCCCTGCGACTGTAATGTCTGCTGTGATGTTCAAATTGATAGCAAAACCTGTTCTCCAGCCATAAGCCACGTGCCTTGTTCACATATGGTGCACCTTCATCATCAGTAATGTTAATTCACATTGATTGCACTCCATTATTTATAATATTCCCGACCGTATGTGTCCCATTTTATACTCTGAATGCGTGGCCAATTCTATTCGCCGAATCTATAAAAATACAGCAAACTCTATGCGCAATCTTTGTTACAGTTTGGTTAGGGATCAGTAACTGGTTAAAGTAGCACAAGCTAGGGTAGCACAGAGGCATAGTGGTTAGCAGTGCTTCATGCACAAGGGACCTGGGTTCGATTCCCAGCTAGTCTGTGGGAGTCTGCATGTTCTCCTCTTGTCTGCATGGGTTTCCTCCAGGTGCTCCGATTTCCTCCCACAATCTGAAAGACATGCTGGTTAGGTGCATTGACCTGAACAGGTGCCAGAGTGTGGTGTCCAGGGGAATTTCACAATAACTTCACTGTATAAATGTAAGCCTTACTTGTGACTAATAAATAAACTTGTTTAATAAAAAAGCTTAAAATTCCAGAGACTTGTGAAAAGAATAAATCCAGAAAAAGCCAATTTTTCAAACAAGAAGAAAAAGTACAAAATCAGCAAAATCAAACACTCAGAAATATCTATCTTACATTCTAACAGTCAGAACAAACACAAGGAGAGGCAGAAGCATAGCAGTATTATCACTGGACTATATTCCAGAGACCATGGATAATGCTCTGGGTGCCTGCATTCCACCACAGCAGATGATGAAATTTGAATTCAATAAAAATGATTACTTTGATTTATTATTGTCACATGTATTAACATACAGTGAAAAGTATTGATTCTTGCACACTATACAGTCAAAACATATTGTTCATAGAGGAAGAAATGAGATGATGCAGAGTGTTATAATCATAGCTAGCATGTAGAAAAGGATCAACTTAATGTAAGGTAAGTTCATTCAAAAGTCTGACAGCAGCAGGGAAGAAGTTGTTCTTGAATCAGTTGGTACGTGATCTCAGACTTTTGTATTTTTTTCCCAGTGGAAGAAGGTGGACGAGAGAATGCCCGGGATACACGCAGTTCTTAATTATGCTGGTTATTTTACTGAGACAGCAGGAAGTGTAGACAGAGTCAGTGGATAGGAGGCTGATTTGCATGATGGATTGGGCTACATTCACAACGTTTTGTAGTTTCTTGTGATCTTGGATGGAGCAGGAGCCACACCAAGCTGTGATACAACCCAGAAAGAATGCTTTGTATGGTGCATCTGTAAAAGTTGGTGAGAGCCGTAGCTGACATGCCAAATTTCCTTAGTCTTCTGAGAAAGTAGAGGCTTTGGTGGGCTTTCTTAACTGTAGTTAGCATTGAGAGTTAACTCAATGGGGGACCAGAACAGGTGTTAGTGATCTGGACAACTAAAAATTTGAAACTCTCAATGCTTTCTACTTCTTTCCCATTGATGTAGACAAGGGCACGTCCTCCTTTACACTTCCTGAAGTCAATGACAATCTCCTTTGTTTTTTTGACGGTGAGGGAGAGATTATTGTTGCCACATCAGTTCACCACTTCCCTGAAGCTGCTATCAATTGTCATTAAAACCCATCTGGTTCAGTAATATCCTTTAGGGCAAGAAATCTGCCCTCTTACCCGGGCTGTCCTATATGTGACTCCAGCGCCATGGCAATGTGGTTAACTCTTAAATGCCTTCAGGGATGGGTAATAAATGCTGGCCCAATCAGCAATGCCCACATTTCATGAATGATTAAAAAAAGAATTAATAGGCAAATTGTGATCAAATATACAGCACTGTACATTAAATGACAGGTGTGACTATACTTGATTCCATGGATTTTGCAGCAACAGACGCAGGTATCAGTGTCTTATTAATCTCATTAAAACACTGTCTCCCTCATGAATCACTTATGTACTAGTCTTACTAATCACTTACGTTCTAGCCTCTGAATTCTCTCCAAAGTCTTCCCGACTTGGATTGCTTCAGTAACTCCTTACCTGTATTATTAATTTTATTTATTTGTTGTCATATTGATGTACTTGTTTTTATACTACAGGTGTTTTGGTCCACCTTGTTGTCTAACGAGGGGCATACACACGATGGGTCGTGAGAGGGCTGCTCTTGGATCTTTTTCGAGAGTGTCCTAGTGCTTCATGTCGTTAGTGTACGCTTGACCTGGACCATCTGATGGGCAACACGACAGCTCAGTGACTATCGCTATGCTGTGCAGATACATGGATTTGGGCCTGTGTCTGTGGGAGTTTGCACATTCTCCCCGTGCTTGCGTGGGTTTTCTCCGGGTGCTCCGGTTTCCTCCCACATCCTAAAGATGTGCTCTTAGGCTAATTGGCAAAACAAATTCTCCCTAAATTGTCTCAAATTTGGTTTTTAATCCATAGATCTATAAACATGGACAGAGATCGCGGGTAGAGGTGGGAACATCGGGGTGGCAGCGCGGGCTCGTTGGGCCGAAGGGCCTGTTTCCCGTGCTGTTTTGTTCTTTTGTTCTTTTGTCATAAGTAGGCTTACATTAATGCTGCAATGAAGTTACTGTGAAAATCCCTAGTAGCCACAATCTGTTTGGGTACATTGAGGAAGAATTTAGCCAATGCACTTAACCAGCATGGAAGAAACAAGGACATGCATACAGTCACACAAAGAATGTGCAGACTCCACACAGACAGTGACCCAAGCCAGGAGCTGAACCTGGGCCCCTAGCATATGAGGCAGCAGTGCTAACCACTGGATGACTCTTGGTGGTGCCATCTCTTTTCGTGAGATTGCACTCCACCAAATTCACAAAGCTGCATTCCTGTCTTGAATCTCTGGGACATCTCAAACTCTTGAGCAGAAAGCCCGCTTGACTAATCTGGCACTGCTCAGGATTTCTCTCAACTCTCGCTTCTTGGCCACGCTAAGTTATAAGTGGCTGTCAAAGCTTCTTCAAAGTCTAATTGCACTTGGCACAGACCTAGAGACATTCCTCCACATTCACAGCTCCTCAGGTCCTATGAGTCCTAACTGCTTAAATTCTGCTAAGAGCTAGCCGGACTTCACAGTGAACTACAAACCACACGAGGTCCAAACTGCAACCAACCCTATACTTGTGAACAAGGAGATGAATTGAAAACAGAGAACATAGAAACATAGAATGTTCTTAATCTCCGCCCATCCTCATTTCAATGTAGCCTGTCAGCTTTCACTGAATGTTTTTAAAACAATCTAACTCAACGTCCCATTAGTGAACCAGATGGATTTTTCTGACAATGGTTTCATGGTCATCAACAGATACTTAATTCCAGATTTTTTTTATCGCATTCAAATTCCAACATCTGCCGTGGTGGGATTTGACACATTAACTGAGTGTTTAACTGAGTGTCTAACCGAGCATTAACTGAGTGTCTGACGATCATACTACTAGGAGTTCATATAGATATGTTGCAAAAAGATATATCCATATAAATATATCTATATTTACATAGATATGTCCCCTTGCAACAAATCTATATAAATTTTTCTTAATTTTTTTCGTAACACATCAGAAAAGATGAGACTGTCACCGGAAAGCCTAGAATCAGCGCGGGTGAGGCGGGGGGCAATGGAATTCTTCATTTCCTCGATTTTCTGGTCTCGCTCAGCATAGTGCGAGCAACACTTGTTCTCTTCATGCTCACTTGTGTAGCCAATTCAAATACCTCTTCCACTGGCTCCGAAATGAACCATGTAATGAGAAATGAACTTCATGCAATTCTTCATCAGTGAGTTTTTTTTTAATTCGGACTTCGCTTGTTGGATATCAACTCTTTGTCATTTTCTTCAGGCTGTTCAGATCTGTGGTGGGAGTTATCATTATCCACTGGCTCTGCAGTGCCCAGCTCATTAGTGCCCATTTTAATGCAACCTACTCTGGTTACAGGGCTTGAGATTCACACAGAATGCATGATCATTATCCTTCATTATGAATCCCCAGTAACCATCATCTGGTGACTCCCGGTATAATGTATCCATGCCACTATTTCCTATTGTCTCCCCTTTCGAAAATGCCCAGGCTTTGCTATGAAGTTGTGCATGACACACCCATCAAATTCTTCCCTTGCTTGGATAGCTGCCAACTTTTAATAAGCTAAATGGACGGCAGCGCTAACCATGGTGGCACAATGGTTAGCACCGCTGCCTCACAGCGTCGGGGAGACCAAGATTCAATTCCAGCCTTAGGTCATTGTCTGTGCAGAGTTTGCATGATTGGCTATGCTAAATTGCCCCTAAACTTAGAGGATTAACAGGGTAAATATGTGGGTTTACAGGAATAGAGCTTGGTTGGGATTGTGGTCAGTGTAGACATGATGGGCTGAATGACCTCCTTCTGCACTGTGGGGATTCTATAAACTATGATCTACAGCGCCATCAGCCATGATACTTAAGATGTTACAAAATCCTTTGATTTAATGACTGGATCAAGGACATGGATAGCTGGAGAAAGTGCATCGCGTTTAATGGTCCACAAACCATTAGATTGAGAACACCACTTTCTGACTGAGTATTATCATCACTCAGTTGTACTTTTGGATCTATCGTGTAGCTTATTATTGGCAAAGCTTCTTCAAAGAACAAAGAACAAAGAACAAAACAGCATGGGAAACAGGTCCTTCAGCCCAACGAGCCCCCGCTGCCACCCCGATGTTCCCACCTCTACCCGTGATCCCTGTCTATGTTTATAGAATTATGCATTGAAACCAAATTTGAGACAATTTAGGGAGAATTTGTTCCGCCAATCAGCCTAGGAGCACATCTTTGGGATGTGGGGGGAAACCGGAGCAAGCACGGGGAGAATGCGCAAACTCCCACAGACACAGGCCCAAATCCATGTATCTGCACAGCACAGCCATAGTCACTGAGCTGTCGTGTTGCCCATCAGATGGTTCAGGTCAAGCGTACACTAACAACGTGAAGCACTAAGATACTCTTGAAAAAAATCCAAGAGCAATCCTCTCACGACCCATCGCGTGTATGCCCCTTGTTAGACAACAAGGCGGACCAAAGTACCTGTATGATAAAACAAATACATCGTTGACTTTATATGCTTAAATCTCCCGACTTTCCTCGTCCAAGAATCGGAAGCTTCTCTGTTCTTTTCAGACGGGCAATGGGGAGAATTGAGAACACAATCGTTATGTTATCCCTCGGTGCAATGCTCGTACTTGGAGGGGCAGACCATGGAAAGGTCTGTTGACCTCGGGCGGGACTTCTACAGTTTCGGAATGAGCAAAGCCATAAAATCCTGCCCTCAGTCTCGGGTGGCATGGAGGCACAGTGGTTGGCACTGCTGACTCACAGCATCAGGGACCAGGGATCGATTCCTGGTTTGGGTCACTGACTGTGCAGAGTTTGCATGTTCTGTCTGTGTCTGTGTGGGTTTCCTCCGGGTGCTCCGGTTTCCTCCCACAGTCCAAAGATGTGCGGATTGGTCATGCCAAATTGCCCTTCAATGTCAGGGGGACTAGCGAGGATAAATGGATGGAGTTATAGGGATAGGGCCTGGGTTAGATTGTCAACAGCGCAGACTCAATAGGCCGAACAGTCCTGCACTGAACCCTATGATTCAGTCAACAAAGAGTCAGATGGTGGGTCTCATGGTGTCAGAATGGCATGGTAGGCTCTGACTGAGACCCCACCCCCCTCACAATGGTACCTCCGCTAACCTCCTTCCACCATGGACATGACCAGCCCGCCATCTTCCCCATGGAATGCCTCCTCCCACTAGGAGGCAGTGCCAGGGTACTGCTCAGGCATGACCCTCTCCCCTTCCTGTACTTATCTGTGTGACTCTTCTGGGTTCTGATCACCCACTGCATGTTATAAGGGTTCTTGTTGTGACTCACGTTGGTGCAGCCTTACACTGACATGATTGGACAGTCCAATGCAGGAGGACAGTTACCTGATCTGCATTGGTAATTACATGTAAATGGGACTTTTGAAGTCGCTATTCCCATTACGTCATTGACAGAGACAATCTGGTGGGAGCTCTCTTCAATTCTCTGCCTCCCTCTCTGTCATTTCTGGCCACCGAAAACAGGGCAGAAAATCTTCCCTGTGCCCATTGTCTTTTCTTAAATAACTTCCAGAGTGAACTCAACTACCCTTTCTTTACAAAAAGGTGGAGGCTTTGCTGGTTTTAAATTGGATTTCATACCCCACGCCTTAGACAAGACACAAAATGTGTCCAATATGTTGTCCAAGGGCAACATTTGGAAAAAGGTCAAATTTTGGAAAAGTTCATTCCGAAACTGTAGAAGTCCCTCTCATGACCCATCGCGTGTATGCCCCTTGTTAGACAACAAGGCGGACCGAAGTACCTGTATGATAAAACAAATACATCGTTGACTTTATATGTCATTCAAATTATATGTCATTCAAATGACTATGTCATTCAAAGTTTCTGTGACATTTTCCTTTATCTATGCCACCTATTTGCTCTCTACACTGTATTCAGACTGTATCCAATCACTTCCTACTGGCTCTGCAGGGTGTTGGACTTAACAGAGAAAAGCTGCAGCCTTCTTACCCACACTGTGAAAGAAGTAAACAGAGTGGATAAGAAGCAGCTGTTTCCCTTAGTTAAAGGGGCAGTCACAAGGGTACATAGGTTCAAGGTGGGGACCATGGGAGTATGGTAGAAACAGGTTGTCTTTACCTTCAAAAGGTACTGAGATGAGCACTTGGCATGTCATAGCATTCATGAGCCAAGTACTAGTAAATGGGATGAGAGATTCTGTGTACACATAGACCTGTTTGCTTCAGCCTACACAAATACTTCATTTTAAGATGTTTCTACATATGCAGTTGTTCAGCTGAGCAGACTTGATTAACCCTTACAGTCTAGACTGTAAAGGTTAACTAAGTCTGCTAAGCAAAACAATTGCAGCAAACTTGATAACATTTTAAAACGCAGAAGGCTAAAGAATAGCTAGAAATTGACTGCATTCCTGAAGGGTACACAATGCAGGCAAACAGTGGGCTCTGTCTTCATAGCATGAAAGAAATAATACTGTTCACTGTATGCTAATACATGTGACAATAATAAGTCAAATGAAATCAACTCAAATCCAATCAAATCAAACAGCAGCTACAATGACTGTTTTCCTCAGATGGAAATGACCTGCAAAAAACACTTCCAATAATGAGATAAGGGTTGAAATAAATTTTTGAACTGCGTGTTCAGTTTTCAGTTCAGTGTGTTCAAGTTCAGTATCGGGTCTGGCTGAGAAGCCAGTCTCCAAATTTGCTTATTATTTTCACTTCTGTCATGTTAATCTTTTTAAGTTCAGCTCAATAAATGAAAACCATGTTAAAACTCATACAAAGTGCTGTCCCCTCATCAAAGAAACCATACAGTACAAAGAGAGGCCTTTCAGCCCATCGAGACTACACTAACAACAGTCGCACCCAGGTCCTATCCCTGTCACCCCACATATTTACTCCACTAATTCCTCTAACCTATGTATCTCAGAATACTATGGGGTCATTTAGCATAGTCAATGAACCTAACTAGCAAAGCTTTGGACTGTGGGAGGAAACCAGAGCCCCCAGAAGGAACTCACAGAGAGAAAGTGCAGACTCTACACAGACGGTGACCCAAACCAGGAATCGAATCCAAATCCCTGGATCACAACTGTGCTATCATGCCACCCTTCTCTGTTCAAACAAATGAATGGACCCAACATGGGATTGGTGGGAGTTCAGGTGTTTCTCATGTGTCAGTGCAGGCTCGATGGGCTGAAGGGCCTCTTCTGCACTGTTTGGTTCTACGATTCCATAGCTGATCTCGGCCAATTGAGTTGATTGTGCGATGGTTGCCCTCAGGACAACTTTCTGATTAATGCCCATCTCGGCATCCAACTGAAGGAGATGAAGCTGCCAACTGTGGTTGCGTGGGCAGCACACTTCCCTCTTTGATTCTGAGGATGTGAGTTCGAGTCCCACTCCGGACACCGGAGCACAAAATCTGAGTGGACATTCTAATGCAGTACAGACAGAGTGCTGCACTGGCAGAGGCACCGTATTTCAGATCAAATGTTCAGTGGAGAATCTGTCTCACTTCTCCAGTGACTGCAATCAATCCTGTGGCCCTATTTTGAAGATAAAAAAGGGAGTTATCCCAGAGCGCTGACCAATTATTTACCCTTTGACCTACAATCAACAAATGGGGAAGCGACGGTCCAGTGATGTAACCGCTAGACTATTAATCCAGGAACTCAGCTAATGTTCTGGGTTCCCGGGTTCGAATCCCGCCACGGCAGATGATGGAATTTGAATTCAATAAAAATATCTGGAATTAAGAATCTATTGATGACCATGAAACCGTTGTCAATTGTCAGAAAACCCCACCTGGTTCACTGACGTCCTTTTGGGCAGCACGGTAACACAGTGGTTAGCATTGCTGCTTCACAGCTCCAGGGGCCTGGGTTCGATTCCTGGTTGGGTCACTGTCTGTGTGGTGTTTGCACATTGTCCTCGAGTCTGCATGGGTTTCCTCTGGGTTCTTCGGTTTCATCCAGCAGTCCAAAGAAAAGCGGGTTAGGTTGATTGGCCGTGTGAAAAAAAAATTGCTCTTAGTGTCCTGAGATGTGTAGGTTAGAGGGATTAGTGGGTAAATATGTAGGGATATGGAGGTAGGACCTGGTTGGGATTGTGGTCAGTGCAAAAATGATGGGCCGAAAGGCCTCTTTTTGTATGTAGGGTTTCTATGATGATTGCTATGATTCTATGAAAGAAAATCTGCTGTTTTTATGTGGTCTGGCCTACATATGATTCATAAGAACCTACAAGCCATTCAGCACAAAGAGTCTGCACTGACAACAACCCCACTTAGACTCTACCCCTATAACCTTGCATATTTACCTTGCCAATCCCTCTAACCTGCACATTCTGGGACACTACGGAGCAATTTAGTACCTAACCCGCACACCTTTTGGGCCATGGGAGGAAACCAGAGCACGTGGAGGAAATGCACGCCAACATGGGGAGAATGTGCAAACTCCATGCAGACAGTGACCCAAGCCGGGAATCGAATCCAGCCCCGTGGAGCTGTGAGGTGGCAGTGCTAACCATTGTGCCCCCGCGCCATCCATGATTCAAGAGCCACAGTGATATGGTTGAGTCTCAACTGCCCAAGAAGGGATGGGCAATAAATGCCAGCTCGATCAGGGACTCCCGTGCCCCACGAACGAATTAAGAAAACATTCAGAAGGATGGCCATTATCATATTGCTGTTTGTGCGATTTTGCTGGGCACAAACTGACGGTTGTGTTTATTCCACGACAGAGTCCTGATTATAGTTCAGGAATGCTTCACGGAATGCCAAGTGGCATCCTGAAGGAGTGAAAGGCGGGCGAGCAATGCAAAGTCTCCCTTCCTCCAAGGCGGGCTATGCTTCACCTTTCCTCATTCTTGATCAACACGCTGATAAATATCCAAATTTATTTCAGCTTCAAAGAAACAACTGTTTGGATTTCCTTCCATCCAACAGTTACAACACCACACTACAGACCGAGAGAATCAATTGATCCATTGATTCTTCCTGACTGTTCTGACATAATCTGCAGGAAATGCTGCAGGATGTCAGTGACACATTATTGATTCGCCTGGCTTGACTCTTTTTATCCTTCTCATCTTTTGTTTTTCGCTGCGTCTGCGTCTTTTCAGTTTCACGCAGTTAACCAAGGGGTTGCCAAGCCCCTCCTGGAATCCAGGGATTAAAGATGAATTAACCGGAGCAACTCCAGGGGAAAGACCACAGATGTGGTTGAAGGAAAAAGTACGAGAAGTTTTCTTCACACCTTCTGCCGGAGAAATTGTTCATTAGTTATAAAAGTAATAGAGATCGGAGAAAGGAAATCTGATCCACGGTGAAAAATCACACAATTAAGTAATTAAAAAGATGCTTCCTGGGAAGGCAGGACGTTGGTTTGGTGGCACAGGGTGACATGTTGGCACAGCGGTTAGCAATGTTGCCTCACAGCACCAGGGGCCTGGGTTCAATTCCAGTGTGAGTCACTATCGTGTGCAGAGTCTGCATGTTCTCCCCATATCTGCGTGAGTTTTGTCCGTGTGCTCAGGTTTCCTGCCACAGTCCGAAAGATGTGCTGGTTAGGTGCATTGACGTTGCTAAATTCTCCCTCAGTGTTACCCGAACAGGTGCTGAAGTGTGGCGGCTAGGGAATTTTCTCAGTAACTTTATTGCAGTGTTAATGTAACTGTATTCCCAGTGTGAGTTGCTATCATGTGCGGAGTCCGCATGTTCTCCCCATGTCTGCATGGGTTTTCTCCGAGTGCTCCGATTTCCTCCCACAGTCCGAAAGACGTGCTGGTTAGGTGCATTGGCTGTGCTAAATTCTCCCCAGTGTTACCCGAACAGGTGTTGGAGTGTGGCAGCTGGGGATTTTCACAATAACTTCATTGCAGTATTAATGTAACTCTATTTGTGACACTAATAAAATAAACTTAACTTAAGGTTCAACACTGGGAAATTCTGTGGAACAAAGGGACCTTGGTGTATTTGTCCACAAATCTCTAAAGGTGGGATGGCATGTTAATAGAGTGGTGAAAAAGGCATATGGGGCACTTGCCTTTATCAATAGAGGTACAGATTACAAAGCAGGGAAGTTATGCTGGAATTGTATAGAAATTTTCTAGGGAGAATGTGAATGCATTGGAGGAGTTGCAGAGGAGATTCACCAGGGTGCTGCCAGGTATGGAACATTTAAGTTATGAAGAGAGGTTGGGTAGGCTTGGGTTGTTTTCATTGGAGCACAAAAGACAGAGGGACAACCTGTTAACCCTTTGGTTAAGGCTATTTTTTGCTGATATTTTAAAATTTACTAATGTCACAAGTAGGCTTATGCTAACACTGCAATGAAGTTACAGTGAAAATCCCCTAGCCGCCACACTCCAGCACCTGTTCTGGTACACTGAGGAGAAATCAGCACGGCCAATGCACCCTAACCAGCACGTCTTTCAGACTGTGGGAGGAAACCGGAGCATCTTAAGGAAACCCACGCAGACATGGGAAGAATGTGCAAACTCCACACAGACAGCAACTCACACTGGAAATTGAACCCAGGTCCCTGGCGCTGTGAGGCAACGTTGCCTGACAACTGTGCTAACTTGTCGCCCTGTGCCACTGAACCAGTGTCCTGCCTTCCCTGGAAGCATCTTTTTAATTACTTAATTGAGTGATTTTTCACCGTGGATCAGATTTCTTTTCTCCGATCTCTATTATTTCTATAACCAATGAATAATTTCTTCAGCAGAAGGTGAGAAGAAAACGCCTCATACTTTTTCTTTCAACCACATTTGTGGTCTTTCCCCTGGGGTTGCTCTGGTTAATTCACCTTTAATTCCTGGAGTCTCCAGGTGAACCCAGGAGGGGCTTGGCAACCCCTTGGTTAACTGTGTGAAACAGAAAAAGCGCAGACACAGCGAGAAACAAAAGATGAGAAGGATAAAAAAAGTCAAGCCCAGGCGAATCAATAAAATGTCACCGACATTCTGATCAAGGTCTACAAGATTATGAGGGAGAGGGACAGAGTGGGTGAGGAGCAGCTGTTCCCTTAGTTGAATGGTCAATCACAAGAGGACATAGATTCAAGGTGAGGGGACAGGAGGTTTAGGGGGGATATGAGGAAAAGTCTTTTTACCCAGACGGTGGTGACAGACTGGGAATGCGCCGCCTGAGAGAGTTTGCACATTGTCCCCTTGTCTGCGTGGGTTTCCGCCGGTGGAGGCGAGTTGCCTCGCGTTCTTTAAAAGAACGCATGTCAAAACATTCAGGACAATGAGCCAAGCACTGATAAATGGGATCACGGAGAGTTCAGGTGTTTCTCACGTGTTGGTGCAGACTCAATGGGCCGAAGGGCCTCTTCTGCTCTGTATGACTCTATGATTATTATAACATGTGGGCTAAGCCAACAGAGGACATGGAGGAGACGGTTAGTTGGAGGCAGTAGGTCAGCTATGAGAATCTCTCGGGATATATTCATGCAGAATTGGCAACACTAGGCCAATGACATGACAAAACAATTGGCCTCCGTCAGGCTTTGTACTCCATTTAACATCATCATAAAACTGGCATGAAATATTCACCCTTTGGTTAAGGCTATTTTTTGCTGATATTTTAAAATTTACTAATGTCACAAGTTGATTTACATTAACACAGCAATGACGTTATTGTGAAAATCCCCTAGTTGCCACACTGTGGTGCCTGTTTGGATACACTGAGGGAGAATTCAGCATGGCCAATCCACCTAACAAGCACGTCTTTTAGATTGTGGGAGGAAACTAGAGTACCCAGACGAAACCCACACAGACATGGGGATAATGTTGCAGACTCCACAGACAGTCACCAAAGACTAGAGGCAGCAGTGCTAACCACTGTGCCACCGTGCTGCCCCAATACTCTGTTTCTCCAGACCTTCACATAAGACACACTGGTATTTAAGGTAAAGCATGCCTTGCTTAACCCTTTAAGTGTTCATGGAGGAAGACTAAATTAAGTATATCTGTCTTTGTCCCATATCGTAAGAAGTCTCACAAGTTAAAGTCCAACCAGTTTATTTGATAGTGTGGGTTTACTATGTTTCTTACTGTGTTTATCCCAGTCCAGCGCCAGCATCTCTACATTTGTCCCATATCGTCAGATCCACGTCACCCACTGTGTTAGAGTCACGTGCAGTGGATGGCTTACAATTGGATGTGGGGGAGGCATTGTCTTATTTGTTACAGATCTCTTTTCTGTTAGCCCCATGCACTCATCATCAAACACACTTGCATCTTTGTGCAGTGCTTTGGCAAACAGGATGAACAAACAGCCCAGTTGATTTTCAGACAATGATGGGTAACCTTGACTAGTGAGTGGATCACTTGAGTAGCCCTCCTTCAAGAAAGGGGCGATACAGTGACATGGTGGTTCGCACTGCTGTCTCACAGTGCCAGGGACCCAGGTTCGAGTCCCGGCTTGGATCATTGTCTGTGTGGAGTCTGCATGTTCTCCCTGTGTCTGCATGGGTTTCCTCCAGGTGCTCCGGTTTCGACCCATAGTCCAGAAGATGTTTGGTTAGGTGCATTGGCCATGCCACGTTGCCCCTTAGTGTTAGGAGGATTAGGTAAATGCATAGGGTTATAGGGATAGAGCCTGGGTGGAATATTGGTCAGTGCAGGGGTGATGGGCTGAATGGCCTCCTTTTCCACTGCTGGATTCTAAGTGGGCCACAAGATTGAAATCAGGCTTATTTACTAACCATGACCCCATGAATAAGATTGACTACATTTAATACATGCTGAAAATTTCATTGGAGTTATAGAAAGTGCTTGATCATTTAGATATTAATAGAACTGTCATCAACTTCAAATGGTAGAAACAAAAGAAATATTTGCACTTTGGACACAGAGACACAGTCAATGTTGTGTGCAATCAGCACGCACCTCACTTCACTTGCCTTTGTTTTACGTGCACATCACTTCAGTCACACTGGTAGGAAAAAAACTACATAGATGGAAGCCAGCAAAATGTGCCGACCCTGCACATGGGCAATAGTCAACACAATATCTTGTAAGTCGCACTCAGTATCCTAATGGACCACACGTGGTCTCTGGAGTGCAAAGTGCCTCACTACTGCTTTAAGATGACTGCATTATTTTCTCATTGACTTTGCATCTGATGCCATTAACACTTGCTTTGTATTCTGATGGCAATTTCAGAGTTTGTTCAGAAGATATATTAACACTCTGAGTGGGGAACTGCTGATCCACTGATTTACCAAGAAATAATTGCCTTATCATGTTCCACCTCAAGTGCCCCTTTATTTATTTACAGAGCTACACCTTACAAGCATCAAACACCTAACCCAACAACCGTGGCTTCAGTTCAGCTTTTGTTTAATACTTTTTTTGGCCCTGTGGTGTATATATAAGCACTTACGTGATTCCTCAGTTGATTTCCATCCCCTGCACACAATCAAATGCAATTAATGTACAATTAAAACATTTGTTCTCAAGGAAATCCCTCAGAATAACTGAGATTATAGTGTGAAGTTGGACTGGGGTGAACAAGATGAGAGGTCACGCAAAACCAGGTTATAGCTCAACAGGTTTATTTGAAATCGCAAGGTTTTGAGCATTGCTCCTTCATCAGGTGAAGGAGTAACACTCTGAAAGCTCATGGTTTCAAATAAAATTATTGAGCTAGAAGTTAGGAGTGGGATTTTCCAGCCACTCTCACCTCAAATCTGGAAAACGCCTTCCCAGGTCAGCAGGTACATCCTCTACGGTTTCCATGGCAGGCAAGATGAGAAAATCCCACACAGATGTCCAGAGAAGTTAAACTCTCCAGTCTCTCCATGAGATGCTAGCAGAAGTCACAACTGAAGAAGCATCATTTCTGTACAAACCCTCTCAACTTCTTTCAATGATCTCTCAGTCTTCCGATTTCTACATGATAAGAATCTTGTTCAATCTTTCCCAATAGTTATAACCTCTCAGTTCTAAAACCATAGAAATTATAGCTAGATAGTAGAATCCTACAGTGCAGAAGGCCTATTGAGGATGCCCCACCCACAATCCCAACAAGACCCTATCCTCACAGGGTAGTTGAGAGTCAATGACATTGCTGTGGTTCTGGAGTCACATGTAGGTAAGATTGGGTAAGGACAGCAGATTTCCTTCCCTAAAGGACATTAGTGAACCAGATAGGTTTTTCTGACAATTGACAATGGTTTCATGGTCATCAGTGGATTCTTAATTCCAGATTTTTTTTTAATTTAATTCAAATTTCACCATCTGCCATGGTGGGAGTTGAACCTGGGTCTCCAGAACATTAGCTGTCTAGCGATAATCCCACTAGGCCACGTTGGTGGCTTGCCTAGAGTCCCTGGTGTTTTGAGAAGCTGTGCTAACTTCAAATTGTTCCGAGTCTACCCGGAGAACTGCAGACTTCATCCAAAGATCTCAAGTCCAGTATCATGTGAGTATTAGACTTTGCTGTGCTGAACCTGTTTTGTCTGTGGTAAGGCTTGTTTGGAATATTTTAGTTATAGTTGTTAAGGCTTCTATATTATTGTGGTTGTTTTGTTTTTGTTTGTAATTGATCAATGATATTGATAATTTTCTTTCTCTGCTTGTTAACTATATTCTTTATAAACTTGATTAAAAACTCCCAGTGGGTCATTTGAATCATACCTGAAGTGAAACCTATCATGCATATCCTAGCCAAATTCAAGATACAAAACTTGTTTGATTTGATTTGATTTATTATTGTCACATGCATTAACATACAGCGATACAGTGAAAAGTGTTACTTCTTATGTGCTTTACCGTCAAAGCATACTGTTCATAGAGAAGGAAACGAGACAGTGCAAAATGTAGTGTTACAGTCATAGCTAGGATGTAGAGAAAGATTAACTTAATGCAAAGTAAGTCCATTCAAAAGTTTAACTGCAGCAGCGAAGAAGCTGTTTTTGACTTGGTACGTGACCTCAGATTTTTGTATCTTTATCCCGACGGAAGAAGGTGGAAGAGAGAATGTCCAGGGTGCATGGGGTCCTTAATTATGCTGGCTGCTTTTCCAAGGCAGTGAGAAGTGTAGACAGAATCAATGGATAGGAGGCTGGTTTGCATGATGGATTGGGCTACATTCACGACCTTTTGTAGTTCCTTGTGATCTTGGGCAGAGCCCAAACTCTGCCATACTAAGTTGTGATAGAACCGGAAAGAATGCTTTCAATGGTGTGTGTGTATAAGTTGGAGAGAGTCATAGTTGACACACCAAATTTCCTTATGACCCAGGCAGGCTTCATAAAACACTTTGGAGTTTCTGAATTGAACCATAACAATTGACATGTAGTCAGAAAATAGGTTAGTGACTCACATAAATGAGAAATCGACTGTCTTTGATGTGCAAATGAATCATAGAACCATAGAATCCCTATTGAAGAAAGGATATAGAGCTACAGAAGGAAGCCATTCGGCCCATTGAGTTTGTACTGGCCACAATCCCACCCCGTATTAACCCCACTAATCCCCATGACACCACGGGTCAATTTTAGCATGGCCAATTCACCTAAACTCTTTGGAGTATGGGAGGAAACCGGAGCACCCAGAGGAAACCCATGCAGGCGCGGGGAAAATGTGCAAACTCTGCACAGACGGTGACCTGAGGCCGGAATTGAACCTGAGTCCCTGGCACTGTGAGGCAGCAGTGCTAACCTCTGAATAGTCAAAGTGTAACTAAAGGAAGGTTGGAGTTGATTGAGAAACAAAACAATCTTCTTGTGCAGACAGAGATCAAGTGTTTAGCAGAGAATTGGACACTTTCATGTCACAGTGAAAATAGAGGCAGTGTCAACGTTGGATAGAGTGGGGGGTTCTTGATAGATTGATGATCCTCAAAGCAAACAAATTACCCAGTCCTGTGGGGATGTGTTTCTATTCACTGAGGAAAGTAAGTTAAATGAAGTGTTATGCACCAAATTACCATGCAGTCTTATTAATGAACACAAGGAGTCAATTTAATTGTCAGTCAGCTCCCTAATGACTCTCCCGGCGACCATTCCGAGCAAAGCTTCAGTTCATTTAACAAGATGGCGCCTCGCGCTAAACATAGGCTGAACAGATGTTGCAGCACAAGATCCCATCGTGACCACCTCGGGGACGCTTTTGCACTGAAACTCCCATCATACTGAATGAAGAGTTCTCTGTCCACATTTATTAGCTCTCGGAGATGGTTGCTATGTAGAACACCATGAATCAAGGAATTGTCACAGTGCAGGAGACCATTTGGTCCATCAATTCTGCATCAGGTCTCTATCCCTCCCCTTCTCCTCATATCTCTGTACGTTGTTGCTTTTCTGATCATAATCTAGCTCTTCCTTGAATATCTTGATCGAACCTACCTTCACCATGCTCTGAGGCAACCCATCTCATTTCTTAACCAGTTGATGTGAGAAAATATTTCTCCCTGTGTCCCCATTGCTTCATTTGCCAATTAGCTTAATTAAACCTGGGCCCTCTCATTCTCGATCCTTCCACCAATGAGAATATTTCTTCCCCTATCTATTCTATCCAGATCCTGCATGATTTTGAATGTCTCTATTGCACATCCTCTTCTCTGAAAAGAATTGTCACTCTATCTAAATAACTGAAGCTCCTCATCGCTGGGCTGTTCTTGTGAATTTTAATCATATCCTTTCTCTTGCCTTCACATCATAGAAACATTGGAAATAAGAGCAGGAGGAGGCCATTCAGCCCTTTGAGCCTGCTCCACTATTCATCACAAACATGGCTGATTGTCCAACCCAATAGTCTGATCCTACTTTTTCCCCATAACCTCTGATCCTGTTCACTGCTCTATATCTACCCAAGTCTTGAATACATTCAATGTTTTGGCATCAACTACTTCCTGTGGTAATGAATTTCACAGCCTCACCACTCTTTGGGTAAAGAAATGTCTCCTCACCTTCATCCTAAATGGTCTACCCCGAATCCTCAGACTGTAATCCATGGTTCTGGATTTCCCACCATCAGGAACATCCTCCCTGCATCTACCCTATCTTGTCCTGTTAGAATTTTATAAGTGTGTTTGAGATCCCGCTTCATTCAAACTGAACTCCAGTGAAAACAATCCCAACCTAGTCAATCTCTTCTCACATATCAGTCCCACCATCCCTGGAACCAGCCTGGTAAACCTTCGCTGCACTCCCTCAAGAACAAGGACATTCTTCCTCAGAAAAGGAGACCAATATCATATACAATATTCTAAGTGTGGGCTCACTCAGGCCCTGTATAAATGCAGTAACACATCCCTGTTCTGTATTTGAAATCTCTTGCTGTACCTTCATATTTACCTTCAGTGTCCCGTTGCACACTGTCCTCTCCCAATTTGCTATACCTACAAACTCTCCCCATTCCCCTTGGTGCCATTACTATCCAGAAATTTTGGCCTCCACAGCCTTCCACAGATTCACCATTCCCTGAGTGAAAACATTTCTCTTCATCTTGTTTTAAATAGCCAATCTGGCATCTGGAGTTTGTAACCCCTTGTTCCAGAACCCTCCCCGCCTCACCCTCTCCTCCCCTAAGACCCCCACCAGAGGCAAATAAAACAATATCATTGCACACAGTCTGTGCAGCCCTGCCAGAATTTTATCCTTCCTGAATAATATTCCAGTTAATGTTGAACTTGTGTTCCATATAAGATGGGTGGCACAATGGTTAGCACCAGGATTCGATTCCCAGCTTGTGTCCCAGTCTGTGCAGAGTCTGCACATTCTCCCTGTGTCTGCATGGGTTTCCTCTGGGTGCTCCAGTTTGCTCCCACAGTCTGAAAGACATGCTAGCTAGTTGCATTGGCCATGCTAAATTCTCCCACAGTGTGCATCAACAAGCACTGGAGTGTGGCGACTACAGGATTTTCATAGTAACTTCATTGCAGTGTTAACATAAGTCTACCTGTGACACTGAAGTTCAATATAGCATCTTCGCTGTTGTATCACCATTACGAAAGTCCAGGATGCTGCAGGACTTTTTTTAATCGCTCTCAATTAAATTGGGCTCAGGAAAAAGAGAGAAAAGTTTTTAATAAAATATCATTCACAATCTGAGGACATCCTGAAGCACTCCACAGGTAATAAAAGTCTTTCTGAACTACAGTCACTGCTGTGATGTAGGAAATGTGGTACACAGAAAGCTCCCACTAACAGCAATCATCATAGAATCATAAAATCCTAACAGTGCAGAAGGAGGCAATTTGGCCCATCAAGCCTGTACTGACCAGAATCCCACACAGGCCCTGTCCCTGTAATCCCTCGTATTTTCTCAGCTAATCCCTCGACACTAGGGTTAATTTAGAATGGCCAATACATCTGACCTGTACATCTTTGGAGTGTGGCCCTAAATGCCACACTCCGGCGCCTGTTCAGGTACACTGAGGGAGAATTTAGCATGGCCAATACAACTAGCCAGCACGTCTTTCAGACTGTGGGAGGAAACCGGAGCATCCAGAGGAAACCCACACAAACACGGGGAGCACGTGCAGACTCCGCACAGACTGGGACACAGGCTGGGAATCGAACCCGGGTCCCTGATGCTGTGAGGCAGTAGTGTTAACCATTGCGCCACTGAGCACCCGGAGAAAACCCACGCAGACACAGGGAGAATGTGCAAACTCCGTACAGAAAGTGACTCAAGGCTGGAATCAAACCGGGTTCTCTGTGAGGTAGCAGTGCTAACTATCATGCCACTGTGCCATGTCAGATATAAGCCACAAAATAATCCATTTTAATAATATTTTTGTAGGATAAATGCCGGCTGGGACACCAGAAGATCTCCTTTGCTCATCATCGCGTGAGGTGCTTGAGCCTTTGACTTCTACCTGAGGGACCAGACAGGATTGAGGTTTAATATATCACCTGGCAGCTCAGTTGGATGACTTGCTTTGAGCGAAACAGCTTGAAGTCAGCAGCTATGAGCATCTATGTGACTAGACTGTCTGCAAAAGACTCGGGTAGAAATGTCATCAGATTGGTGACATGTACCTTTGATCTTGGTGAAGTACTGTGTACAAAGGAGCGCAGTTTTCAACCGCTCATCTGAAGCTCGAAAAAAATAGACTGAAAGAAACCTTCTGGGCTGAATTCCTGCCTCAGTGCTGGAGTGTGAATGGAGGGGAGAGGGAATAAAGTTCGGCCACCATTCAGTGAGCTGGTTTGCCAATTCCTGGACCAATTTCCTGGAGGCTATTTTGGGCAGGAATTGGTTGCCATGAGTTGGTGGGGGGAGAGGAGGGTTGTGAGGGGTTGGGGTGGGCTGTGCTATGGAGGGAAGGTTGGTGGGAGTGCAGGGTCAGGGTGGCAACTTACCCTACAAGCAGCAGGTAACTTAATTTTAAATCCATGGATCAGAGGCCGAATGGAATTAACCAATGACCCTGAGGCAAACCGGGATGGGGCAGGGGGAAGAGGGAGATAGACCTAGAGGTTCCTCCTGCCTACTTAGCCACTACCTGCTGGGCTGCTTGGGGAGGAGAAGTTCCTCCATGGGACAGTCTGTAGCAACTTTTTGATTTCAAATTTGTTAAAGTTGTTGAGAAGGATGTCTCAAAATGAAAGCACCCTGTATCTCCCCTTCATTTTCAGAGGCAGGTTGCCCTCCCCCCCCCCCCCCCCCCCCCCCCGCCTACTTCCCCCCACACCCTGCTCTTCTCCTTCAATGGTGCTCCAGCTTCAAAAGCCCACCTTCTGTTTTCAATCACGTCAAACAAAACCCGCTCTGTGGGTCACAAACCTAGTTTGATGCCCTCACTGGGGTCTTGTTGTGAAGTTGAGTTTGTAAAGGTGCAAAGAATGTCTGTAAAGATTGTAAAATATTAGAGGGGAAACACCAGTGCATAGTTCCTTTAAAAACAGGTTTTGTGTCAGTGCTTTCAAGGGATGGTTGTGGTCAATGCTTGACTGTTTAACTACCAGGCACACAGAGTACAAAGAAAGCAACATTGTTACAGCCAGACAACAGGGTTACCTTGGTAACAGGCTTTGCAGGTTTTTGCATTTTGTTAGCCTATGAGTTTAAACAAGACACTCAGCTAAAGGGAACCTATCAGATTTGAATTTGCTGTTATTGACAGCATCAAACCAATTCTGATGTAGAACGTGCATTGGTCGATAGGAATATAAATACAGGAATTCAACTGCCTGTCCTCAGTAGAACAAAGAACAAAGAACAAAGAACAACACAGCACCGGAAATAGGCCCTTCGGCCCAACGAGCCCGCGCCACCGTCCTAACGTCTTAATGACATATAGGGACCAATTTGTTACCCAATCAGCCTAAGAGCACACTTTTGGGATGTGGGAGGAAACCGGAGCACCCGGAGAAAACCCACGCAAACACGGGGAGAACACGCAAACTCCCGCAGACACAGGTCCAAATCCATGTGTCTGCACAGCAACAGTGATAGTCCCTGAGCTGTCATGGTGCCCATCAGATGGTCCAGTTTAAGCATACACTAACGACGTGAAGCACTAGGCCACTCCTGAAACAACATCCAAGAGCAGCTCTCGCACGACCTGCCGCATGCATGCCCTTGTTGGTCAACAAGGTGGACCGAACATCCTGTGGAAACAAATAGGATATTTAAACAGTCCTACTATATCCCTCTGTCTGCAGACCGCTCATGTGGCTGTCCAAGAGACCCTTAAACAACCCTAGCGTGCCTGCTCCCACCACCTTACTCGGTAGTGCATTCCACACCCCCACTACCCTTTGTGTGAAAAACTGCCCTCTAATATTCATCTTATACATAGCCCCCCTCACCCTAAGGCCGTGACCCCTCGTTCTATCCTTTTCTAATGGTGGAAAAAGCTTACCACCATTTACTCTATCTATACCCCTCATAATCTTATATACCTCTAATAGATCCCCTCTCAGCCGACGTCTTTCAAGGGAAAACAACCCCAGTGCGTTCAATCTTTCCTCGTAAGACAGCCCTTCCATACCAGGCAGCATCCTGGTAAATCTCCTCTGCACTCTCTCCAGGGCCTCCACATCCTTCCGGTAGTAAGGCGACCAGAACTAGACGCAGTACTCCAAGTGAGGCCTAACTAACGTTCTACACACTTGCAACATTAGACTCCTACTCTTGTATTCTATACCTCTTCCTATGAAGGCTAACATACCATACGCTTTCTTTATCACATTCTCCACCTGTACTGACACCTTTAGAGACTTGTGAACCTGCACCCCCAGGTCTCTCTGCATCTCTATACTCCGGATAGTTTTACCTTTTATCCTATAACTCCCCGCTACATTTTTCCGGCCAAAATGCATCACCTCGCATTTATCCGGATTAAATTCCATTTGCCATCTATCTGCCCAATCTACCAGCCTATCTATGTCCTGTTGTATTGCCTGGCACTGCTCCTCAGTTCCTGCCAATCCAAGCATCTTAGTGTCATCAGCAAGTTTGCTGATCACACCACCTACCCCCTCTTCCAAGTCATTTATATAAACCACAAATAGGAGAGGTCCTAGTACTGAGCCCTGTGGCACACCACTAGTGACACACCTCCAGTTCAAAAAAGAGCCTTCCACTACTACCCGCTGTCTCATCTCCCAAGCCGGTTCTCAACCCATCTACATAGCTGGCCCTGTATCCCATGTGCCTTCACCTTTTCTATCAGCCTACCATGAGGAACCTTGTCAAACGCCTTACTGAAATCCATGTAGACGATATCAACGGCTTGTCCTTCATCAACCGTTTTTGTCACCTCTTCAAAAAATTCCACTAGATTTGTAAGGCACGACCTCCCCTTAACGAAGCCATGCTGCGTATCCCTGATCAGATCGCAGCGCTCCAGATGTTCATACATCCTGTCCCTGAGGATCCTCTCCATTAGCTTACCTATAACTGAAGTCAAGCTCACCGGCCTATAGTTCCCTGGGTTATCCCTCTGACCCTTTTTAAACAACAGTACTATATTTGCTATCCTCCAATCCTCTGGGACCACACCTGTGTGCAAAGAAGAGACAAAGATTTGCGTCAGAGGATCAGCAATGTCATCTCTCACCTCCCTTAGCCTGGGGTAAATGCCATCAGGCCCCGGAGCTTTATAAGGCTTTATGCTGCCTAAAAGCCCCAACACCTCTTCCCTCGTAATGGTTATTTCCTTTAACGGGTCCTCAAATTTCTCAAAGCCGGCACCAGACATCAGGCCCCTCTCCCGCGTGAATACTGACGCAAAGTATTCATTCAAGATCTCCCCCATCCCCTCAGGCTCTAAGCATAGTTCCCCTCCTCTGTCCCTGAGAGGTCTAATCTTCCCTCTAACCATCCTTTTGCTCCTTACATAGGAGTAAAATGCCTTAGGATTTTCCTTAATCCTACCTACCAAAGCCATCTCGTGGCCCCTTTTTGCCTTTCTGACACCCCTTTTAAGATCCCGTCTACACTCTCTATATTCTTCCAGCACTGTCCCCAGTTGCCTAGATCTAACGTACGCCGCCTGCTTCTTCCTGACCAAGTCCTCGATATCCCTAGTAACCCACGGTTCTCTAATCCTACCTTTCCCATCCTTCCTCCTTACCGGCACATGTCTTTCCTGCAAAGATTTTAGTTTTCCCTTGAAAGACTCCCACATGTACTGCGTCAACCTACCCTCGAACAGCTTTTCCCAGTCGGTATTCTTAAGAACCTGCCTAATCCGGCTGTATCTAGCCCTCCCCCAGTTTAACACCCTCCCTTTAGGGCAGGCTTCATCTTTTTCCATTAATATCCTAAAGCAGACAGAGTTGTGGTCACTAGATGACACATGCTCTCCTACTACAACGTCAACCACCTGCCCTGGCTCGTTCCCCAGAACCAAGTCCAGTATAGCCCCCTCTCTAGTCGGGCTATCCACATACTGCTCCAAGGACCCTTCCAAAACACACTGGACAAATTCCTCCCCATCCACACCTTCTGCTCTGGGCACCTTCCAATCTACCCCAGGGAAATTGAAATCTCCCACTACAACCACCCTATTCTTCCCACACTTATCTAAAATGTCCCTGCATATCCCTTCTTCCACTGTCCGTGGGCTGTTAGGCGGTCTGTAGAACACACCCAACATAGTAACCTCTCCCTTCCTATTCCTCAACTCCACCCATAGCGACTCAATTCCTAAATCCTCCATACCACTTTCCCTCTGCACTGCTATGATGTGATCCTTAACTAATAACGCCACTCCCCCTCCTCTCTTCAAACCACCTCTATCATGCCTAAAACACTTGTACCCTGGGATATTCAATTGCCAGTCCTGCCCCTCCTTTAACTCCTAGAGTCAGTGTGTGACTCTAGCTCAGTGAGTGAATTCAGTTTAGTTCACCTGGAAGCCAGGGCCCAAGTCAGATCAATCGAAGCAGTTAAAGGCAGTTAAGGGCAGTTAGATCAACTAGAGCAGTCAGTTCTTAACTCTGTCAACTTCAGATAGGTTTTAAGATAACTCACTCTTTAACCAGTGAGAAGTATCAAATCAGATAGTACTTACAGGCAGCAGACACTTACCGTAGAACTCCAAAACTTCCGAACGCTATCAGACCTGGTTGTATAATTTCTTTGAGAGCGTCTAAAGTTCTGTTATCACTATTTTGGTAATGAATGTTCCTTGTCTTTATTTAAACAGCATTTCAGTTGAAAACTTCCTCTAACTTATATTACTTGTTTAGTTAAAGTTCCGATTGTTTTATCAAAATAATTTGTTGATTATTCACTGAAAACAAGTGTCAGGTCTTCATATTAATGAACATCTAAACATTAATGTAGAACAGTTAACACCTTCCCAAACACTTTTACCAGATTATGATACAAGATGAAGGGGATTAACCTCTGTGTCGCAACTTTCTTGATCCAAAATGTTGTCTTCTTTCTTTGGCTCTGGTGTTGTGAGTGCTGGAAGGAAGAAGACTGACAGACAACCGAATTTTAACCCAAGTAACGTGTTAGTCAAATTGCAGAGACTAATGGAATAGGATTTCCCATTGCTGAATAGGTGAGTCCACTGAGAAGCTGAGCCTTACTAAAGAAGGGAGCCTAATTTCGATTCCAGCTCTTGCAGCAGGAGTGTGGCAATTGACCTCAGTGCCTTTGAAGAGGGTGAGGACAAACTGATAAGAGCCTCTCGCCAGTGGGTGAATACCAGGCCCAGTTTGACTGTGGAACTCATCAGCCCACTGGCCTTCATTGTCAAGGAACATATCAGAACAATGATCCTTTATCCAAGGGTCTGGTGAACAATCAGCATTTTTCTACTAAGGCAACATCAGGGGAGAAGGTGACAGCTTCAAGAATACGGGATCAGGGCTGGGAGGCAGTGTGGAATAAAGAATATTCTGGATCATTTGTCACAGTGAGGGAGAGAATGTCTGCAAGCTAGTTTTTTTTTTCATTCATTCCTGGGGCATGGGCATCGCTGGCCAACACTTATTGCTCATCCCTAGTTGCCCTTGGAGGGCGATTTTAAGTCAACCACATTGCTGTGGCTCCGGAGTCACATGTCGGCCAGAGCTGCTAAGGAAATAAGTTTTCTTCCCTAAAGAACATTAGTGAACCAATTGGGTTTTTCTAACACTTGACAATGGTTTCACAGTCATCAGTAGGCCGGAATTTTGCTGGCACGGCCCATCCCGATTCTGGGAGCAGACGACGCTCGGAGAAAGCCATTCTCCATTGGCCTCGGATGGGATCGTACGAACCTCTGGCAGATTTCCCGGTAAAATTCCACCCATTAGCCCATATATTAAATTCAAATTCCACCATCTGCCATGGCAGGATTCAAGCCCACGTCCCCAGAATATTAGCTGAGTTTCTGGGTTAATAGTCTGACAATAATACCACTAGCTATCGCCTCCCCCGTACCATCCCAACTTGTCAAAAGAGTAAACTCGGAGTAGAATCATTTTGAAAAGGTTTGTGTGTACAAAGCAAATTCATCACTTTGTCATTTCAAGTTGCCTGCGAAATCTTCCACTGTGAGGCAGTCGATTAAATACATTTATTTATTACAAATCCTGCATAAGTTACAACATGTGATCATATTCCATCAAGTTTCAAACCAAACTCAGGGTCTTTTTTAAAGATGTTTTCGCCACGACAGAGTGACAGAGCTGAACGAGACACTGATTCAAATTGATATTTATTTATTACAATCCATCTTTGACAAAAGAATGGGCTTTCTCAGGAATGAATAGAGAAATTTCTTTTTAATTAACCTTCTTTGTAAAGATAAAATTCACTAAATTCAGAATAAATATCACCCAATCTGTTGTGTTACTATTTAAAATACCGCACTTTAAAATTCTTTCTGTCAGCAGGAATAAGTTAATGAATGAGAATGAATAATTTATGGACTGATTTTAATTATGAATGGATTCATCCATCAGTTTGTTTTGTACACCACAGTTGGCTTTCTGCTCTTTGTTAAAAAAAATTCCACATAACTCTTCCCTGGCAATATATTCCTTTCTCAGGAATTAACAATGCTTAAAGCTTATAGGTAGATCTCTTTGCTTTCTTTACAGGGGCTTCTGACTTACTCAGTAGATGCTGAGAGGTCATTTCCCTTTCTAAGGAATCTAGAACACTCTGTTTGACTCGATTTGATTTAATATTACACATGTATTGGAATACAGTGAAAATTATTGTTTCTTAAGCACTATACAGACAAAGCATACTCTTAATATAGTACATAGGGGAGAAGCATAGGAGAGGGTGCAGAATGTGGTGTTACAGTCATAGCTAGGATGTGGAGAAAGATCAGAATAATATGAGGGAGGTCCATTCAAAAGTCTGATGGAAGAAGCTGTTCTTTAGTTGGTTGGTATCTGATCTCAGACTTTTTATGTTTTTCCTGATAGAAGAAGGTGAAGAGAGTATGTCCAGGATACATGGGGTTCTTGATATTCATATGTTCATAAGAGTTCGGCCATTCGGTCCATCAAACTCTGCTCTGTCATTCGATCATGGCTGATTTGCTTCTCATCCCCATTTTCCTGCCTTACCCCCAGAACTGTCCAAACTATTACGAATTAAAAATCTGTCTAAGTCCTCCTTAAATTTACTCCTGTCCCAATATCCACCACACTTTGGGGTAGTGAATTCCACAGATTCACAATGCTTTGGAAGAATTAGTTTCTCCTCAACTGTTTTTTGAATTGTTATCCTAAGACAATGACCTCTCGTCCTTCAATGCCCCATCAGCGGAAGCATCTGCTCCACATCTACTTTATCCAAACCTTTCATCATCTTGTATACCTCTATTTGATCTCCACTCATTCTAAATTCCAGAGAGTATCGACTTAAACTGTTCAATCTCTCTTTATACAACAAACCCCTCATCTCTGGAATCAATCCAGTGAACCTCCTCTGAACTTCCTCCAATGCCACTTTCCTCAAATAAGGGGACCAAAACAACGCTCCAGATTTGGCCTCACCCATACCTTGTATAGCTGCAACAATAATCCCTTATCTTTATATTCTATTCCTTTGCTATACATGCCAATATTCCATTTGCTTTCTTTATTATCTGCTGTATGTGCATACTAAGTTTCTGTGATGCATGAATGAGAACACCCAGATCCCTCTACACCAGAACACTCTGAAGTGTCTCCCCATTCAGATAATAAGTTGCCTTCTCATTTTTCCAACAAACATTTATCCATGCCTTATTCCGCATTAAACTCCATCTGCCACATTTTGGCCCACTCTCCTTACTTTCTATATTCATTTGTAAGGTTCTTATTTCCTCATTGCAACTTACTGCCTTGCCTATTTTCATGCTATCAGCCTTCTAGCCCTGTATTCAAATCATCATTATATGTTGTAAATAGCTGGGGCCTAAGGACCGAACCTGCGGCACCCCACTAATTACTTGTTACCATCCAGACTCTTTGTTTTCTGTCCATCAACCAGTCATCTATCCAGGCTAATAAATTCTCCCTAATCTCATGTGATCTAATCTTGTGAATTAACCTTTTGTGTGAATGGAAGTCCAGGTATATTATATCTACAGGAACCCCATCATCTACTTTGCTTGTTACATCCTCAGGGAACTCTCACAAACATGATTTGCCTTTCGTCAAACCATGCTGACTCTGATGGATAGCATTTTGATTTTGCAAATATCTTAATATTACTTCCTTGATATTTGATTCTAATACTTATTTTGCCTCTCTCCCTTTTTTGAATAAGGGCATTATTTTGGCATTTTTCCAATCCATAGGAACCTTTCCCTTATCCAGGAGATTTTGGAATATTATAACCGATGGATACACCAACTCTGTTGCCACTTCCTTTAATATGCTACCATATAAGCCTGACAGTCCTGATCTCCCGATTGCTCCATCCCCTCTAGGCTGGGGGACTTATCCACCCTCAATCCCAATAATTTGCTGAATAGCTTTTCCCTATCAATGTTGATTGTTTTAAATTCTATTCCCTCAAACTTTCCTAGGAATGGTACTAGTGTCATCCACCATGAAAACTGAGGCATAGTATTGATTTAGCATCTCTGCCATTTCAGTGTTCCCCAATATTAACTTTCCAGTTTTATCTTCCAAGGGACAAACATTCATCCTCGTGACTGTCTTCCCTTTTACATACCTAGAGAAGATTTTGCGATCCTCCTTGATATTTTGCGCCAGTTTTCTTCTATAATTAACCTGAGCTCTTTTTCTTACTGTCTTAGTGTTGCTTTGCTTATGTTTGGAGGTTTCCTAATCTTCCTTAGTTTTTGTCTTTATGTTGTTCTTGACCTCCTTGTTTAGCCATGGATGTTTTTAGCTCCCTTACCATCTTTTTGGCTGCTTTTCCAAGGCAGCAGGAAGTATAGACAGAGTCAATGGATGGGATGTTGGTTTGCATGATGGGCTGAGCTACATTCCTACATAACAACTTACATTAGGTTGATTGGCCATGCTAAGAAATTGCCCCTTAGTGACCTCCACACCCCCACTCCAGTACATCCCCAGACCAGCACATCCCCACCCCAGAACTCCACCATCCCAACACACACCCAACACCCAGCACACCCCCACTCCTGCACACCCCCAGCCCAGCTCGCACCCACCCCAGCACATCCAACACGTAGCATACCCCTGCCCCAGCATGCCCTCTTCCCAGCATGCCCCCACCTCAGCACACCCCCACCTCAGCACACCCCCACCCCAACACACACCCCACCACCCCAGCACGCATCCCCCCCCACCCACCCCAATACACCCCCATCCCAGCGCACCTCCGCTCCAACATACCCCCACCTCAGCACATCCCTGCCCCAGCACACCCCCACTCCAGCACACCCCCAGTCCAACACACACCCCTCCCAACCCAGCACACACCCTCCTACCCACCCCAGAACAGCACACTAGCAAATGATAGCTGACAGTCCTTCCTACTGGCTGGTAATGATTCCCATTGGCTGACACACTGTTTCCCATCGGCTGACAGTGCATCTCATTGGCTGACACAGGGTGTAAACATGTTTCTCTTAATGGCAGGTTCAGTGGGGCAGAGAGCGAATGATCAAACGTACGATTAAAGTTCAACTTTAGCTGAACTCATTCACTGCACACAAACTCAATCAAAGAGACCATTTATCCAATGAAATTGGAGAGGACCCAAGAGGCTGAACAAGAAAGGAATGTGACCCAGTCTGTCCAAAATACCCAGCATACTTAATATCGTGTAATCAATGTGATTGTTAGTATTGCATAGATTTTGCTAATGCATGTTAAAGATATGGTGCTTTAAGATAATGAAGTGTTGGGTATTGATGAGTTCATTATGCTCCCACTTGTATATAAAGAGTTAGCCTGAATTGAGAGGAGGGAAGGTTAGAGTACAGGCAAATAATAAACTGTTTCTGCCAAATTATCCTGGTCTCAGTATCCTCAGGCAACACGGTAGCACAGTGGTTAGCACTGCTGCCCCACAGCACCAGGGACCCAGGTTCAATTCCTGACTTGGGTCACTCTCTGTGCAGAGTCTACACGTAATCCCCGTGTCTGCGTGGGCTTCCTCCAGTTTTCTCCCACAGTCCAAAAGACGTCCTGGTTCAGTGGATTAGCTAAACTCTCCCTCAGAGTGACCGAACAGGCGCCACAATAACTTCATTGCAGTGTTAATGTAAGCCTCACTTGAAACGCTAATAATGTTAGGGGAGGGGCAGAGGGGATTTGTTGGGGGGGAGGGGCAGAGGGGATATTGTTGGGGGTGGAGCAGAGGGGATTTGTTGAGGGGGAGGAGCAGAAGGGATATTGTTGGGGTGGAGCAGAGGGGATTTGTTGAGGGAGGGGCAGAGGGGATATTGTTGGGGGTGGAGGGGCAGAGGGGATTTGTTGGGGGGGAGGGGCAGAGGGGATTTTGGGGATGGAGGGGCAGAGGGGATTGTTGGGGGGGAGGGAGAGGGGATTGTTGGGGATGGAGGGGCAGAGGGGATTTGTTGGGGGGGGAGGGCAGAGGGGATTTGTTGGGGATGGAGGGGCAGAGGGGATTTGTTGTGGGGAGGAGCAGAAGGGATATTGTTGGGGGTGGAGCAGAGGGGATTTGTTGAGGGGAGGGACAGAGGGGATATTTTTGGGGGTGGACCAGAGGGGATTTGTTGGGGGGAAGGACAGAGGGGTTGTTGTTGGAGGTAGGGCTGGAGGGGGAGTTGAGGATGGAAAGAAACGCAGTCCCTTCGTCAGGTGTGTAGAAGGAACCGCTTCCAAAAGTTTGTGGGACTACTATCAAATAAACTGGTCGGACTCGAACCTGGTGTTGTGAGACTTCTTACTGTGTTTACCCCAGTCCAATGCCAGCACCTCTACATTGTAACTTCAACTCAACATTTCTGCTTGTCCCCAATAACCTTTTACCTTGTTGTCAATCAAGAGTCTTTCTAGTTCAGCTTTAAAAATATTTAAGGGATCTGCTTGCAGTGCCTTTGGAAGAAGCACTTTCCAAAGACTCACTATGAGGAGGGGGATGCAAACTGCTGACACAGAGGCACGATGTTACAAACAGAACCATGACTGTCTAATCAAATGGACAATTTTGTTCCTGAGCTTTTAATCAACTCCTATGGTAATCACGAGAAATGTGCCTCCATTTGCCCATCATGACTGTTCAGTGTGTTTAAAATAATCGAACCTACTGGGAGGCTAAGGAAATTTTGTGTGTCAGCTACAACCCTGCCCAACCTTTACAGGTGCCCCATAGAAAGCATTCTTTCTGGATGTACCACAGCTTGGAATGGCTCCTATTCTGATCACGACCACAAGAAACTACAAAAGGTTTTGAAAGTAGCCCAGCCCATCACGCAAACCAGCCTCCCATCCATTGATTCTAAAAGCAGCCAGGACCCAAAGCACCCCAGACATTCTCTCTTCCACCTTCTTCCATTGGGAAAAAGGTACAAAGGTCTGAGGTCACGTTCCAATTGACTCAAGAACAGCTTCTTCCCTGCTGCTGTCAGACTTTTGAATGGACCTACCTTACATTAAGCTGATCTTTCCCTACACCCTAGGTATGACTGTAACACTACCTTCTGCACCCTCTCCTTTCCTTCTCCCCTGCGTACTCTATGAATGGCATGTTTTGTGTGCAAGAAAACAATACATTTCACTGTATCTCAATAATAAATCAAATTAAAATCAAATCAAATCAAATACTCTATTTGGCACCCTCTCCTTCTCTATGAACCAATCTGTATTGCTCATCTCTGTATAGTGTGCAAAAAACAATGCTTCTCACTGTACATTAATATATGTGACAATAATAAATCAAATCAAAAATCTGCTACAGCTTATGAATGAAAGTTCCCCACCTTCGAACTATCGACACAACTGACAGTCCAGCCCTTCTGCCTTTTATTCCCTCTCGCCCGCCCCCAATTATAGTGGCTACTTGCGTGCTCAGTGCTGGATTTAGACTTGGCAAGACCCTAAGTTATATAAAGCTTGGAGGCCCCTTGTTAAACGAAAAGGTGCGTACCAAATCAGGACCTTTTGAGTTGCCACAAAAAAATTGAAAACATAATTATGCCTTTTAATTATTTAATAGCAAGGCATTTAAAGGGGAAAATACAAATTATTTTCAAATGAATGTATTTACTTATTTGTTGTCTTGATCTCTTTCATAGATTATAATGTAGTACACCTCAGAAACAGTGCAGGATTTAATTTTTTGAGTTGCTCTCCAAGCTGCTGCTCTCATTTTCTTTTCTGGTATCCGCTGTTAAACGTTCTCTTTATTGTAAACCTCCTGAAATTTTGCTAGGCTCCTGCGAATTGTGAGGTTGTAAGCTGCAGCTTATTTAGCTTATGTCTAAATCCAGCACTGTCTGTGCTGCTTCCTTTACAGACATCTTATCGAACCGGGCCCTCCTGGTCTCCTTCCTGAGTGGCGGTTGTCAGATTTCTTTCTGGTTTCTCCATCTCAAAGGGACAGGTACAGCTGATCGGAGGGAGCCTGCAGACAGCGAAGCAACATGTAACACTTCTAACAAGGGAGCAAGCGCTTCGCGTGACAGTAATGTAAAAGTAATAACAGTTATTAACTCGCCACAGGCGGAAAACAAGGCGTTCAATGGGTAATGGACAGGGAAACGCTGGAAAACATTTGTCAGTCTGGGCTGTGTGGAGTGAAGAGCACAGCTTACAGCCAACATGACGAAACCAGGGCGTCCCACACTGCGAAAGGAAACAGTCCTGACAAAAAATGGGATGGGAGCAGCTCACAGGAACATTCCCTCATTGGGGCTGGTTTACAGTGAAGGGAACATTTAACAGCGAATACCAGAAAAGAAAAAAGAAAACAGCAGCTTGAAGAGCAACTCAAAAAATTAAATCTTGCACTGTTTCCGGGATGTACTACATTATAATCTATGAAAGATCCTGAAATACTGGATGGAATGCAATACTGGTGCCGTGAGTATCCTGCCCCCTGGCCCTACACGGGTGAGGGACTGCCAGTGGGACTCACCTACCTGAATTAGGTGCCCCATCAGGCACTTAACCAGTCAAAAGGTTTAGCACCCTGGGAAACAGAGATCTCCAAACCTCCACCCCTACGACCAAGATCGAGAGCGGTGGTGAGTCAGCGGCTGGCCACTTTCCAGCGTGCTTCAGCGCCAAGTGATGCACCCGCTAGAGATCTGCCTCTGGGGGGGTGAGGGCAGGATGGGGACAGTCGGGGGAGAGGGCTGGTCACAGGAGATGGTGGCTGGATAGATCGGGGCAGTGGGTTAGAGAAAAGGCCTAAGGGGTGGAATCCAGACATGTCCTGGGGACCCGGGTTCGAATCCCGCCACGACAAATAGTGGAATTTGAATTCAACAACAGAAAAAAAATCTGGAATTAAGAATCTACTGATGATTGTCAGAAAAACCCATGTGTTTCACTGATGTCCTTTAGGGAAGGAAATCTGCCATCCTTACCTGGTCTGGCCTAACGTGACTCCAGAGCTACAGCAATGAGGTTGACTGTCAACTGAACTCAGACAACAAATGCTGGCCAGCCAGTGTCGCCCACGTCCCATGAATTAATATAAAAAAATTAGACACCCCTTCGGGGCCTTCAGGCTGGACAGAACAATTGATCAGTCACACAGAGGGTGGTGGGGGTATGGAACGCACTGCCAAGTAAAGTGGTGGAGGCAGGCACTCTGGAGTTATTTAAGAAATACTTAGATGGGCACATGAACAGAATGGGAATGAAGGGGTATAGAAAACTGATTTAAAATAGGGATCGTGAGCCTTGGGAGTCCCTGGGAAGTGTGTAAATAGATGATGATATTGATGTACTTGTTTTTATCCTACAGGTGCTTTGGTCCACCTTGTTGTTTAACGAGGGGCATACACGTGATGGGTCGTGAGAGGGCTGCTGTTGGATCTTTTTCGAGAGTATCCTAGTGCTTCACGTCATTAGTGTACGCTTGACCTGGACCATTTGATGGGCAACACGACAGCTCAGTGACTATCGCTGTGCTGTGCAGATACATGGATTTGGGCCTGTGTCTGTGGGAGTTTGCGCATTCTCCCCGTGCTTGCGTGGGTTTTTCTCCGGGTGCTCCGGTTTCCTCCCACATCCCAAAGATGTGCTCTTAGGCTAATTGGCAAAATAAATTCTCCCTAAATTGTCTCAAATTTGGTTTTTAATCCATAGATCTATAAACATAGACAGGGATCATGAGTAGAGGTGGAAACATCATTGGGCCGAAGGGCCTGTTTCCTGTGCTGTTTTGTTTTTTGTTCCACCATTACTCCACTGTGGGTTGTGTCTCAGCACTCATGACTACATGGTTACATCAAAGGGTTCAAGACTCACCCCAATGATTTGTCTGCATAAATCACTGTAATAGGTCACAGGAGCTATCTTTCAGATGAATGACTTTACGCGTAATGCCATTACTATCACTGAATCACCCACTATCAACATCCTGGAGTTACCACTGACTAGAAGCTGAACTGGACCATCCATGTAAATATTTCTGCTACAAGAGGAGGCCAGAGGCTGGGAATCCTGCAATTAGTAACTCACCCCCTGACTCCCCGAAGCCTCTCCATCATGTGGAGTGTGATAGGATATTCTCCACTTGCCTGGAGGGGTGCAGCTCACAGGAACACTCCCTCATCCACTAGTCTCCATCATGGTAAGCTGTTAAGCAATGCATATCTTCCACTACAACAGCGAGAGCAAATCTTCCTTCATTTTTTAACACCAATGTTTATAAGGTAGTGGGGTGGCATGGTGGTTAGCCCTCACAGCACCAGGGACACATGTTCAATTCTGGCTGGGGTCACTGTCTGTGCAGAGTTTGCACATTCTCTCGAGTCTGTGTGGTTTTCTCCAGATGCTCCGTTTTACCCCCACAGTCTGAAAGATGTGCTGGATTGACCATGCTAAATTGCCTCTTAGTGTCAGGGGGCTTGGCAGTATCAATACATGGGGTTATGGAATGGGATTGTTGTCAATGCAGACTCAATGGGCCAAAAGACCTCCTTTTGGCACTGTAAGGATTCCAGGATCCTAGAAAAGGAGGAACAGAGAGGAAGGGAGAAAGGAAATTGACATCAAATTGGAAATTGCACTCTGTGCAAGACTGAATGCAATAATATGGATCACAGATTGAGGCCAGAGCTCGCTGACCTCCCATCAGGGTGTTGCTTAGCAGCGAGAGATGGCACGTCCTACACTTACGGTGGGACCTTCTGATCCCGCTGCTGTTAAATGGAATTTCCCTCACAGCCACTGGGAAAAGTGTGTTCAGAAAGAGTCCTTTTGCTCCCGGATGCTGTAATGTGTTCAGTGTCGTGTGAATACAGGTTGTAGAGATCGGGAACACCCAAAAGCTCAAAGCTCGCTCCATGCCACTGCGCCATGGGCATCACCATTATCAGTCAGGAGAAGGGTGAACTGACCAAGTTTAAACCAGCCAGCAACTCCTGTTGGCAGCTCCTCTGTAGCATTGTTGGCTGAGTGTAAGATCAGTTTTTGAACTGATGCTCTCAATGAATGAAAAATCAGAGGAATCAGGTCAAGGGTCCCACGTGAAGAAAGAGCAATTGGGTTCATGGGAGGTCACCAACCTCCAGAGAAATGCAGACCAATAATAAATCAGTGAAAAGAATCAATAAGAGGGGAAGGAGGCCATTGAGCCCTATTCTGATATCCAATTTGATCTCGTATCTTAACTCCATCCGCCTTCTTCCCTTCCCCAACATATATTTTGCTGAGCATCGCTTCATTCAGGCCTCGAGCGACCCCCTGAACTTGTCATTTGGATTCTCTGCCCCTCTCCTACGCTAACCTTTCTGTCCTCGAGGATGGGGGGCAGGATTTACTGGCTGTGCTCACTCCAAGACGAGAAATTCCCACCCGAGATCAGTGGACCTTTCCATGGTCTGCCAAACTTTCTGTCCTGCCGTCTATGATTCCCGTGGCCGGCAGCACGGGAGAATTCCACCTTCACTGCTCCAGTGAAGTAGCTCAAGGAACCACACCTCATCTTTTGATTAGGGTCTTTCCAACCTTCCAGATCAACACTGAATTCAACAATCTCAGGGAATAAACACCAGCCCCATTTTTTATTTCAAACAGCAGTTACTGTTAATAAATCTACTGTTGCCTCTGCTATTACCATCTCCTTTATTTGCATCGCCATCCCTTTTACTATTTTAGGTTATTGTACTTTCTGTCCTAACACTTTGTTCTCATGTCTCTTCTGCCCTCCTTCTACCAAATTTAAAGCTTATTTATTAGTATCACAAGTAAGTCTTCTTCCATCAGGTAAAAGGTACAAAAGTCTGAGACCATAGACCAACCAACTCAAGTACAGCTTTATCCCTGCTGCCATCAGACTTTTGAATACCTTGCATTAAGTTGAACTTTCTCTAAACCCTAGCTATGACTGTAACACTACATTCTGCACCCTCTCCTTTCCCTCCCTATGCATCTGTTTTGTATAGTATGCTGTGTCTGTATAGGACCCAAGAACAATACTTTTCACTGTATACTAATATACACGACGACAATAAATCAAATCAAAAGCATGAACACAGCAATGAAGCGACTGTGAAAATCCCAAAGGCACACGCTCTGGTGCCCACACGTGCGCTGAGGGAAAATTTAGTATGGTCATTGCACCAAGCCAGCATATCTTTCAGAGGGTGGGAGGCAACCGCAGAACCCGGAGGAAACCCATGCATACATGGGGAGAATGTGCAAATTCCACACAGACAGTGACCCAAGCTGGGAATTGAACCCAGGTCCTTGGTGTGTGAGGTAGCAGTGCTAACCACTGTGCCCACCGTGTCATTCCTTTCTCAAAATCTGTTGTCTCTCTACCTTTTCCCTGATTGAAAGCTCATCAGCTGAAGCATTGACTCTGCTTCTCCCTCCACAGATCCTGCCTTACCTGCCGAGTACTTCCCAGTTATATTTTGGATTTCCAACAACTGTGGTGTTTTACCCATAATGTTAAAATTCTATCCATCGCCCTTTTAAACTTTTCAGTTGACCTCATGGTCCACAGCTCCTTAGGGGGAGATTCCCATGACCCTTTGTGTAAAGAAGTACTTCCTGTGTTACCCCTGAATGACCCCTGACTATTAACATTATTCTTTCTGTTTGGGAAAAGGCAGCGGGAAATTAAAAGTTCTCTTTGGAGTCCTCCTGAGCTATTTTTATATTCTGGTTGTAAATATTTGATGACTTTTGTCGATACGTTGTCTTGCTGATAATGATAAATCAATTACAATTTTATGTTAAGTGAGCAGCAAATTGAGGAAGTTAGTAATATACTCATATATTGGATGCCGCAATCACACAGCTTACCTCAATCGATAAGAGTGTTCGACCCCCAAACCCTTTCTAGTCCAATCTGTTCTTCATTATAAAGCACTACTCAAGGTGTCTCCTGAATCACAGACATCCTCTTCCAGTCTGAAATCAGGATGGATGGGAGATAGCTCATGAGAAAAGGGAGATGTTTGAAACCTTTCAGACTGAGTGTACTGTATGGTGTTGGGAATTATGGCTGGGATTCTTTGGCTGGTGGGATTCTCCAGCCCTGCTGGCAATGCATCCCTAATGGGACTCGCCATTAATGGTGACGGGACTAGAGAATCCTGCTGCTAGCAAAAAATGTGCCACCTCCTGCCAGCAGAAACACATGGCCAGGAGGCCAGAGATCCTCACCCAATATTATCCACTTTTGCATTGCTATCCACCCAGAATCACACCACGCTGATACAAAAGCAGCAAAAAAATTTCGTTCTTTGTCCTTTGGTGATTTGATTTGATTTTTTATTGTCATGTGTATTGGTATGCATACAGGAATGCCATAGTGATTAGCACTGCTGCCTTACAACGCCAGGGACCCGGGTTCGATTCCCGGTTTAGGTCACTGTCTGTGCAGAGTCTGCATGCTCTCTCCATGTCTACGCGTGTTTCCTGTGGGTGCTCCAGTTTCTTCCCACAGTCCGAAAGACATGCTGGTTAGGCGGATTGTCCATGCTAAAATTTCCCTCAGTGTACTGAACAGGTGCCGGAGTGTGGCGACTAAGGTGGTTTTCGCACTAACTTCACTGCAGTGTTAATGTAAACTTACCTGTGACATGAATACTTATACAGTGAAAAGCATTGTTTCTTCTGCCCTTTCCAGACAATGTGTACCATTCATAAAGAAGGAGAGGAGAGGGTGCAGAATTTAGTGTGACAGTCATAGCTAAGACGTGGAGGAAGATCAACTTAATGTAAGATAGGCCCATTCAAAAGTCTGAGCACGGCAGGGAAGAGGCTGTTCTTGAGTTAGTTGCTGTGTAATGTTGGTGGTTGCAAAGCACCCAGTTTTTCCGGAAAAGAAAAATCCTTTCACATTCTGGTCATTTTTCACCAATCTTAAGCCCTTTCACCTTTGCTTTGATGGTTTATGTGTTAGGACTGTTTGTGTTTCTTTCATCCTTTTCTTTGCTGTAGATAATCTTAGATTTCCTCATTCAGATCAAGGTCACAGATCAATCATAGATTCAATATAGCACAAATTCAAGATGGGTATGCAGTGAGCAACCAACGCTTTTGTTACAGATTATATGTAATTGTTAAATTACATGTATGTCCATAATATTCATCTAAAGATTTAATAAACTATGTACTAATGCATAAATTCCTTTCTAAAAATAACACTTTTGAAGTAATTGGAGATATGACATTGAAACATAGAAAAACTACAGCACAATACGGGCTCTTCGGCCCACAAAGTTGTGCTGACCATGTCCCTACCTTAGAGATTACCAGGCTTACCTATAACCCTCTATCTTACTAAGTTCCATGTACTTATCCAAAAGTCTCTTTTAAAACCTTATTGAATCCACTAATACAATGGGTTCAGGAGGAACAGGTTAATTTTTGGCTCTGCTTCCCAAACCTCTCCAACACTGGAGGGGTTGGAGGTGGGAATGGTCTCCTCGCTTCATATCGGAGCCTATTGATTAAAGGTTAATTTATTAGTGTCATAAGTAGGCTTCCATTAACACCGCAGTGAAGTTACTGTGACAATCCCCTAGTCGCTATACTCTGTTTGGGTACACTAAGGGGCAATTTAGCATGGCTGATGCACCTAATCAGCACATCTTTCAGACTGTGGGAGGAAACCAGAGCACCCGAGGAAACCCAGTCAGATATGGGGAGAACATGCAGGCTCCGTACAAACTAGGAATCAAACCCAGGTCCCTGGTGCTGTGAGGCAGCTGTATTAACCACCGTGTCAACGTGCTGTCCCTGTGAATTCATTGGGCGAGATTTTACAGCCTCGTTCAAGCAAGGCCAGAAATTCCCATACAAGGTCAGCGGAAATTTCCATTGCCGGATCCTCAATCCCTCCGATTTCATGGGGGACAGATTGTAGAATTCTGCCCCTTGACACAGAATGTTCACTACGATTGGCCACTAACTCCTTTTCCTTGTGGCGGGTGCCTGCCAGGATTTTGGCCTTTTTTCACCCTCTTTTTCTTGTGAGTGATTTAATAGTTTAAGCTAATCCCTTTTTTGAAACCTGGGACTGCATTTCAAAAGTACCTGACTGACTGTAAAAGGCTTTGAAACATCCTGAGGTCGTGCGAGGGGTGCTAAAAATACAAGTCCCTTTTCTTTCTCACTTTCAAAGGCTGAAAGCAAACCCTGCTTTCTACAACTGGTGTTGATAGAGTGAAGTGCCCAGGGAAACGGCTGTGTGAGAAACGCTTTTGAACATAAATTGACTCACTGATACATGGAGAGTCAGAAAGGTGTCCGAAAAACTGGTAATGAACATTATGCTCAACTTCACTCAGCTTTCTCGTCACTAATTGGTATGAGTCGGACATTTTGAGCCCAGCTTTAACTTCCCACACAGGTCGTGGGGCAAAAGTTTATTAAATTCTAGTCGGCAAAATCACTGCATATTGGACTAATCTATAAAAGTAATGTGATATGTATAATCCTCCGTTGCTGAAAGGCATGTGTTCCTCTCCTAGAATGCCTGCCTAGAATCACTACACTGCAGAAGGAGGCAATTTGGCCCATTGAAACTAGCAACAATCACAGTCTACCCCCATAATTCCACATATTTATCCCGCTAATCCCTCTAACCTACACATCCCAGGACACTAACGGACAATTTAGCATGGCCAATCCACCTAACCCGCACACCTTTGGAATGTGGGAGGAAACCCACGCAGATATGGGGAGAATGTGCAAACTCCACACAGACTGTCACCCAAGACCGGAATTGAACCTGGGTCTCTGGAGCTGTGACGCAGCAGGGCTAACCACTATGCTGTCATGTCAGTCATAAGTGACAACAATGTGGCAACAAATTACGTGTTGTAAAGTCCCCTAAAACACAGTAAAACATGCGTAGGCACTTCATGAAACAAAATGTAGCACTGAAACCCATAAGGAGATATTAAAACAGATAACCAAAAGCACAGGGAGGCGATGGCCAATTAGTATTATCACTAGACTATTAATCCAGAAACTCAGCTAGTGTTCTGGCGACCAGGTTCGAATCCCACCACAGCAGATGGTGGAATTTGAATTCATTAAAAGATCTTTGGAAATAAGAATCCATTGATGACCATGAAACTATTGTCGGAAAATCCCATCTGGTTCACGAATGTCCTTTAGGGAAGGAGATCTGTCGTCCATACCTGGTCTGGCTCACTTGTGACTCCAGAGCCATGGCAAAGTGGTTGACTGTCAACTGCTCCCCAAGGACAACTCGGGATGGGCAATAAATCCTAGCCAGTGAGTGCTGCTTATGTCTCACGAATGAGCATTGTAGTCATGAGCAATGTTCTTTCTTAGGCAAAACAGCACGTTGAGTGGCAAGATAATGAGTGAGGCTTTGCTTGGAGGCAGGTTGTCCCTCACCATTAAGATTCACAGAGCATGTCCCATTGTACCAAAGCTCAATCTTGAGTCCAGTGGTTCTGGGATTCTGCAAGACGCTCTCTTTTGGAGCCCTTTAATTTTCATTTGGGATTCAGCCTGCTGGTAGGATTGTTACCTTCCCCAGTGGTCCCTGTGTATTGATGGGGCAGCGGGGGGGCAAACATGAACACTGATCCATTATCCCTCATTGCTGAGGCCTCCGTAACAAACACCTCTCTGCACTTGCAGAGCAATGCAAACAATACTGCACATTGCTGAGGAGTGTCTCCTCTATAGACTAATCACCTGAGGCTCAGCAAATGAGAAGATCATCACTTGGCGTCAGGGATTTGCATTCACTAAGTATGGTGGCAAGAATGGTGGCGCCAGGGATCTGGGTTCAATTCTCGGCTTGGATCATTGTCTGCGCAGAGTCTGCACATTCTCCCCGTGTCTGTGTGGGTTTCCTCCGGGTGCTCCGATTTCCTCCCACAGCCCAAAGATGTGTGGGTCAGGTTGATTGGCCATGCTAAATTGTCCATTAGTGTCCAAAAATATGTAGATGGATTAGCCATGGTAAATGTATGGGGATATGGGAACAGAGTGGGAAAGAGGGCCTGGGTAAAGTGCATTGGCTATGCTAAATTCTCTCTCAATGTAGCTGAATGAGTGCGCAGTGCGGTGACTAGGGAATTTTCACAGTAACTTCATTGCAATGTAAATGTATTTGTGACTAATAAGTGAACTTTTAATAAGGAAAGGGACGTCACAAAGGATGACAGAGAAGTAAAGAGGCTGAGACGGGTAAGGGGAAAAATTTCAGAACTTGAGGCTTTAGCAGCTGAATAAATGGCTGTCCATGGAGGAGAGATTGAGGATGTGCTAGAGATCAGCATTGAAGGAACACAGCGATCCCAGAATGTGGTTGGAGATTACAGAGATAGAGAGGGGCAAAGTCAAGGAGAGATTTGAATGCAAGGATGAGAATTTTGCAACTGAGATGATACCAGACCGAGAGCCACTGTGGATCATAGAATCAGATCATAGAATCTCTACAGTGAAGAAGGAAGCCATTCTAGTCTTTATCAACCACAATCCCACCAGGCCTTACTCCCATATCCCCAAATATTTACCCTGTTAATCTCCTTGACATAGAACATAGAACATTACAGCACAAACAGGACCTTCTGCCCACAAGTTGCGCCGATCATATCCATATCTACCAAGCCTACCTATAAATAGAACATAGAAACTAACTAGAACATTTAGAGACTAAATAGAACATTGAAACATTGACACTAAGGTGCAATTTAGCACGGCCACTCCACCTAACCCACACATCTTTGGTCTGCTGGAGGAAAGTGGAACACCCGGAGGAAACCCACGCAGACACGGGGAGAATGTGCAAACTCCACACAGACAGTGACCCAAGCCGGGCATCGAACCCGGGTCCCTGGCACTGTGAGGCAGCAGTGCTAAGCCACTGTGCCACTATGCTGCCCCTCAGCAAGCGCAGGGATGATGAGCGAACAGGGAATTTGGCAAACATTTATGAGACGCTTGCCGGAGCTAAGGATGAGGTGAAATTCCCATCAGAGGATAGAATGAAAACTCTTGATAGATGGTGCCTGGAGTGCGCTGGAATATTGGAGGAAACAGAGATGGAATAGGGTTTCAGAAGAAGCTGAGATGAGACAGGCAATATTATGGAGATGGAAGTTGGCAGCCCCAGCGAGGAATCGAAAGTCCAGCGTTGGGAAATCAATAGGGCGATTTGAAAACGGTGTTCACAGCACAGAGTGTTATTCACCAGGGAATTCTGGAAGGTGGATCAGGCAGCACTTTGGTTCACTTGCAGGATAAATATCACAAACAGCGCCAAAGGATACAAGTTACCGAAAAATACATTACAGCGCAAGGTGGCTGGTGGAGTAGGGTAGTGGGTGTAGCTCCTTTTGAACGAGTCCTCTGTGTTCATCTTGCCATTTCTGATGCTGATTAACTCAAGAGCTTTGCACCTAGTCAACGGTATAAAATGGTACAACGATAATGTCAAAGGTTACAAGCTCGCAGTAGTCTCTCTCCTGGTGCATAATGATTAGTTGGAAGGTGTCAAAGGCCACATACAAAAGGCTGTTATCTATCTCGCACACTCAAACTTCAAGTCTAACAATCACACCGTGCAGTTTGTGCCCCCTGCTGAAAAGAAATTGCCTTTAAATCGCATTGTTGGCTGTCAGAAGCATTCAAAAGGAATTAAAGTTAGTATTAATTCTCCACTTTTCCGTTGATGGAATGCTCTGAATCTGTAAATCAGCCTCTCTCTCTCTCTATCTGAAAGGCACATGTTCCTGTTTTTGGTACATTTTGCCCACTTGGGAGATGTGAGTGAGAAGCAGTGCAGTGTCAGTAAAATATGGGTGGGATTTTCCAGCCCTTCCTGCCAGCGGGATCTTCCGGCTCCACTGAAGGTGACCCCCACTCTCCCATCCCTCCCACACAACCGTGGCAGGCAGGCGAGCCACGCAAAACTCCAGAGAAAGCAGAGGGACTGGAAGATCCCGGCAGCAGCCAATGATGAGCCACCCGTGGTTAGCACTGCTGCCTCATAGTGCCAGGGGCCTGGGTTTGATTCCAAACTTGGATCGCTGTCCGTTTGCACATTCTCCTCCAGTCTGCATGGGTTTTCTCTGGGTGCTCCGGTTTCCTCCCACAGTCCAGAGATGTGCAAGTTAGGTGGATCAGACATGCTAAATTGTGCCCCAAGACAATCTTCACCAATAGGCGTAGACAAAGGTCATAGGCAGAAGAGGGCACTCATAATGTTAAAACGGGCAGCGCGGGCTCATTGGGCCTGTTTCCCGTGCTGTGTTGTTCTTTGTATAAGTTGTTCAGGAGGATTAGCCATGGGAAATGTGTAAGGTTACGAGGATAGGGCAGGTTAAGATAGAGAATCCGTGCAGACTTGATGGGCTGAGTGGCCTCTTCAGCACTGTAGGGATTCAATGATTCAATGACCATTAATAAGAAATAAGCTGGCAGCTCCGGTTAAGCGTCGAGTTCAAAAGAGTTTCAATAGCCTTTGACTGTTCACACAGATACATGTCTCTCGGTGGTTTTACAGTTTCTCTCTTGTGTGTGAACACAAAGGGCACCTGCTGCAATATGCTGATATACAAAATATTCCAAGCCCGACTCCATTAGATGGATTTACTGACCATGACCACGAGCAGTCCCAACGCATTTCTGTTGAACACTCATAACGATCGCTGAATTTCATCTTCGTCTGACAGGAAGGCCACGAGAGTGATGAGGGGAAACATTAATGATCGGAAAAATTCAGCATTAAATGGGCCCGTGGAAATCTGACTATTAACCTTTAGTCAGCTTTGTAACCGTGGCTTGAAAATAGTTACTGTGGTGAGACAATGCCGTGGGGGAAAATAAGAAAGAAATGGGTAGAGACAGCATTCTCTTCTGCTAAATTTCCATCTTTGTTTGCCTCCTGTGTATGTCAGTAATCTCTTCTAGCTCTGCAGTCTCTGCACTCTTCCCATTCTGGCCTCTTGCGCATTTTCATTGCTTCATTACTGGTGACCAACCTTTCAGCTGCTTCAGCCTTCCTTTGTTAAATCTTGTCATCTCTCTCTCACTCTCTTTCCTCTCTACTGAGTCATTCCTAAGTCACTGGTGAGCGACAGGATGACACAGTGGTTAGCATTCCTGCCTCACAGCGTCAAGGGACCCAGGTTTGATTCCTGGCTTGGGTCACTGTCCGTCTCCCCGTGTCCGCGTGGGTTTCTTCAGAGTGCTCCATTTTCCTCCCATGGTCCAAAATACGTGCTGGTTAGATGCATGGGCCATGTTAAATTTTTCCTCAGTGTACCCAAAGTGGCGTCGGAGTGTGGCAACTAAGGGATTTTCACAGTAACTTCATTGCAGTGTTAACGTAAGCCTACTCGTGACACTAGTAAATAAACTTTAAAGCCTATCTTTCTCACCATGCTTTTGTTTACCTGTCTAAACAGCTTCTTATAGAATACTGAAAGGCCGGAATAGAAAGGATGTGGAGAAGATATTTCCATTACTGGGAGAGACTAGGATCCAAGGACACAGAACAAGAGAAATCATCTTTAGAACTGAGATGAGGGAGAATTTCTTGAGCCAGTGAGTGGTGAATCTGTGAAGTCCATTGCCACAGTAGGCTGTGGAGGCCTGGTCAGTGAGTGTATCAGACTGAGATAGGTAGGTTCTTGATTGGTAAGGGGATCAACAATTACGGAGAAAAGGTAGGAGAATGAGGTTAAGAAACTTGTCATGCTTGCATGGCGGCTCAGACTCGATGGGCCAAATGGCCTAATTCTGCTCCTGTATCTTATGGTCTTATGTAGATTGGTGTCAAATAGTGTTTGATAAAACAACTGCAAAACATCTTGGGACATTTTCTCATTCATGAGAGGTGTTACTTAAAGCAAGTAGTGTTGATTTGTAATGGAGAGTGCAGTGTGATAAATAACTTGGTTCTAATAGTAGATGAGTACAATTAGACTAATGATTGTTCCTGGATCAGCTCGCTATGCTTGACTGACTGACTTCTATAATTTTAGTTGCTTTTTGTTCTCCTGTTATTGTTTGGGCTATCAGCGGAACTGGAATGAATTCAGCCAGTTTAAAAAGAACATGCACTCAGAAAAGTTAGATGTGATTTCCCCCAACCCAAGTCTGCAAGGTAACAGACCGAGAACAAGAGGTAATGTTTAATTGGTATAATATACAGAACACTGGGGCAAGCTATTCCTGTAACCTCTCAGACACGGGATATTGGAGCAGGAATAACAGTGTTCCACACACAGACAGAGAGGGACAGAGATAGCTTGAAAAAGAGAGGCACACACACAGACAGAGTGATCTGATTTGATTTATTATTGTCATATGTATTAGCATACAGTGAAAAGAATTGTTTATTGCGTGCTATACAGACAAAGCATACAGTTCATAGAGAAGGAAAGAAGAGAGTGCAGGATGTGGTGTTACAGTCACAGCTAGAGTGTAGAGGAAGATCAACTTAATACGAGGTAGGTCCATTCAAAAGTGTGATGGTAGCAGGGAAGAAGCTATTCTTGATCAGTCAGTAAGTGACCTTAGATTTTTGTGTCTTTTCCCCGAGAGAAGAAGGTGGGGAAAAAAAATGAGTGAAAGAGAGGCAGAGAAGGAGAGAAATAAACAGAGTGAGTGGCAGATAGAGAGGTAGACGTGCAGGGAGAGAGAGAAAGAGAGAGTCAGACAGCTGGTGGGACTTATCCTATTTGACTTTACCAGCAGCCTTGAGCAGGTAAAGTGCCCACGGAGTTGCGAAGGAACGTTTTTGACAGCGGAAGCCTAGGCTGAAGAAGTTCAACTCCCACTCTATGCTGCTACTGGGATTCTGGTTTAAATTCAGCTGACAGCCACCCCACTCAGGAGCAAATCAAACTACCATTGGCAAAATGCTGGTGGCCTTGGTGAAGGAGCCCTTAATAGCGTCTTTGAATATTTAAATTTGCTTCCTGCCTCCTTGTGCAGGACTCCTGTACAAAGCCTCATTATGCACTCTAGGCTGAGCATACAGACATCCATTAGAGTACAGAAACACCTGAGCCCCAGTGGAAAACATGGTTTGATTGGCTGCTCTGGCTCTCTGATCTCATCTGTCAATTGCACAATATTCATTTACACAAGAAAAAGAGGCTTGCAATTTCCGTTATTGACACATTAAATGGTACGGATGAGTGACACGTTTATTGGGCTGCAATAAAACAAATCTAAGAAGTGGAAAGTTATCGATGAATTAATTTTTTTGACAGAATAGCTTAAAACAGATGATCTGCTATTCCACAGTGCTGTTTGTGGGATCATGCTGTGCATAAATTGGATGCTGCAATTCCAGCATTACAACATAACTGTACTTATGGTGGTGAAAAGCAAGATAATATGAAAAATATAAGCCTTTGCAATGAAAATAAATGAAAAGCTTTGGATAGATTTTTCTAGCTATACTCACCCAAAAACCGGAAAATCCTGCCCGATGTTAGTGGACTTTTGCCTGGTCACATCCCACCCGCGACAATTCCCATGACGGGCAAGGAGAGAAAACTCCCCCATTTGACAGAGAAGATTGATGAAGTGGAGATGTTGGATGTCATCCAAATGGACATGTTTGGTAAAATCACACATAAAAGGAGAAATACTGCGGATGCCAGAATCCAAAACAAAAACAGAAAATGCTGAAAAGATTTCAGGTCACGACAGCATCTGCGGAGAGAGAATAGAGCCAATGTTTCGAGTCTGGATGATCCTTTGTCAGAGTTTGACAAAGTGTTACCCAGATGGAAACATCGGCTCTATTCTCTCTCCACAGACGCTGTCAGACCTGCTGAGATTTTCCAGCATTTTCTGTTTTTGCAACACGTAAAAGGTTGCTTAACAAATTTGCAGCTTCTGAAATAGGAGAATCCGAATGCAATTGCATTAAAAAACAGGCTTTAGAACAGAAAGCTGCAAGTCTATGATTGTTTTTCAGACTGAAGGGAGGTAGACTGCAGTATTTCCTAAGGATTAGAGTGAGGAACTACTGCTGCTTTTGTTCCATTTATATATCATATATATGTTATATATATAAATAACTTGGAACCTGTTGTAACATTTCGAATTAGGCTGATCATACCAAACTTGGATAGATGACAAAACAATGAAGATGATACAAATTGCCTGTAACCCTTATGGTGGTACAGTGGCACAGTGGTTAGCACTGTTGCTTCACAGCACCAAGGGCTTGGGTTTGATTCCTGGCTTATGTGTGAGGAGTCTGCATGTTCTCCCAGTACCTGCGTATGTTTCCTCTGGGTGCTGCGGTTTTCCCCCACAGTCCAATAGATGTGCTGGTTAGGTGTATTGGCTGTGGTAAATTCTCCCTTAGTGTACCCGAACAGGCGCCGGAGTGTGGTGACTAAGGGATTTTCACAGTGACCTCAGTCTACTTAGCCTACCATAGAAACCCTACAGTGTAAAAGGAGGCCATTCGTCCATCGAGGTTGCAGCAGCAATCAATCCACCCAGACCCTATCCCTGTAACCCCATATATTTAACCTATTAATCCCCCTGACGTCAAGGGAGAATTTAGCATGGCCAATCCACCTAACTCACACATCTTTGGACTGCAGGAGGAAACCGGAGCACCTAGAGGAAACCCACACAGACATGGGGAAGACATGCAAACTCCACACAGATAATGACCCGAGACCAGAATTGAAGTTGAATCTCCGGCTCATACTTGTGACGATAATAAATAAACTTTTAACTTTTAAACGATATAGAATGGCTAGTAGAATGGACAGGCATCCTCCCATTCCAGGTTAATAAAACGCAAGCAGTCAGAGGGAAAGCTGTTAAATAAATGAACAATTGCCTGGCTAACTGGGGCCAAGAAACCTCGATGGTAAGAGTGGGACTTCCTGAAGGTGCAAAGAGAATTGAGGAAGAATGCAGATCTGGAAGCAATTGAGAACTTGTAAGGAAAATATTTCAATGACACAAGCAGAGAGAAACAGACAGTTGTCGGGCTAATGAACAGAGACATCTGTAAGTGGAAGCAGGATAATCGCATGGGGATAAAGAAACAGGCGTGATAGATCAGATGAAGAGCAATGGGAGGAAGTTATATGGAGCATAAATGCACTATAGACTATTGGGGTTGAATGGCCTGTTTCAATGCCACTAACTTAATGTAATATATAAAACACGGAATAAGATGCTCATAATATTGTCATTCAAGCATCCGAGTCCTCACTTGATGAAGGAGCAGCGCTCTGAAAGCTCATGTTTCCAAATAAACTTGTTGGACTTTAACCTGGTGTTATGAGACTTCTTACCGAATCTAATGAGTTTAAGGGAAGTAAATCTGCCATCCTTACCTGGTCTGGCCTACTTGTGATACCAGATCCACAGCAATGTTGTTGACTCTCAATTGCCCTCCGAAAATAGACGACTAGGAATGGGCAATAAATATTAGCCAACCAGGGATGCCCATGTCCCATGAATTAATTTTAAAAGATCAGAATCAACTTGCCATGCAATCATCTCCCTATTCTCCTACAGTGAAAATTCTTGTTGTCTTTGAAATTTGGTATTCTTGAATCTGTCCTGATGAGTGCAAGATAAAAAACTTTGATGGCATGGCTCTTTATTTGCAACAATGCTCAAGCTACGCATTACAGGTGACAAGGTGGAAGATCAGCGTGCTTACTCTTTGTTGGAGCTGTTCCTCCAACTCACATGTTATCTCCGAGTGACATTGTCACCTTCTGCCTTGCTCATCCTTATGACCTCTGAGTGCTAAATAAAGGAGCTCGGGAACTCTGGGTTCGCTCCCCCTTAGATTTGGAAGCACATATCGCTCAGTATTTTTCTAAACTTAACAGGAATAGATTTTTTTCAGGAGAAGTTTAAAGCCTATTTATTAGTATCGTAAGTAGGCTTACATTGATAGTGCAGTGAAGTTACTGTGAAAATCCCCTAGTCCCACACTCCAGTGCCTGTCCGGGTATACCAAGGGAGAATTTAGCACGGCCAATGCATCTAACCAGCATGTCTTTAGGACTGTGAGGGAAAACCGGGGCACTCAGAGGAAACGTACACAGACACAGGGAGAACATTCAGACTCCGCACAGACAGTAACCCACGCCAGGAATTGAACCCAGGTGCCTGGCATTGTGAGGCAGCCTTGCTAACCACTGTTTTGCCCCAATTAAGTTAAATTCCAGGCCAAGTCCCTAGGAGAATTTCACAATAATTTCATTGCATGTTAATGTAAGCTTTACTTGTGACTAATAAATAAATAAAGCTGAAAGGTCAGGACCAGAAATAAACTGAATCACTTATTCTGCTGTTACAAATTCTAATTTTCAGTGGGATACAATCCAACATTTACTTCCTTATTTAAATAGCATTCATTTCACCTCTGACAAACCATTTCCTAAATAATGTTATTTTGTGTAACTTGAATTGTACGCATAAGGTGTCTATTGAATCCACACAGTCACTCCACTTGAAGAAAAAGAATGTCACAACTCTTTGAAGGAAGGGGAAGAGATTTTTTTAACGTATTTTACCACCCAAGTTCTCGCAAAGTGATTTAAAGCCGATGAAGTATTTTTGAAATATAGTCACTATTGTTAGGGTGGCACAATGGTTAGCACTGTTACCTCACGAAACCAGAGATTTAGGTTCAATTCTGACCTTGGGTCACTGTCTGTGTGGAGTTTGCACATTCTCCTTGTGTCTGAACGGGTTTTCTCCCACAGTCCAAAGATGTGTGGGTCAAGTTGATTGGTCATGCTTAAATTGCCCCTGAGTGTCCTGAGGTTGTACCAGGATGTTGCCTGGTATGGAGGGCAGGTCCTATGAAGAGAGGTTGAAGGATTTGAGGTTGTTTTCGTTAGAAAGGAGGCGGCTAAGAGGGGATCTTATTGAAGCATATAAGATGATTAGAGGTTTAGATAGGGTGGACAGTGATAGCCTTTTTCCTAGGATGGAGAAAGCTAGCACGAGGGGACACAGCTTTAAATTAAGGGGTATGAGTTATAGGACGGATATCAGAGGTAGGTTCTTTACTCAAAGAGTGATTAGGGAGTGGAATGCCCTGCCTGCAGCTGTTGTAGATGCGCCAAGTTTGGTGGCGTTTAAGAGGTTAATTGATAAGTATATGGAAGAGAAGGGAATGGTTTAGTTTGGAGGGGCATTGCTTTTTATTTTGGTCGGCACAACATCGAAGGCCGAAGGGCCTGTTCTGTGCTGTAATGTTCTATGTTCTATGTTCTAGGTATGTAGATTAGTGGGTAAAACGTGTAAGGATGTGGGTGTAAGACCTGGATGGGATTGTGTCAGTGCAGATTTGATGAGCCAAATAGCCTCTCTCTGTAGTGCAGGATTTCTATGATTTTACAATGTCCATTTTCTGCTTTGCCCTACGGTTCTCCATTTGCTGCAACAATTTCACCTTCTCTCAGACTGGCAACGTTTTTAACTTTCTCACAGGTTTAGCCACACTCACATTTTCACAAGGAGACCTCAATATCAGATGAGGGCTTGCCCAGCACTCCAGAATTTCGCCTACTTGTGTGGTCTGACTCAGTTCAGATTGATGAACACAGTCAAATGACAAGCTTAGAGAATTTCAACTAAGGGAAAGCAATCAGCTAATGTTCTGAGGGCCTGGATTCAAATCTTATCACAGCAGATGGTGAAATTTGAATTCAACTAAAAAAAAGTCTGGAATTTTGACTCTACTGATGACCCTAAAACCATTTTGATTGTCAGAAAAACCCATCTATTCACTAATAATCATTAGAAAAGGAAATCCGCCATTCTTACCTGGTGCGGACTACACGTGACTCCAGAGTCACAGCAATATGGTTGACTCTCAATTGCCCTTGAACAATAAATCCTGGTCCATGAACACGCATGTCCCGTGAATGAATAAAAAGTATTCAGGGCTGCCCGTGCAAATTTTGTTTGTCACAAGCAGTGTTCGAAGGGATTTGGAGTGGAGCCGACAAGAATGATTGAAGACTTTGATACAACCAGAATTTTGTGTCATCTGCTTTTGACTCATTGCGATTTCATTATACCATCGTCAGATCATATTAGCTGGTCTTGATGCCTTTGCTGTTCATGACATCTTGCTGTGTACAAATTGACTGCCGCATTGTAATGCATTGTGCATAAACCAACATTCTGAGGCGAAGAAAGGTGCTATAGAAATACAAGCTCTCTCTCGCTAGATATCAAATAGCCACCTTTATCCATATTGTAACTGTGGTGAACATACACTCTCCTACTCAGCTTCTGAATTATTTATAGAACTGCACACAAAGCGTTATATTCTGTCAAACACCATACTGAATTAATAAGCTCGCTTTCATTTATTTTAGATAGCAACATGCTTTTGAGTTGCAGTGAAACTTCCATCTTACCATCGCTGGTGCTGTTCACTGCAGCACCCTTGTTTGAATAACAATCGCAATCCTGTGGGAAATATTCCCTTCAGAGATTTCCCACACTCATTGCCAGCTTGAACCATTTCAGGACAAAGAATTGCTGTTTCAAAAGCGAAAGTCATCCTTGCCGAATCTTGTCCACGTTTAACTCCAGAAGGAATTGAATCGGGACCAAATGTAGCTTTAGGTGCACACTTTATACTGTGACTTGCTTCGAAGACATGGGATCAAATGTATTGAGACATCAAAAGTGTTTGAGAAAGAACAAAACAGCAGTTTTAACGTCATTGTTTGAATCCAGTTTTTCAAATCCAGGATCCATCGAAAGACTGCTTCTGTAAGTTGGATGGTACAGAGGTTGGCACAGCTGCCTCACAGCGCCAGGAACCTGGGTTTGATTCCCGGCTCGGGTCACTGTCTGTGTGAAGTCTGCACGGGATGCCACCAGGTGCTCCGGTTTCCTCCCACAGCCCGAAAAACCTGCTGGTTAGCTGCATTGGCCATGCTAAATTCTCCCGCAGTGTACCCGAACAGGCGCCGGAGTGTGGCAACTAGGGGATTTTCACTGTAACTTCATCGTTAATGTAAGCCGATTTGTGACTCAAATAGATAAACATTATAAACTGAATGGATGCTACAGAAACAATATCCAATGGCAACACATTCTGGTGTGAGAACCAGCTAAAAGCCGGTGCAGCAGAAATATAAAGTGTGTGAGTGAGTCAGGAGATAGAGAACGAGAGAAAAAAAATCAATTAGAAATGTTACAGAGGTGATTAATAGTTATCCTGTTTCACAATCACTATCTTAAAATATTGAATGGGTTTGATGGAGTGGATCTGAAGCAATTATTTCCTTTGGTAGGGGGGAGCCTGGACTAAAAGGGCATAATCTTAAAATTAGAGCTAAGTTATTCATGAGGGAAATCAGGAAGTATTCCTGCACGCAAAGGATAATAGAAGTCTAAGGGCTTTCAAGACTGAGATTGATGGGTATGGATATCGAGGAATAGCTAAATGGAGCTAAGGCACAAATCTGATTGAATGGCAGAGCAGGCTCACTGGACTCCTCCCACATCAATGTTCCCAGATTTAATAGTCTTTTTGAAGCTCGAGTTAAATATTTGAAATCTGCCCATTTTGTGGAGTTCCAGCACTTTACAATGCGATGTCCTTCAGGGAAAGAAAGGGCATAGAACTTCTTTTTATATACTTATGATGGAACATAGGGCAGTTAACACTGTTGCCTCACAGCCCCAGGGACCCGGGTTCGATTCCGGCCTCGGGTCACTGCCTGTGTGGAGTCTGCACATTCTCTCCGTGTCTGTGCGGGTTTCCTCCGGGTGCTCCAGTTTCCTCCCCCAGGTCGAAAGGCGTGTGGTCAAGTTGATTGGTCATGCTAAATTGCATCTTAATGTCAGGGGAACTGGCAGGATAAAATATGTAGGGCTAAGACCAAGGTGGGATTGTTGTTGGTGCAGGCTTGATGAGCCAAACAGCCTCCTTGTACATTGTAGAGACTCTTTGAAAAAAAAGACATAAAAATCCCTTCAATCTAATAGTTCAACTATCACTCTCCTTTTAAGATACTTGGTAAAACAAATCGATCTCCTTGATCAGGCCTTGATATCCATCCTAATATCTCCTTATATATTTAGTTAATGCCCCAATGAAGCACTTTTAGACCTTTTATTCTGTCGAAGATGCTGAATAAATACAAGGTGTTGTTGCTATAGTTCCTTTCGGTCTGGGATTTGACCTGGTCAAATTAAAATATTCTTCAGTACAATTAAATTTTATTTATCCGTTTTCTTTCCAAAAGAGTATTTTCCCTATTTGCCGCAATTGTGAAAAGACGGGTTTAACAACAAACTCCATTTCTCTATTGCTGAATCACACAGAAAAGAGGAGCACATCCATATGAGAATCTGTCCTCATTCATAATACACAAATATTCATTCCACGTAGAGGCTGTCAATGGATCTGTTTCCTATCGCTCGGAATCGTGGAGGGAGACAGGACGGGATTGAATTGTCTCAGGAGGAGACAGAAGTCTCAGAACTGAAGCATAAGGTACTTGTGATGGACGAAAGCAGGAGAGGCATACTAACGCATTGTAATGGTTATGGTGTCTGTCTCTTTAAGACAGCACCCCAGAAAGGGATCACCTGGCTTGGGGGACCAAAGGGAGCCAAGAGCGAGCGATCACCCAGAGGGTGGAATTCTCTCTCGGGCTGAAAACATCTGGAAGAAATGTAGTAAGCATGTAAAGACTTGAGGAGCTGGTAAGTTGTACCAAGCACAGCAATCCATTGTACTTAATTTATCAATAAACTTTTGTTGCTAATAAAGCCTGTTTTTTATTCATTTGTGAGATATGGGCATCGCTGGCTGGCATTTATTGCCCATCTCTAGTTGCCATTGAACTGAGTGGCTTGGTAAGCCTTTACAGAGGGCACTTGCCTGAGGGCAGTTGAGAGTCAACCTCATTGCTGTGACTCTGGAATCACATGTAGGCCAGACCAGGTAAGGGAGGCAGATTTCCTTCCCTAAAGGACATTAGTGAACCAGTTGGGTTTTTCCGGCCATCGACAATGGTTTCGTGGCCATCAATAGATTCTTAATTCCAGATTTTTTTTTAAGTTCAAATTCCACCCCCTGCCTTGGCAGGATTCGAACCCAGGTCTTTACATTGCCAGAGGAGTGCCAAACTACTATACGTATGCTACACACAAAGAAAGGGGAATAGACATGGTACAGCATGACATGGCAATAAAGGGACTCACCAATAAATAAGACACTCACAAAAACTTGTATCGAAAAGACTCAAACAGATCAGATGAAAAAATTTTCACCACAAGACACTAGAATAACCTGCAAAGCTCAAGGATCACAAATGCAACAAGGTTCAAGAATTGTGTCCCACGGGATAGCTTCTGACTCAGAACATTGGGATTTGAATCCCAATTCACGACACTTGAGAGCAATGTGTCAGCTGATACATTGATATCCATCCTAATATCTCTTTATGTGTTTAGTTAATGCCCCAATAAACTCTTTTAGACCTTTTATTCTGCCGAAGATGCTGAATAAATGCAAGGTGTTGTTGCTATAGTTCCTTTCAGTCTGGGATTTGGTCTGGTCAAATTAAAATATAAATAAATTTTATTTATCCATTTTCTTTCCAAAGGAATATTTTCCCTATTTGCCACAATTGCGAAAGTTGATATCAGAGGCAATGTCTTTCCACTTGGCTCATATCCCTTAGGGAAGGAAATCTGCCGTCCTTACCTGCTCTGGCCTACATGTGACTCCAGAGGCACAGCAATGTAGTTGACTCTCAACTGCTCCCTCATGGGCAACTAAAGATGGGCAATAAATGCTGACCCAACCAGCGAATCTCACATCCCATGAATTAATAAAAAAATTAGCTGAGGCATTGGCTGGCACCTCAAGGTTAAAACGCAACTATTTCAAAGGAGCAGGGGATATTCATATAATCATAGAACCCTACAGTGCAGAAAGAGGCCTTCAGCCCATTGAGTCTGCACCAAACACAATCTCACCCAGGCCTTATCCCCATATCCTACCTACTAATCTCTCTTGCCTACACATCCCTGGACACTACGGGGCAATTTCTTAGCATGGCCAATCAACCTAACCTGCACATCTTTGGACTGTGGGAGGAAACCAGAGAACCTGGAGGACACCCACGCAGACACGAGGAGAATATGCAAACTCCACGCAGACAGTGACTCGAGCCGGGAATCGAACCCAGGACCCTGGAGCTGTGAAGCAGCAGTGCTAACCACTGTGCTACCGTGCCACCTACTCTCTCTGGCGGGTGCAGTCAAAAATTTAGCCTACAACCAACAACACAAAAAATAGTCTGGACATTATCACATTAAGAGACTTTTAGATAAGTACATGGAACTTAGAGAGTTATAGGTAAGCCTAGTAATCTCTTAGGTAGAGACATGTTCGGCACAACTTTGTGGGCCGAAGGGCCTGTATTATGCTATAGTTTTTCTACGTTTCTGTGTTTCTATGATTCAATGACAGTTTGTGGGATCTTGCTGTATGCTCCCTTACAATAGCGACTACACTTCAAAAGTACTTCACAGCTGTAAATTGTAATCTTGGGACTGTGAGGCTATATATAAAGTAAAAGTTTTGTCCTTCCTCCTTTTTGCAATTTTCTTTTCAAGTTTTGCAACCTCTCACCTTTGGGCCACTAATTTCTGACCAATTCCAGTTTTCTGCGCTTTCGAATCTGCCGAGGAGAGATGTCGTGGGACACATATCAGGAAAGTCAGGCACGGAATTGAATAGGCCCTACAGCATTTTCCATTCCAATTTCCATTTCCTTTCCAATTTATTATTTCTTTATAGCCATGTCCTAACCTTATTAATTCCCTTTATCAAACGCATATAGGATGAGAAACAGATGTTAAAGTAAAATCAAATTCCGCTGCTTGCCCAATCACTTCTAACCTCACCATTTTGAGGTGCGAATTGCTTGTGAAAATTAGATTCTTGGAAATAGGATTGCAACAGAGAAAAAGGAAATAAGTGATCCACTCCATTATTATAAAACTGGTGTTCTTCCAACTCAGGCTTCTTGTACATTCTCCCCCCATCCGAGCTTCCTAATTCCAATCATGGCTCCTGCCTCAGAACTGATCCCTCCAATGACACCACCCCCCGCCCTCCCGGGCAGCAGTGGTGGGGGGGGGGCAGCAGTTAGCATTGCTGCCTCATATCGCCAGGGACCCGGGTTTGATTCCCAGCTTGGGTCACCGTGTGTGCAATGCCTACACATTCTCCTCACGCCTGCGTGGGTTTCCTCCAGGTGCTGCAGTTTCCTCCCACAATCCGAAAGACGTACTGATTAAGTGCATTGGCCATGCTAAATATACCCCAACAGGTTCTGGAGTGTGGCAACTAAGGGATTTACACAGTAACTTCATTGCAGTGTTAATTTACTCGTGACAGTTAATAAACTTTAAACTCATCCTTTCCATCTCTCTCAACTCTTCCTGTACCAGCTGTGTCTCGGTGGGTAGCACATGGCACGATGGCACAGCGCTTAGCACTGCTGCTTCACGGTGCCAAGGACCCAGGTTCAATTCCGGCCTTGGGTCACTGTCTATGTGGAGTTTGTACATTCTCCCCATGTCTGCGTGTGTTTCCTCCAGGTGCTCACCCTTTGGTGTCCCAAGATGAGTAAGTTAGATGGATTAGCTATAGGAAATGTGTGTGGGGGTTACAGGATATTGTGGGGGACAATGTTCCTAAAGTGTCCGACTCCACGATCACAGCAGGCAGTGCATTCCACACCCCAACCACTCTCTGTGTAAAGAATCTACCTTGGACATCCCTTCTACATCTCCCACCATGAACCTTATAATTATGTCCCCTAGTAACAGCTACATCCACCCAAGGAAATAGTCTCTGCACATCTAATCTATCAATCCCTTTCAAATTATAAACATCTATTCAGTTGCCATTCACCCTCCTCTGCTGTAAACAGAAAAGCCTCAGCTCCCTCAACCTTTCCTCATAAGACCTACTTTCCAAACCAGGCAGCATCCTGGTAAATCTCCTCTGCACTTTCTTCAATGCTTCCACATCCTTCTTATAGTGAGGTGACAGAACTGAACACAATATTCCAAATGTGGTCTCACCAACATCAGGTATAGGTGCAGCAAATCCTATGACTCCTAAGCTCAAACTTCCTGTTAATAAACACTCATGCTATATGCCTTCTTCACAGCTCTATCCATTTGAGTGACAACCTTCAGAGACCTTTGGATATGAACTCCAAGGTCTCTCTGTTCCTCCACATTCCTCAGAACCCTGCCGTTGACCCTGTAATCCGCATTCAAGTTTGTCCTACCAAAGTGAATCACCTCATACTTATCAGGATTAAACTCCTCCTTCTTTGATTCGCTTCTTAACGAAACTGCCATTTCAATGTAAGTTGTGGTTACCCTATATCAGTGCAGGTTTGATTGCTTGCCATCTCTATCTGTGTTAAAGGGGGCAATGTAAATGCAAGTCACATGCGCAGTAGAGACTGATCCAGCAGGTTACAGGTTAAGCAACAGCCCGTGTGACAGTGTACTTGTAGAGGAAGGCAACATTCCATCAGCTAACTCCGAGGGGAATGGCTGCTGTTGTTTATGTAATGACAGATAATAGCATGCATCAAGCTAAGAGAAAGGACCTCATTGCAGGAATGTGTCCCCCTGCTGTGTCAAAAGGAGCATGTGTGAATCAAGCTCCTCATTTATTGGGAAATTGTCAGCCCCTCTGGGTCTGTGGGAGCCTTGTAACAGTTTCCTCCTTGTTGGGAATGAAACAGTGGAAGTGCTCATACCAGGATCATTTCAAGGATAATAACACTTATGCCAACTGGAATCTTCTATTACTACAGCAGCAGTTCAAGGAACATCAAACAGTACAGCACATGATTGGGCCCTATGGCCCTCCAAGCCAGTGTCGTTCATGATGCCTAACTAAACTAAAAATGAAACCTTCTGCCCATACTCGGTCAATATCCCTCTATTCCCTTCCTATTCATATACCCATTCTGGTGCATCTTAAATGTTGCTAATGTGCCTGCTTCTGTCAGGCACCCACCGCTCTCTGCGTGAAAAACTTCTGCCACATAAAACGTCTGTGGCAGTTGCACATTGTTTGTGTTTGCCTGGGTTTTCTCTGGGTGCTCCGGTTTCCTCCCACATCCCAAAGGTGTGCTCTTAGGCTAATTGGCAAAACAAATTCTCCCTAAATTGTCTCAGATTTGGTTTTTAATCCATAGATCTACAAACATGGACAGGGATCACGGGTAGAGGTGGGAACATCGGGGTGGCGGCGTGGGCTCGTTGGGCCGAAGGGCCTGTTTCCCGTGCTGTTTTGTTCTTTGTTCTTTGAAACATTCCCCCTCTCAGCTTGAACCTGTGCCTCCTTTCAGTGCCATTCTCTGCTAACTTCCACCCGCAGAGGGCAGAGGAAGAGACTAATCCCTCAAGCCATGTTTTCCTTCCTCGCACTCAATTTATCTCCCACTCCCCCTTCTCCTCCTTCCCTCCCCTCCACTCCCACCAGCCCCCCCCACCCCCCCAGAGCTTTCCGGCAGGAAGGTGGGTGGGGAATCCACGCTTTATCCAGCGACATTGCTTTGTTATATACTTGCTCTGCTTACTAGGATTTGTAAATCAAAAGGACCAGTAAGAACGGGAATTAAAGGCACACTATGCCCAATACTGACAATAAATGAGAGTAATTCGGAACAAACATTAGCACATTGGTTTCGGTCACATGGCACAAAGCAAAAACTGAGTAAGTACAATGTTAAACCAGCGATGAGGATGAAAAATGTATGAGGAATCCAACATTTTTATCCCACATAATTATTTCCCTGGTACCCTGTTTGAGTGTATGACAACTCAAACACGTAGGTGGGATACGTAGATTTACATGTAACCTCCGCTGAGCTAACCGCGAACCAACTTTGTTATCCTTTTCACGTTATGAAAGTTTAATTGTTGCTCCAAGTGGATTATCATTTATTTAACAACAAAAACAATCTTGCGCCTCCGTTTTTAACACCATGAAGGAAATGAAGGTTTTCAGAGGAGAGTTCAAACAACGGCACGATGGTTAGCACTGCTACCTCACGGTACCAGGGACTCAGGTTCAATTCTGGCCTCGGGTAACTATCTGCGTGGAGTTTGCACTGTGTCTGTGTGGGTTTCCATCTGGGTATTCCAGTTTCCATCCACAGCCTAAAGATATGCGCGTTAGGTTGATTGGCTATGCTAAATTGCCCCTAGTATCGAGGTTCAGCAGGGTGAATACATGGGGTTACAGAGACAGGACCTGGGCAGGATTGTGGTCAGTGCAGACTCATTGGGCCAGATGGCCTCCGTCTGCACTGTAGGAATTCTATGAATTTCTAAGCTTAAAATAGAAGGCCACAGTTGTAAATTGTCTGGTTTTAAATCAACAGTTTGTGATTTGTAATAACTACAGATGACAGCATCTTTTTCTTTAAAGGGCATGTTTTATTTATGACCATGTATTCCTTTATAGTTCCCAAGCGCAGCATGAAAACCCTTCTTGTTGGCCTATATTACACCAAGTGCTCTCATCAGACGTTACTCAAAGGCTACATCCTGACACTGACCACTTCTGTGAGCCCACCATTGCAAATCCTACTCATTCCAAGGTTGGCCATGAAATATGCATGAGCTTTGGATTTATCATTTCAGCTTTGATGTGAGATAAGTAAATGTAACAAAATTAAAAGCCTCGCGGTGACAAATATTGCTTGTTATTAACGCCGGGGACACAATCGGCACTGTTCCACGCGATTAAAAGAAGCCTGTTACTGACATCTAGTGGCTAAGTTTTTTGACAAGTGTTGAACGGAGCAATTCTATTTTGCGATCAGTCTCTACTCAAGATATTGACAGAAAAACATCAGTCTGGCTGGAATTTTAGTCAGCGAAACATCTGGCTAAAGCACTTCCAGTTTAACCCCTTTGTTCTTTATTCATCATAGGGCAGCACGGTGGCACAGTGGTTAGCACTGCTGCCTCCCAATGCCAGGGACCCAGGTTCGATCCCAGCCTCAGGACACTGTCTGGGTGGAGTTTGCACATTCTCCCCATATCTGCGTGGATTTCCTCCAGATGCTCCAGTTTCCTCCCACAGTCCAAAGATACGCAGATTAGGTGGATTGGCCATGCTAAATTCTCCCTTTGTGTCCCAAAATGTGTAGGTTAGGGGGATCAGTGGGGTAAATATTTGTGTTACAGGGAACAGATCTAGGTTGGATTGACCCTTAGTGTCGGCGATCACATGGGGTTTCAAGGATAGAGCCCAGGTGGGATTGCTGTTGGTGCTGACTCGCTGGGCTGAATGGCTTCCTTCTGCACTGTAGAGATTCTAGGATTTGACACAACTGTGTGCGAAGCCTCAGATAGTCACTTGGTGGATTGAATCAAATTAACTCAACTTACGCATGCTGCCAGGTCAAACATCAGCTCTGGCTCAGTGGATAGCATGCTAGCCTCTGGTGTCAGAGATTGCGGGCTCAAATCCTGTTCCAGGAGCTTACGCACAAATTCCAAGTTGACTCTCCTTGACTGAAATTTTGGGTTCTCTTTGGCAGTTGATCTTGGAGATGGAAGGCCTCTTATTTAGGTGGGGGTGGCACGGTCTCAGAACTGTTTTCCAGCCTTCGTTAGAATTAGGCCAAGGGCCGACCTTTCCCACCCTCCAATTAATAACCACCTCATCCTGCTCCTGCCGCTGATATTAACCCAGGGCACTCTCTCCTGTCCCTGTGACTCCCTCAGGATCTCCACTATTCGCACTCACTTCCACCTGCCCTTCCCTCCAACATTATTGGACCCTAGGTCGCTCCATGATCCTGGGATTCCTGTACTTGTCCTGATTGTAGTCATGGTGCTGTTTAGCCCAAGAGCTGTCTAGTCCCTGATCGGTCAGCTGGTATAATAACTCCAGGAGTAAGGGAATGGTGGTTTATTGCACAAAATAAAGTAAAGCAAAAGCCACAAGTCCGTGGTGAACACACACAGGTCTCAGCCAGCGTGATGCAAGAGTGGACCCACTCAGGGTCCTGCTTTATAATAGGCTCAGTATTTGTGCTCCATCTGGGGAGTTAATTATCAATCCACAGGGAGCTCATTTTCAACGCGTCCTACAAGGAGACCAATCAGTGATGCTCCACGCAAGTCCTGGGGCTTATCAGAGCAGGAGAGGCTTCTTCCACCACTCACTGCTGGCCTCTCCATTGCCCGATTGGCAAACAGTTTGGTCGGTCTTGTCAAGAAGAGGCAGTGTCAGCCTTTCACCAGTTATCCAGCCAGCCAGTGAGGATCCCAACACCCCAACAAGATTCCAACCCCTTAAAAACACTTCCCCTTAAAACCTCACCTGCAGTTTTCCCAAAGCAGAAAAATAAGCTGCAAAAACGTACAGAAGGTGTTAATCAGAATGTCACATAGGAAGTCACAAGTAAAAGACGGTCACAGATAAACCCAACGAGGGGTTCAAGGGCAACATCATTAGCCAGAGAATGGTGACAGTGTGGAACTCGCTGCCAGAGGAAATAACTGAGGTGAATAGAGAATCATAGAATCTCTACAGTGCAGGAAGAGACCATTCAACCCATCAACACCAATCGCATCCCACTCAGGCTCTATCCCTGTAACCTGAAGTATTTTAATCCCCCTGAATTAAGGAGCAAATTGAGCATGGCCAATCGACCTATCCTGCCCATCTTTGCACTGTGGGAGGAAACTGGAGAAAACTCATGCAGACGCTGAGAGAATGTGCAAACTCCCCACAGACAGTGACCTGAGGCCAGAATTGAACCCCGTCCCTGGCACTGTTTGGCAGCAGTGTGCTAACCGCTGTGCCAGCCTGCCATCCTGGGTAGGGGTGCATTTAAGGGAAAGTGATTAAGTACACCAGCCTTTCAGACTGAGGGAGGATCTTCACAGTGACTTAACTGCAGTGTTCATGTAAGCCTATTTATGACACTATTAAATAAACTTACGCTTAAATAATCTGTTACAAATACACTTGGAACCATTATCTGTACTCTCACATTGCTAATAGAGGCTGTGACATTTTGGAGGTGTAATGGTAGGTATTGCAATCACGAAATGGGGAACAAAAAGGATTACTACTCCAGAAAAATATTGGAAGATGTTTGAGATATGAACACCTCAGCTAAATGATTATGATGCAGTTACCAAAGCGCTGATGTCCTATCTCACATCCACAAAAAAAAGCATAGAAATATTGTTCGATGTACAAAGCAAGAAGTCAGTCTCTCAGATATGCTGAAAAGCACTCAAGGCAGGAAGGTGAGAGAGTGTTTGAATTGACAAAAGACCACTATCGCTTTCAGAATCCAGAGCTATTGCAGTTGGGGCTGCCAATGCTGCCTACCACTTGCCAAGTTCAACTCCTGTCAACACTGTCATTGCTCATTTGTCAGAAAACACAGCAACAGCAGCCTGATTGTGACTTGTCACCGTGACTATGCTTACCCAGAGTGAACAGAGTGCCCTGCTACAGGTAAACTGTACAAAGTGAGTGACATGGTGGCATGATGTTAGCACTCCACCTCACAGTGCCAGGGACATGGGTTCAATTCCAGCCTCGGCCACTGTACAGAGACTGCATGTTCTCCCAGTGTCTGTGTGGGCTTCGTCCAGTGCCCTGGTTTCCTCCGAAACATGCTGGTTAGGTGTCTTGGCCATGCTAATGCACCTAACCATTAGCACGTAATGCATTGTATTTGCTCTGCTAACCCTCCTGTCACTAAAAGGTAATCTAGCATGGCCAATCCTCCCAACCCACACAAGGCAGGCAGTCAAGTCGTTAAGGTTGTTAAGAAGGCATATGGAGTCTTAGCTTTTATTGGTAGGGGGATTGAATTTCGGAGCCGCAACGTCATGTTGCAACTGTAAAAAACTCTAGTGCGGCCGCACTTGGAGTATTGTGTGCAGTTCTGGTCCCCACATTATAAGAAAGATGTGGAGGCATTGGAGAGGGTACAGAGGAGGGTACCAGGATGTTGCCTGGTATGGAGGGCAGGTCCTATGAAGAGAGGTTGAAGGATTTGAGGTTGTTTTCGTTAGAAAGGAGGCGGCTAAGAGGGGATCTTATTGAAGCATATAAGAGGATTAGAGGTTTAGATAGGGTGGGCAGTGATAGCCTTTTTCCTAGGATGGAGAAAGCTAGCACGAGGGGACACAGCTTTAAATTAAGGGGTGATAGTTATAGGACGGATATCAGAGGTAGGTTCTTTACACAAAGGGTGGTTCGGGAGTGGAATGCCCTGCCTGCAGCAGTTGTAGATGCGCCAAGTTTGGTGGCGTTTAAGAGTTAGTTGATAAGTATATGGAAGAGAAGGGAATGGTTTAGTTTGGAGGGGCATTGCTTTTTATATTGGTCGGCGCAACATCGAAGGCCAAAGGGCCTGTTCTGTGCTATAATGTTCTATCTTTAGACTGTGGGAGAAAACCGGGTCACACAGACAAAAACTCAGAGGAAACACAGAGAGAAAGTGCAAGCCCCACACAGTGACCCGAGGTCAGACTTGAACTCAGGTTTCCAGCGCTAAGAGGCTGCAATGCTCAACACTGTGCCATCGCACATGTTAGGGTTAAAATTAGGAATAGTAAATCCAAACTTAGGCTTAGGGTTAGATGAGCTGAATAAGCAATAGTGATGGCAGTATTAGGGTTAGGGTTAGGTTTGGGATTTGGGTTGGGATTAGTTGAGATGAATAAGAAGTATTGATGGCAGTGTTAGGGTTAGGATTAGTTGATGTGATGAAGAATAGTGATGGCAGGGTTAGGGCGAGGATTAACGTTAGGGTTAGCATTAGAGTCAGTGTTAGATTTAGAGTTAGAGTTAGTGTTAGGGTTAGAGTTAGAATTAGAGTTAGTGTTAGTGTTAGAGTTAGAGTTAGTGTTAGGGTTAGAGTTAGGATTAGCGTTAGAGTTAGTGTTAGAGTTAGAGTTAGTGTTAGGTTTAGAGTTAGAGTTAGTGTTAGGGTTAGAGTTAGGGTTAGAGTTAGTGTTAGAGTTAGTGTTAGAGTTAGGATTAGAGTTAGAATTAGAGTTAGTGTTAGAGTTAGAGTTAGTGTTAGGGTTAGAGTTAGGGTTAGAGTTAGAGCTAGTGTTAGGGTTAGAGTCAGGGTTGGGGCTATGTTACAGTTAGAGTTAGTGTTAGGTTTAGAGTTAGAGTTAGTGTTAGGGTTAGAGTTAGGGTTAGAGTTAGTGTTAGTGTTAGAGTTAGAGGTAGTGTTAGAGTTAGAGTTAGTGTTAGGTTTAGAGTTAGAGTTAGGGTAAGAGTTAGTGTTAGGGTTAGAGTTAGGATTAGAGTTAGTGTTAGTGTTAGAGTTAGTGTTAGGGTTAGAGTTAGGGTTAGAGTTAGAGCTAGTGTTAGGGTTAGAGTTAAGGTTGGGGCTATGTTAGAGTTAGAGTTAGTGTTAGGGTTAGAGTTAGGATTGGGGCTATGGTTAGAGTTAGAGTTAGTGTTAGGGTTAGAGTTAGGATTAGAGTTAGAGTTAGTGTTAGGGTTAGAGTTAGGATTAGAGTTAGAGTTAGTGTTAGAGTTAGTGTTAGGGTTAGAGTTAGGGTTAGAGTTAGAGCTAGTGTTAGGGTTAGAGTTAGGGTTGGGGCTATGTTAGAGTTAGAGTTAGCGTTAGGGTGAGAGTTAGGATTAGAGTTAGAGTTAGTGTTAGAGTTAGAGTTAGTGTTACGTTTAGAGTTAGAGTTAGTGTTAGGGTTAGAGTTAGAATTAGAGTTAGTGTTAGAGTTAGAGTTAGTGTTAGGGTTAGAGTTAGGGTTAGAGTTAGAGCTAGTGTTAGGGTTAGAGTTAGGGTTAGAGTTAGAGCTAGTGTTAGGGTTAGAGTTAGGGTTGGGGCTATGTTACAGTTAGAGTTAGTGTTAGGGTTAGAGTTAGGATTAGCGTTAGAGTTAGTGTTAGAGTTAGAGTTAGTGTTAGGTTTAGAGTTAGAGTTAGTGTTAGGGTTAGAGTTAGGGTTAGAGTTAGTGTTAGGGTTAGAGTTAGGGTTAGAGTTAGTGTTAGGGTTAGAGTTAGTGTTAGGGTTAGAGTTAGAGGTAGTGTTAGAGTTACAGTTAGTGTTAGGTTTAGAGTTAGAGTTAGGGTAAGAGTTAGTGTTAGGGTTAGAGTTAGGATTAGAGTTAGTGTTAGTGTTAGAGTTAGTGTTAGGGTTAGAGTTAGGGTTAGAGTTAGAGCTAGTGTTAGGGTTAGAGTTAAGGTTGGGGCTATGGTTAGAGTTAGAGTTAGTGTTAGGATTAGAGTTAGGATTAGAGTTAGAGCTAGTGTTAGGGTTAGAGTTAGGATTAGAGTTAGAGTTAGTGTTAGAGTTAGAGTTAGTGTTAGGGTTAGAGTTAGGGTTAGAGTTAGAGCTAGTGTTATGGTTAGAGTTAGAGTTGGGGCTATGTTAGAGTTAGAGTTAGTGTTAGGGTGAGAGTTAGGATTAGAGTTAGAGTTAGTGTTAGAGTTAGAGTTAGTGTTAGGTTTAGAGTTAGAGTTAGTGTTAGGGTTAGAGTTAGAATTAGAGTTAGTGTTAGAGTTAGAGTTAGTGTTAGGGTTAGAGTTAGGGTTAGAGTTAGAGCTAGTGTTAGGGTTAGAGTTAGGGTTGGGGCTATGTTACAGTTAGAGTTAGTGTTAGGGTTAGAGTTAGGATTAGCGTTAGAGTTAGTGTTAGAGTTAGAGTTAGTGTTAGGTTTAGAGTTAGAGTTAGTGTTAGGGTTAGAGTTAGGGTTAGAGTTAGAGTTAGTGTTAGAGTTAGAGTTAGTGTTAGGTTTAGAGTTAGAGTTAGTGTTAGGGTTAGAGTTAGGGTTAGAGTTAGTGTTAGGGTTAGAGTTAGGGTTAGAGTTAGTGTTAGGGTTAGAGTTAGTGTTAGGGTTAGAGTTAGAGGTAGTGTTAGAGTTACAGTTAGTGTTAGGTTTAGAGTTAGAGTTAGGGTAAGAGTTAGTGTTAGGGTTAGAGTTAGGATTAGAGTTAGTGTTAGTGTTAGAGTTAGTGTTAGGGTTAGAGTTAGGGTTAGAGTTAGAGCTAGTGTTAGGGTTAGAGTTAAGGTTGGGGCTATGGTTAGAGTTAGAGTTAGTGTTAGGATTAGAGTTAGGATTAGAGTTAGAGCTAGTGTTAGGGTTAGAGTTAGGATTAGAGTTAGAGTTAGTGTTAGAGTTAGAGTTAGTGTTAGGGTTAGAGTTAGGGTTAGAGTTAGAGTTGGGGCTATGTTAGAGTTAGAGTTAGTGTTAGGGTGAGAGTTAGGATTAGAGTTAGAGTTAGTGTTAGAGTTAGAGTTAGTGTTAGGTTTAGAGTTAGAGTTAGTGTTAGGGTTAGAGTTAGAATTAGAGTTAGTGTTAGAGTTAGAGTTAGTGTTAGGGTTAGAGTTAGGGTTAGAGTTAGAGCTAGTGTTAGGGTTAGAGTTAGGGTTGGGGCTATGTTACAGTTAGAGTTAGTGTTAGGGTTAGAGTTAGGATTAGCGTTAGAGTTAGTGTTAGAGTTAGAGTTAGTGTTAGGTTTAGAGTTAGAGTTAGTGTTAGGGTTAGAGTTAGGGTTAGAGTTAGTGTTAGGGTTAGAGTTAGAGGTAGTGTTAGAGTTAGAGTTAGTGTTAGGTTTAGAGTTAGAGTTAGGGTAAGAGTTAGTGTTAGGGTTAGAGTTAGGGTTACAGTTAGAGCTAGTGTTAGGGTTAGAGTTAAGGTTGGGGCTATGGTTAGAGTTAGAGTTAGTGTTAGGGTTAGAGTTAGAATTAGAGTTAGTGTTAGTGTTAGAGTTAGAGTTAGTGTTAGGGTTAGAGTTAGGATTAGCGTTAGAGTTAGTGTTAGAGTTAGAGTTAGTGTTAGGTTTAGAGTTAGAGTTAGTGTTAGGGTTAGAGTTAGGGTTAGAGTTAGTGTTAGGGTTAGAGTTAGTGTTAGGGTTAGAGTTAGAGGTAGTGTTAGAGTTAGAGTTAGTGTTAGGTTTAGAGTTAGAGTTAGGGTAAGAGTTAGTGTTAGGGTTAGAGTTAGGATTAGAGTTAGTGTTAGTGTTAGAGTTAGTGTTAGGGTTAGAGTTAGGGTTACAGTTAGAGCTAGTGTTAGGGTTAGAGTTAAGGTTGGGGCTATGGTTAGAGTTAGAGTTAGTGTTAGGGTTAGAGTTAGGATTAGAGTTAGAGCTAGTTTTAGGGTTAGAGTTAGGATTAGAGTTAGAGTTAGTGTTAGAGTTAGAGTTAGTGTTAGGGTTAGAGTTAGGATTAGAGTTAGAGTTAGTGTTAGGGTTAGAGTTAGTGTTAGGGTTAGAGTTAGAGTTAGAATTAGAGTTAGTGTTAGAGTTAGAGTTACTGTTAGGATTAGAGTTAGGATTGGGGCTATGGTTAGAGTTAGATGAGGTGTATGATGGATAGTGATGGCAGAGTTAGGGCAAGGATTAGCATTAGGGTTAGCATTAGAGTCAGCGTTAGGTTTAGAGTTAGAGTTAGTGTTAGGGTTAGAGTTAGGATTAGAGTTAGAGCTAGTGTTAGGGTTAGAGTTAGGTTTAAAGTTAGAGTTAGTGTTAGGGTTAGAGTTGGGGCTATGGTGAGGGTTAGATGAGGTGAATGAGGGATAGTGATCACAGGGATAGGGTTCAGGATAGGGTTAGGATTAGGATTAGGATTAGGTTAGGGTTAGGGTTAGGGTTAGGATTAGGTGAAGTGAATGAAGAACAGTGATGGCAGGGTTATGGCAGGAGAAAGCCTGAAGATTATAGGAGGATGTTAGACTGAGGGGAGAACTGAACACCATCATTTTTAGGTCCCTTTCCCCAGTAAAAAGGAATTACAACATGGCCAACATTAATTCTCAATAGCTGCTTCAATGTCAAATGCACAGCAACAAGCAACAAAGCTGAGGAAAAGTTCAAGGTGGCACAAAGGAATCCGGGATGAATTTCCCACTTTGATTGCCACTCTGACTGTCTGATGGACTTCATTCCTGAGAATTCCCCAGGTCACCATGTCAGTACTGATTCCATCCACACAGGAAGATGCAGCTTCAGGAAAAGCAGGGAAGGTGGTGTTTATTTAGATTTTTTTCAAGATTGTCCTAAGAGCTTCTCAGCTAATGAAGCACTTTTGGAATGTTTTCATTCTTGTAACATAAAAAATCAACCAATTACTTTGAACTGACAGGGCAGGGGGTCTTGCTTTAATCTCTCATCTGAATGACATTTCTTGCAATCGATCCCAATCCACTATTCAGAATATTAACAAGGGAGGTTTTCTGCTGTCTCTGCTCCTGTCTTCACTCCTTTCCTGTTCGTCCTTGCTCCATCTCGCTCCATCCCACTCCCTCTCTTTCTCTGTCCCTCTCTATCTCTGTCCCTCTCTATTCCTGTCCCTCCCCATTCCTGTCCCTTTCTGTCCCTCTCTGTCACAGAACCTCAACCCCTGTCACTCCATGCCTCTGTTCCTCCTCCCTGGCTGTCTCTGCCCCATCCCTCTCTCTCCCTGACCCTCTGCATCCCTCTCCATCCCTGTCCCTTCTATCTATATCCCTCTCTGTCCCTGTCTCCAACTGTATCTCTTTCCCTTTCTGTTCCCATATCCTATCCCCACCGGTTATATATGAACCTTTTCCTGGCGGCACAGTGGCACAATAGTTAGCACTGCTGCCTTGCAGCGTCAGGGACCTGGGTTCAATTCCTGGCTCAGATCACTATCTGTGTGAAGTCTGCACATTCTCCCCATGTCTGCATGGGTTTCCTCTAGTGCTCCGGTTTCCCCCCACAATTCAAAGATCTGTGGGTTTGGTGGGTTGGTCATGATAAATTGCCCCTTAGTGTCGAGGGGATTCGCTAGGGTAAATGCATGGGGTTGTGGGATAGGGCCTGGCTGGGATTGTGGTCAGTGCAGACTCGACGGGCTGAATGGCCTCCTCCTGCATTGCAGGTTCAATGATTTCATTCAGTGCTTTGGCCAGTGTTGGAACAGCAAAGCACTAACCACACTTGGTTTGCTAAATCTGTGCTCTCAACAAAGTAAGATCCCAAAATGTGGAGATGTACAACAAAAACATCTTGCATTTATATAATGCAACTGACACAGTGGAACGTCCCCAAGGCACTTCGCAGCGGCTAAATCAAACAAAATCTAACTTGGAACCACATCAGGAGCTGTTAGGACTGGTTGTCAGAAGCTTGGTGAGGGAAGGAGATTTTAAGGAATGTCTTTGAAGGAAGAAGCAAAAGTATCACAGCACCAGGGACTTGGGTTCAATTCCCATCTTTAGTCACTGTCTGTGCGAAGTCTGCATGTTGTCCCCATATCTGCGTGGGTTTCTTCCAGGTACTTCAATTTCTTCCCACAATCCAAAAGACGTGCTAGTTAGGTGCATTGGCTGTGCTAAATTCTCCCTCAGTGTACCCAAACAGACACTGGAGTGTGGGGACTTGGGGATTTTCACAGTAACTTCATTGCAGTGTTAATGTAAGCCTACTTGTGACTAATAATAAACTTAAAAGAAAAACTTACCCGCCTCAGGTAATCTTTCTCAGATGTTTTGGGTATTTTCCCAATGAGAAGCAAAATGTCAAGTGGAAAACAACACAGTGACTAATATTTTCGAGAAAAAAAAGAGGTTAAAACCGCAAAGTGATTTTGATCTTTGTTTGGCTCTGAATTTCTCTACTGGCTTCCATCCAATCAGAATCCACTTTAAAGTCATCCACCTTCCACTGCCCCCCCCCTCCCACCCTACTCGCCTGTTCCCTCCCCCCCTCCCGCCCCCGGCACTGTGCTGTACAATGTCTTCTCATCCCAGAATGGTACTGAGCCCAGCATCACATCAACGCAGACACAAGAACAACTGGCTGTCACATCATTGTGCTGAATCTGATACATTCACACAACCGCCATCCATTCATGTCCCACTGCACCCCCCCCCCCCCCCCCCCCATCCCGATGTCAACATCAACTTACACTGTAATTGTTCATTTTGGAAAACGGAATGACAAAGGGGGTCTCTCATTCGAAAGGTGAGTCCACCTCCCTTCTTCCCGACGCTGCCTATCCCATCGCACATCCGTGACATTTTCCTGCTGAGAGATGGGTTTTATCTTTCAGCTTCGAGATTTTCTGATTTATCTTGAGGATTTATTCATCTCTGAGCCCCCGAGGTTTTGTGTCCCCCCCCTCCAAACCTCATCCCAGGACATAATGCACATCATGATGATATTCTCGGTGTCTCCAACTCTGTCAGTCCGCCTTATCTCATTCAGTCAGCCTCGCCTTGACAAATTGTCAGCTTGTTCATCGATTTTGAGCAGGTGACATTGCAAGATAGGGCAGGCAGACAGGCGAAAGTGGGAGAGATTCGAAGGGGAGTGAAGACAGCAGGAAGGGAAACAGACAACATGTTTGAGTGGTGGGAGTATAGTGATAATTTGTTGTCTGGGATCTCTTAAACATTCCGGGACTAACACTGAATTAAAATTTTTTAAAGTTTAAAGTTTTAAATTTTTTGAGCTTAAAGATTAAAGTTTAAAATTTATTTATTATTGTCACAAGTAGGCTTACATTAACACTGCAATGAAGTTGCTGTGAAAATCTCCTAGTCGCCATATTCCTGTTCAGTTACACTGGGGGAGAATTTAGCACAGTCAATGTATCTAACCAGCATGTCTTTTGGACTGTGGGAAGAAACCGGGGCACCCGGAGGAAACCCACACAGACACGGGGAGAATGTGCACGGACAATGACCCAAGCCGGGAATTGAACCCGGGTCCCTGGCACTGTGAGGCAGCAGACGGAAAGCTGGTGTGTGTCATGATCGGGTAAGGACTCCATACCACTGAAGTCTCCATATCTAAACTCCAGCGTAGAGAAATGGCATTTGGCCGAAATTTCATAAATAGAGATCATTAATATAAGATGGTGGTCTTGTGGCGTAGTGGGTAGCATCCCTGCCCCTGAGCCAGACACCCTGGGTTTGAGTCCCACTGTTTGTATTGTCGATAGCTTTTCATGTCCCTAGGAATTGATGGCCAAGGAAGGTGTTCATTTGATTTATTACTGTTGCATGTATTGGTAAAGATGGCTTATTGGTTTAGTACATCGGCCATGCTAAATTCTCCCTCAGTACCTGAACAGGTGCCCGCGTGTAGAAATTTTCATAATAACTTCACTGCAGTGTTAATGTAAGCCTACTTGTGACACTAATAAATAAATAAACAATACAATGAAAAGTATTGCCTTTTGCACGTTATACAGACAAAGCACACCATTCATAGAGAAGGAAAGAAGAGAGTGCAGAATGTAGTGTTACAGTCATAGCTAGGGCGTAGAGAAAAATCCGCTTAATAGAACTTAGAACACTACAGCACAAATAGGCCTTTTGGCCCACAAATTGCGCTGGTTATAGATAGGCCTACCTACCAGGCCTATCTATAACCCTTAATCCCATTAAATCCTATGTACTTATCCAGAAGTCTCTTAAAAGACCCCAGCGAGTTCGCCTCTACCATCACTGACAGCAGCCGATTCCACTCATTCACTATCCTTTGAGTGAAAAACTTACCTCTAATATCTCCTCTGTACCTGCTCCCCAGCACCTTAGAACATAGAACATAGAACATTACAGCACAGAACAGGCCCTTCGGCCTTCGATGTTGCGCCGACCAATTATGAAAAAAAAAGCAATGACCCTCCAAACTAAACCATTCCCTTCTCTTCCATAAACTTATCAACTAACCTCTTAAACGCCACCAAACTTGGCGCATCTACAACTGCCGCAGGCAGGGCATTCCACTCCCTAACCACCCTCTGGGTAAAGAACCTACCTCTGATATCCGTCCTATAACTATCACCCCTTAATTTAAAGCTGTGTCCCCTTGTGCTAGCTTTCTCCATCTTAGGAAAAAGGCTATCACTGTCCACCCTATCTAAACCTCTAATCATCTTATATGTTTCGATAAGGTCTCCTCTTAGCCGCCTCCTTTCTAACGAAAACATGTGTCCTCTCGTAGCAACCATTTCAGCCCTGGGAAATAGTCTCTGAGAATCCACCCAATTTATACCTCTCAACACCTTATAAACCTCTATCAGGTAATACAATATAAGTTAATATAAGGTAGATCCTTTCAAAAGTCAGCAGGGAAGAAGCTGTTCTGGAATTGGTTGAGTATTTCAATCTGCAAATCCTTCCAAACACACCAATGGCTGGTGAAAAGAGGGATTCCTGATATGGAATGATGCTTCTCAAGCTATAAGCCCCTGTCAACAGACTAGTGACCTGTTCTGGGAACTACTAGCTAAAGAAACTGACTAAAGCCTGCCTTGGTGCAGCAAGAGAATTGGAATGAATAAAAGGTAGCTTATGAATTCCAGGAAGGCTTTCAGGAGAATCTGCTTTACCCAGAGAATAGCGACAATGTGGAACCCAATACTACGTGAGTGGTGGAAGAAACATTTAAGGGAAGTAAAAGTCGTGCTGGAGATTCTCATCAGATCATCTTCAGAATTGTATTAGTGAACTCGAAACATTATCTCTGCTCTCCCTCCGCAGACACTGCCAGAACTGCTGAGTTTTTCCAGCGTGTCCTGTTTTTATTTCAGACTTACAACACCTGTGATGAAATCTCGTGAGTGAGAAAGAGATAGGCCAGGATTTTCCAGTCTCGTCGGCTACCGCTTGCATGCAATATTGTGGGGCAGAACCAGAAAATCCCAGCCAAAGAAAGAGAGAGGAATGGAGAGGGGAGGGTAGGAAGAAGGGGAGAGGGAGGGAGGGTATGAGAGGGGAGGAAAGAGAGAGCAAATGAGAGAAGAGAGAATTAAAGAGGGGAGTGAGTGAAGAGGAGAGGAAGTATATAGAATCTTTTATTAGTGATCAAATATTATAAAAAGCTATAGCATTAATTGTGAGAAAGGCTATAATTCTAAGCTATAAAAAGCTCTGAATATTTCAGCATGCTCATGGGGCCATTAGCTACAGATTTTTATCTTCCATCTTGTGTTCAAGCTAACCTTTGGGAGTTTAAGTTTACATCTTCCCAAAAATTTGTGTCAATATGGTTAGGAAAGATGGCTTTCTGCTTCAGGAACAGGAATCAGGCTATAGATTATCTCCATTATTACTCATTTCCAACAGTGCAGTCTTGCTCTTCACTGAGGGATATACTCCATGTATGTTCCCAGTTTAACTGCCAAGCAAAGGTCAGATTTATTATTTGCCTTCTGGAATCCCTCATCCACTAGAGAGGACCGAGATCCATCATAGTCCTTTAACTGGAAATCACGCAATTATTCATACCTGTAACACATGTAACTCAAGAGCAAAGGAAACCTCAATACTAAACCTACCACCTCCACCATCTAGAAGAACAGAGACAACATGCACATGGAATCCCTAAGTGCAGAAGGAGGCCATTCGGCCCATCAAATCTGCACTGATCACAACTTCACCCAAGCCCTATCCCCATTACCCCACTTATTTATCCTGCTGGTCGCCCTGACACTAAGGGGCAATTTTGCATGGCCAGTGCACCTAACCTGCATATCTTTCAGATTGTGGGAGGAAACCAGAGCACACAGAGGAAACCCACGCAGGCAACATGAGACTCCACACAGACAGTGACCCAGCAGGTGAGAATTGAATGCGGCTCCTGGGCACTGTGAGGCAGAAGTGCTAACATAGGAACACCATCACCTACAGAGCTCCCTGAGTTAGGCACCATCCTGACTTGATTTGCTTTGATTTGATTTATTATTGTCATGTGTATTAGTATACAATGAAAAGTGTTGTTTCTTACACGCTATACAGACAACGCATACCGTTCATAGAGAAGGAAAGGAGAGGGTGCAGAATGGAGTGTTACAATCATAGCTAGAGTGTAGAGAAAGTTCATCTTAGTGCGAGGTCAATCCATTCAAAAGCCTGATGGTAGCAGCGAAGAAACTGTTCTTAGATGTGTAACACAACTCCTCTGTATATTAACTGCCCTTACGCACAGGTCAGCAACAAATAAGTAAAATTATATTTCAGATAATTTATGAACCATATGGCAATCTGTTTTACTTTAATGGTTGATCTGAGAATCTTATTGCCTGCTCCGTCTGTAGCAGCTAACTAAGTAAGAAGACTCACAACACCAGACTTCTAATTGTATTTACCCCAGTCCAATGCCGGCATCGCTACATCACAGCTAAATAATCCAGGCTTTCACATGGTTTTTTTTTCACTTCGTTCAATGGGATTGGGGGCGATACTGACAAGGTCCACATTTATTGCCCATCCCCCAATTGACGTTGAGGAGGTAATGGTGAGCTGCCCACTTGAATTGCTGCAGTCCCCGCGGTGTAGGTATACCTGCAGTGCTGTTAGAGAGGGAATTCCAGGATTTTAACCCCAGTGACAGTGAAGGATATATTTCCAAGTTAGGACAGTGAGCAGCCTGGAGGGGAACTTTTGGTGGTGGTGTTCCCATGTATCTGCTGCCCTTGCTCTTCAGGCTGGTAGAGGTCATGTGTTTGGAAAGTGCTATCAAAGGGGTGAATTGCTTCTTGAAGGTTGTTGGAGCTGCACCTTATCCAGGCAAGCGGAAAGTATTCCATCACACTCCTGACTTGTGCGTTATAGATGGCGGACAGGCTTTGGGGAACCAGGAGATAAATTCCTCACCTCAGGATTTCCAGCCTCTGACCAGTTCTTGTAGCTAGTATGACTGGTCCAGTTCAGATTCTGGTCAATGGTAATCCATCGATGCTAATGCCAAGGGGAGGTTGTAAAGTTTGTCCAATTATTCTGTTTTATCTATGTTCTGCTTATTCAAATGAGAGAAAACCAGAAGGGGAAGGAAAGGTTTGTAAGAGAATAAGAAGGGGTTCACATTAGCTGTGACACTTTTGATAATGGCTTACCACAAGAAAGGAGTAATAGAGTTACTCCTCTAATAAAGGAATAATAAAGACTAAACTATATTCTATTCCAATTTTCTACCCACACCTAGACTTTCATCACTTTCCATAGTTAGTCATTCTGGAACAGGCCTCTGACCTGTCTCCAGAGGCTAATAGTTTGAGGTGTGCCACTCCACACCAAGAATAGCTGACCAGGAATCTCTCTCTTAATCTTACTGCCAGCCAAGGGTGTGTTTGGAAGGATTTGCAGGTTGACACTCAACCTGTTTGACCGCATTTTGGATGCACCTCCCTCAGCCGTCAAGTCCTGGGGTGGGACTTGAACCCAGAGTTTCTGACTCAGAGACAGGGATGCTATGCACTGCACCACAAGACCTCTTTAGATTTAGATCATTAATCCAAAGCGCTTTACAGAAAGTGAAGCGTGGTCATTGTTGCAATGTAGTAAATCCTAGAAGCCCATTTGTACACACTATTCTTTTCAGTTTGATAGGTAGGACAGAAAGGACAACTCCCTTCATCCTCATTGAAATTTTTTTATTCATTTGTGTGATGTGGATCTCGCTGGCTGGTCAGCATTTATTGCCCATTCCGAGTTGTCCTTAGAGGGCAGTTGAGAGTCAATCGCATTGAGAGTCACCTTTTTATATATATATATATGTATATATATATTATATATATATATATAATATACACACATATATATATAAAAAGTTACGTTTGAGATACCTGAAGTTATAATCCAATGGAAAATATAAAATATCTGACAACTTTACAAAACCCAAGCAATAAAAGTAAAGCGTAGTCTGTTAACAAAGGTTTTTCTGTTAGTGAACGCTTGTGCTGGTCTTGCCCACCATCACTTGCTGAGGCGTTTTGCTACATCTGCATATGTGATTTCAATTATTTTGTCTCTGGAGCCCAAATTCATCCCTGGTGTAAGCATTCTGCAGGTATCACCACATTCCCATCGTGGATTTGGGAATGTCAAAGTTCCGATATTTCGTTGCGACAATGTGAAGCTTCGGCAGCAGGTTGCAGTTTATTGTAACTGCGAGCACTGTCACAGTTCTAATCACTGTATTACATAAAAAGATACAGAAACACTGGAGAAAGTGGAAAAGACAGGCAAGGGTTAGAAACATAGAAAACCTACAGCACAAACAGGCCCTTCGGCCCACAAGTTGCGCCGAACGTGCCTCTACCTACTAGGCTTACCTATAACCCTCTAGCTATCAAAGTTCATGTACTTATCCAAACGTCTCTTAAAAGACACCTGATGATTAAAATGGTTAACGCTGTATCAGCATTAAGGATTTTGGAAGCAGCATAAATTTTGGGAGCTGCTTTGCCTGGGGTGGACATTGATGAAACACAGACCCCTGTAAGTATAGCTCAGAAACACAACCCCCCCCACCAACCCGAGGGAAACACAACCACCTCAGTAATTGTGACCAAAAGGCGTGATCAGTGCCCACCCTGTGAGTTGGTGACTGTGAGAACATGGTCTGTGGGGGTTAAAAAGGGGAGACAAAAATAAACATCGGGAGCGGCAAGGACAAACCATCACAAAGCAGCTTCCTGTGTCTGAAACTTGGACAGGGCATCGGAACCAAGAGCAGGAGTGATCACTTCTTAACGGATTCTATATATGTCCAAACTGCAAGCTTTGACATCTTTTGTAGGATAGGGTTTTGATACTTTGTGCAATAGGAACTTTGCGAGTGGAGTTTTGATACTTCTCCGGAAGCATGGTAATTAATCAGTATTGTAAACAGAGCGTGTGTCTTTATGTGGCCTGTTTGGGATCAGAATGCCCCACTCACCTGGCAAAGAGGCAGATCCTCGAAAGACAGTGGCATTTACTACCAAATAAACCCGTTGGACTTTAGCCTGGTGTTGTGAGACTTCTTACATGGTAAAATACCATAAAGGTACAATTTGAGTGTTTTACGTTCCTGTATCCAAAGTGCAACAGAATGAGAGCAGAACTGTTATACTCTCCAGAAAAATGAACAGATTTCAATGGATACAATTGATTAAATTGAATACTTAGTCAGACTTTCACAATATCAAAATTAAGAAGAGTTAAAAGTAAGTTTACAAACAAATAATGAAAATAATCCATAACTTTCACATTCATGACATCTCAAAGTTCTTCTAAGGAAATGAAGTACATTTGAAGTACAATTTCAAAACAGTTACATAGAAAGCCCTGAGGCAATGATCATTTTATCTGTTTTAGTGAGGTCACTTTAGGGTTAAACATAGGCCAGGACATTGGGGCAAAGCTTACTACATAGTAGCACAGAGGTTAGCACTGCTGCCTCACAGCGCCAGGGACCCCAGTTCGATTCCCATCTCAGGTTACTGTCTGTGTGGAGTCTGCATGTTCTCCTCATGTCTGTGTGGGTTCCCTCCGGGTGCTTCAGTTTCCTCGTACAGTCCGAAAGACGCACTCATTAGATGCTAAATTCTCTCTCAATGTACCCAAACAGGCACCGGAGTGTGGCAACTAGGGGATTATCACAGTAACTTCATTACAGCATTAATGTAAGCCTACTTGTGACACTAATAAATGAACTTTAAAAAAAACTCTAAAACTTAAACTTTAAGATGTAAAATTTTTAAGAATTGCCCTGGGATATTTTGTAGGGATGGTGGGTGAGATTCGCCGGCCTCCCAGCTTAGTGTTTTCCACCAGTAAGAATTGGCGTGTTGTTTGCTAGCGGTGGGATTTTCTGGTCTCGCTTCTATCAATGGGAATTCCGACTGATATCACCCCTTGCCAGATGGAAACTGTAGAATGGTAGGGGGGAGAGGGGTTGTTGTGCACAGGCCGAGGGGGACCAGAGAATCCCGCTGGCATGAACATCCGGAGAGTTTTCCAGCCATAATGGATGAATAAGTGAAATCAGAACATAGAACATAGACAAACTACAGCACAAACAGGCCCTTCGGCCCACAAGTTGCGCTGATCACATCCCTACCTACGAGGCTTACCTATAACCCTCAATCCTATAAGTCCCATGTATTCATCCAGAAGTCTCTTAAAAGACCCTATTGACATTAATTGTGCATTTTGGTTGGAAGAATAAAGGAGCTGAACGTTATTTAAAGACTGCAGAAAGTAATAGCCCAAAGAGATTTGGAGGTCCGTGAGCATAAATAACAGAAAGCTAGCATGCAGATTCAGCAGGTGATAAGGAAGGTAAGTGGAATGTTGGCCTTTATTTCAAGGGGAGTATAAAAATAGGGCAATCTTGCCAGAACTATACAAGGCACTGCTTAGACCATATTTGGAATACTGTGAATCATTTTGGTCCCCTTACCTAAGGAAAGATATATTGGCATTGGAGGCTGTCCAGAGAGAGTTCATTTGGAGAGAGTCCATTCCAGGAATGGAAGGGTTTTCTTATGAGAAGATGTTAAGTGGGATGGGCCTGTACTCACTGGAGTTAAGGAGAATGCGAGGTGACCTTGTTGAGACATGTAAGATTCTCAGGGAGTTTGACAGGGAGAGTCTAGGACTGAAATGGGGTACCACTGAAATGAGGAGGAATCTCATATCTCAGAGTTTTGTAAATCCATGGAATTCTTTCCCGCAGGGAGCTGTAGAGGTTGGATCATTAAATATCTTCAAGAGTGAGATAGACAAATTTTTAATCAGTCGGGGAATCAAGGCTCATGGGGGTAAAGTAGGAAAGTAAAATTGAGAATTATCATATTAGATCAGTCATATGAGTGGCGGAGCAATCTCGATGGGCCAAATGGTCTACTTCTATTCCTTATGTCTTAAGCCTTATGGTCTTATTGTACACTCCCTGACTAGGCAGGTCTCTCATCAGTGATGGCCATGTCAACAACAACTTACATTTAAGTAGCATCTGGGATAGAGCAAAACATCTTAAGCAACCCAAGGAAATATTCGAGGAGGTGACCAAAAGCTTGGTCAAAGAGGTAGATCCTGAGCAGCACCTTGAAGGACAAGAGACAACTGGAGTCCCAAGAATGGATAAATAAATCTTGCATGTGCAACATTGTCTGATACAGAAATGTGCAGATTTATTGCACAGGGTATCTACAGCTACTGAAGCAGACTTCTGCTCGGTCTATCAGATTGACTGCAATTCCTGCCGCTGAATCAACCATCCATCCATGAAATAAATTAATTCTGCATCTATTTTCCCACGGAGACCTCGCTGAAAAGGCAACCTGACCTGTTTTGCGATTGCGAGCGACTGGGGTGGGCAGAAGGCGCTTAACGACTTACTTCAGCCGTTGCCTTTGGAAGTGTTCAGTGAGCAATCTGGGATCCAGGGCTGGAGATGGCCTCATCTCATCCCCGGGAATGAGGATGAAAAGCTGAGAAGGGGCTGGGAACCTGCAAGAAATAAGGGAGAAAATGTCGGAACTGCGCTCACAACAGGTTAGGGGGTATTTTATGCACAGAGATCCGTCACCATTTCAGGCCTCGGCCTCTCAGACGTAGGCTGCAGAACCTCACGAATCCTAATCAATTGCTCAAATATGGCCTGCTGTGACCCAGTCACGGTCCTCTGGGGTTCTGTGGTGGCTTGCTATGACTCAGCCATTGCTTGGAGCCTGCCGTTCACAGTAAGGATTCGTCTACTCCAGAATTTCCACTGTAAGATGCCACCCTTAGCCTGGGAAGCGCGCAAGATAGCTGGTCCACCTGGAAGCTTTGGGACTCCTTCCAACAGTCTCGCAGTTGGTCCAGTGCGTCCGTCAGCCCCTCCCTGGCTCTGTCCCTGCATCTCCAGCAGCTGAGAGAGAAGTGATCACAGCGGCCCAGTGTGTAGCCTGAGGCCAGTTGAGTCCTCACCTCCGGTAGCAACGCCCCCCCACACCCCACCCCACTCCTGCATGCCAGAGGCCTCGGACATTCCTTCCTCCAACCCGATGTACGTCAGCTGGTGTGCCGTGCTCACCAGAGAGTGACCCAGAAGCCTCACCAGCAACTGGACCCACCGATGTGTCAGTATCTGGGACGGGCGAGTTGTGAGACGGAAGCAGGCGCTAAAACAGTGCCACCCTGGGAGGTGCTTCACCTCCAAGGATTCGCGGAGCTGTCCTGACTAGGATGGGCAGGAGCTGCAGCAGGGGCCTGTAGTCAAAAGGATTCCAGGGCATCCGGAATTGTCCCTGCAATACAGGACACAAATTTACGGGCAAGGGGGGGAGAGGAATCCGGCATGCCAAACACATGATTCACATTTCTCCATTCAACATAGAACAAAGAACCAAATTACATCACAGGAACAGGCCCTTCGGCCCTCCAAGCCTGTCGCAACTAGGTTGCCCATCTGATGTGTAACCCTCTACCCTTCTGGGGACCATATCCCCCTATTCCCATCCCATTCCCATAGCTGTAGAGATGCCTCTTAAAGCTCACTATCGTACCTGCATTCGCCACCTCCCCCAAGCAGCGAGTTCCAGGCACCCACCAGCCTCTCTGTGCAAGTAACCATGCCTCATACATCTCCTTACCTCTCGCACCCAAAACTTGTGCCCAGAAGTTGACTCAAAATGAGTGGAGGGATGAGAGGTGCTCACTCTTGAAGGCAACCCGACCATGCTGTCACTGACAACCCGCATCTCCCCTTTCCTTGACAGCTCCAGCACCCACTCCTCAAAGAGGCTGAGGATTCAGAGGGTGGGCTCTTCTCTCCCCATCTTTACTTTCTCGTGGGTGTTGTGGTCAGTCTTATCCTGTGGAGCCGTGAAAGAAATGACAGCATGACTCCTGCAGAATATCCGGTGGCGATCCTTCGAGAATAAGCACAGTAAGAATTGTTGGGGAGGAGGTACCTGGCGGTCAGGGGCTGGAAGCATGCAGGAGGGCTGGGCCTGGGAGGATCTGGGGGAGGTTTGGGGGAAAGATGCCAGATGGGGGTTCAGTACTTAACATTTGCCGCACTGCTTTCCGGCTCAGAGTGGGGGCGGTGGCCAGTACCCTGGCACTGACAGTGATGGCGAGTTCCTCCTAGGCTGTGTTTCCATTGGAGCCCATGGTCTGTGTCTTCCCGGGGAGAAGAGGGTGTCCCGTCTCACCTCTGCTGCATCCAGCAGCCTCCCCAGTTTGTCCTCAGAAAATCGGGGCGGGGGTGTGGGGGTTGCTGTTTGTGTGCACATTTTGTGGGAAGGGTGGGGGCCGCGACTGGTTTGGATGGCGGCTGGGTGGGGGATTGGGGGGATAAGGGGGTCAGTAATGTTGGAGGGTGGGACAATGTTTGTGGGGGCCAGGGATGCATAATCTGGCCCAAGCATGATGTAGAGCAGCATTCTATCTTTTTCTTCTGCGCACGCGCAGTTGGACACAACATTCAGAGCTGCAGGATTTCTGCCCAGGCTCATGCAGCGTGATTTGGAATCGTTGATATTTTCTCAGGCAGAGTGCGTACAGGAGCCCTGGAGAATGGGTCTAAAAGCCACTGCTGAAATACTCCCGGTTTCAAGTCCCCCCCAGCACTTAGAATCAAAATGGTAAAAGGGAGACTCCAATGTCCCCAACACTTAACTGATGAATCTTACAAGTCATCCAAGATTGGACATCAGACAACACAGAGATAACGGTGAAGGGGACAGAGCAATTGAACTGGGTGTCATTGGGATCTGACTTTATATCACTGGATGATGCAATCAAGGGGTAGTATGTAAATCAGGAAAGGAAGATGACCAAAAATAGACAATCGTGGGGAGAAAGAAAATAAACTCCTGACCATTCCCTCCATGACTCTGGATGTAATCTAGGGATTATCTTAATCGCTAGTCTATTCCCCTACTCTCTACAGTCTGCCTGCAGGATCATATTCTCTCTTTCCGCATCATGCTTAATGTCTGTTCGTCCTTCCCCTCAGAATGCTTTACAGTTGCTCAGTGAGATCCTTGACCCCCCCGGCAGTGATCTGCTGAAAATGTCAAGAATTCTGTATAGCTGCGTGGATAATGATTCAAATGGAGGATTGAAATGAAAATATACACCCAACTGTAAAGTGCTTTAACTCACGTGTTCTCTCCCATTGGTTAAAAAGTGCTATAGATGATGCTATTTTGCAAAACTTTGTTAGAACATCTTTGCGAGATTCACTTGTTTGTTCTCTTTGTGTTCAAGTAATAAAGTTTGGAAGATTCAATACTGACCATTTTTTTTCTTCAGTCATGGGATGTGGGAGTCGCTGGCTGACCAGTATTTATTGCCTATCCCTAGTTGCTCTTGAGAAGGTGGTGGTGAGCTGACTTCTTGAATCGCTGCAATCCATGTGCTATGGGTTTGACCCACAATTTTGTTAGAGATGTTGGACCCAGCGAAGGATATATCATCCTCCTTTCACTGCGAAGGCACGGTGACATATTTCCAAGTCAGGATGGTGAGTGGTTTGGAGGGGAACTTGCAAGTGATGGTGTTCCCATTTCTCTGCTGCCCTTGTCCTTCTAGATGGGAATGGTCGTGGGTTTGGAAGGTGCTGCCCTAAGGATCTTTGGTGTATTGTCCCATTTATTCTCAACACTAACAGGGAGGTAATTAACATTCCGGATTTACAACTATGACCACAGGAATACTTATTCGTTCCTCTTACAGTCGAACTCAGAGCTGTGGTTGCTTTCTCAATCTTCCTACAGGATTGCTGAGGTGCTGTGGACCTAGCTCTGGCTGCATTTCCCAGAGGGACGATCCCTCTCACCAGTCTTCAGAGATGAATACATGGAGATCACCATGCACTCTGGTACCCTTGACCTACATACCTGGATTCCTTGTCTGTCTGTCTGACAGTCACATAGACATTCACTCTACTTGCACATCCTTAAGCTACACGCTGACTACCTTCAGCCACATGGCATCCACTTTGCTGTCGGCTGCTCCAGCTCTGGGGCCTGAGCTCTTCCAGCTGACCTCACATCCTGTACATGTGGTTGGCCAGAACATGAGAAGCATATTGGATTCCCTCATGATGTGCACCCCATTGGACTAATCGCCCCCCTCGTATCTGATTAGGGGAGGAGATGAGTGGGGCCCCATTCCCACTCCCACTGGTCACATGAGGAGTTGCTGAGGTTCCCCCTCAATGAAAATCAGTGAGTTTCCTCTGGGTGCCCCAGTTTCTTCCCACAGTCCCAAGGTATGTGGGTTAGGTTGATTGGCCATGTTCCATTAGTGTCAGGGAGATTAGTGGGGTAAATATGTGGGATTATGGGGATAGAGCGTAGGCAGGATTGTTGTTGGTGCAGACTCGATGTGTCTGCACTGTGGGGATTCTATGATTCCATGTGCAAGGAAAAGTCCTGATTGATGTGTTGTTGATGTGTGTTTTAATAAAATCTTTTGTTTATATTTGTTAGAGTTTAATTAGTTGAATAGAGATGTGGCAGGGCACATAACTCTGTACACAACTGGTAGGGAAGAGAGAGTTGCCCCTCTGAGACTGTTTGCGATCAGTCTGCATGGTGGGAAGGTGGCAATAATTATCTGACCAGCAAAGGGCAGGGGTGATATTTCTGGGTGAGGGGGTGCTCTCGTGATCAGCTGTGGGTCCCACGGGATAGCTGGGGGACATGCTTTTTTGAGGCCAACCTCAACGACAAGAAAATTGACAGATCTCTCAGATTTCTTAGCCCTCTGCTGGTTGCCATTGTGCGTGTGCAATCACAGATCTGCACATGCGTAATGGCGCCCTGTGCTACTGCAACAGTCTTTCTGGTGAGTTAAGCCTTGCCCCTTTCCTCAAGTGGCTAGAGACCATTTTGTCCTTCTCTAAGCACATACGATGTTGAATTTGGTCTTGCCCAAAAACTGGATCTGAAACTCATTTTCAGGCATGCTCAGCAGTTAGAATTTTTCCCAAAAAAATCACCCCTCGTGTCTTATAAGGGGAGCAATATTATTATTATTATTATTATTCCTTATTAGGGAATCTGTACATTCTCCTCGTGTCTGTGTGAGTTTCTACCAGGTGTCTCAATTTCCACACACTGTCCAAAGATGTATGGGTTAGATGGATTGGCCATGCTAAGTTGCCCCTTAGCGTTGGGAGATTAGCAGGATAAATACATGGAGTTATGGTGTTTGCTGTCAGTGCAAACTCAATGGGCCAAATGGCCTCCTTCTGCACTGCAAGGATTCTATAATTCTAAGAGCAGAAGAGACTCTCCCAGTTTTCCAAACAGTATTGACCCCCTCAACCAACATCACCAGAAAGCACACGTTCAGCTCATTGTCAGAATGGTGTTTGTGGGATCTTGCTGTGCACACATTATCTGATATTACGACATTGATTATGCTTCAAATTCACTCCACTGAGTGTAAAGTGCTTTGGGACATCCTGGGGTCATAAAAGGCGCCACGTAAACAAAAATTATTTCATTCTTCGCTTCCTTTTCTCAATTTTGCGTGTCAACCAATGTACTTCCAGTAAATAAACCTCATCATATTTCTGTTGTGCAGTCTATTGGATAACAAACAGACACCGTCCTTCTATCGAGGAACAATTACTGCCAATACTATGCTGAGGTTGCCCCCTACTGACAGCTAAATTTTTAATCTTCACTTACAAGGCAATCACTGTTCATTGCCTAGTATTTTCTAGCTGCATGCTGCCTGAAGTTAGCCTATTTGCTTCAATGTTGCAGCTCACTTGCTCTTGTTCCTTTGTTTGTCTGGAGAATGAAGAATAAACGCAACATCCCACATGTGCCCAATAGTTAATAAAGGCAAATAAATTACAGAAGTATACCACATCACAGAAATATACAATAGAGATACACTACAGTACAGTTATACCTCAGCAGAGTTACACCACATCTCAGAAACGTACAACACAGATATGTACTACATCACAGAAATATACAAAATATACAGAACAGACATATACCTTGACACAGATGTACACAGAGAAATGCTACAATAAAGAAATATACAACACAGATATATGACAGCACAGAAATACACAAAGACACAGAGATAACCACAATATAGTCCAAAGATGTGCAGGTTAGATCGATTGGCCATGCTAAAAATTGCCCCTTAGTGTTCTGAGATGCATAGGTTAGAGGGATTAGCAGGTAAAATATGTAAGGATATGGGAGTAGGGCCTGGGTGAGATTGTGGTCGGTGCAGGCTTGATGGGCCAAATGGCCTCTTTCTGCACTGTAGGGTTTCTATGATTCTATGATTATATGAACACAGAGGTATATCATGCCACAGAGAAAATCCATGACAGAGATATACCATGATACAGAAATATACCACAATACAGAGATATACCATGGTATATACCATAACACAGAAATATAAAACACAGCAATACACAAAACACAGAAATCTATCCACATACACCTACAGAACAAAATTGTATTCCTTTTAATACATCTTGCAGTCTGTTCATCTTTTATTGTACAGAAATGATCATTAATGCATAAGTAAATCAAACTAAACGCCTTCTGTCCTGGGCATAGGCTAATTAATTAAAGCAGCTCACGGTCGGATAATTGTAAAAAAGTCCAACAGAAGGTAATAGTTTTCCAATGCTGGTTGAAGTTCACACTTAGGTCTCGTTCCCTCTGTTCATTGTCTGGAATTGGAGGGAGGAGTTAACAGGACATCATCAGTTCGGGCTTTATCTGGTAGCCGATATCTCAGAGAAGACAGAGAGCCACCTTTCTTTCTCTTATTTCATTACCTGTAGTAAGGAACGAGCTATGCACTTAATCCCACCACCCCTGCCTTTCAAGTCTTTGGCTAATTTTGAAAGTTACTGTTGAATTTGCTTCTACAGACATTCCAGATCATAATTTATTCAATAAATAAAATCGTCTTCATCCCTTGGTTTCTTTTGCTCATTATCCAAAATCTGTGACCTCTAGTTACCAAACACCTTGTCAATATCAAACTCTACATAATTTTGAACACCGCTATTAAACCTTCCTTAGTCCTCTTTCCTCTAAGGAGAACAATCCTAACTTCTCCATTCGCTTCACGTGTCTAAAGTCCATCATCTCTGCCACCATTCTAGTAAATCCCCTCTGCACCTTGATGAAGGCATTCTACCTAAAGTGTGGAGCCTGGGACTGGGCACATACTCCTTCTAAGGTCTGGCCCACATATTAGAGAGGTTTAATGTCATTTCCTTACTTGTGTACCCCCTACGCCTCTATTTGCAAAGCCCGGACTGCATTTCTAACAGCCCTCATCAACTTGTCCTCCCTCCTTTGAATCATAACCTCCATGTGCACCCTAAGCTTTGACATGAACTGATCCTCTGTGATGTTCAGCTGGCTGATCTTATTGTGGGAAATGTCGTAGCTTTGCTATCCAACCGGTATTTATTCCGGGGACAATGACCTGTAGTTCCCTGGCCGAGTGGAGAAAAGCTTGCAGGGAGGGTGGCCAGAGAAGCCATGTCAGAGTAGTTCCCAGATACATTTCCACTATCAGCGACCCCTGCTTCTCTCCCATCTTACCCTCTGTTGAATTGGCCTCCCTGCACTTAAACTCCATCACAGCCAAAGATTCCAGGCGGGATTTTCTGGCTGCACTCATCACAAACATGGAAAATCCTGCCTGAGATCAATGGACATTTGCATGGTCCATCTCCAGCCCGCTACGCTTCCCGTGGCAAGTGGGATGGAAAAATTCCACTTTCCATGTCCCACTTAAGCCTCTGATCTTGCCAGAAGTGAGCCTGTGAGTCTCCACTCCTTGGCGGATGGCTCTACCTGCTGTGAGCTTCTTGATTCTAACACTTACAGGTGGGGCCATTTGGCATCTCCATACAGATGGGCTCTCGCCCTCATCTACCTGCCCCAGCAGCACCATCTCTGCCAGAGGAACAGGCAGCAGGACATGGCAGGGGATTCTTCCCTGGTCCACCCATCGTGAGAGAGAGGCAGCTTCTTAAGAGGTGCCTCCAGGAAACTCCAGACCAATGTCCCTCTACAGCCACTCCAGGCTTGCTGTTCCAGAACAGAGGTGGACACTGGGATTGTGACCACACAGCTAGGAGGATCAAACCCAGTGAGTTTGGATCCCATCACAGCGACGTGAAAATTATACTGAGGTTAAGACAAACGATCTTGAAATAAGGAGTTTTTATCAGTAAAACCCAATTGGATCACACTCTTCAAAAATCCTTACCCTGGCCTGGGCTCAAGTCCCACATCAGTGGTGCTGACTCTTAGCTAGGAAGCAATGTTCCCTCAAGTCAAACCACAAATCCTCACACAGACAACTCAACACTCCAATCCCTCACACGTGTGCAAGGCTGCTCAGGAAAGCTTGGGTAGGGGGGCATTTAAATAAGTCGCCCACAAACACACCAAAAATAAAATGAGAGGGAACATTTCTGAGCTATCTACTGAATTGGGACTCATCAGCCCTCTAAAGGAGCAAATCTGCTTTCCCTGCATGGGGAACGGGGTTGGAAAAGATGCCCTGAACTCTTGGAAACATCTGTCAAGCTTGCAAAGGGAAATATGACTCTTGGATGGGGCTCTTCAGTCACACAAGGGCCCACTGAACCCAGGACATGGAGTCTCTTAGATGGACAATCATACTCATTAGCAAGAGTTCACCAAAGAGTGAGCAATGAATGCCAGTCTTGCCAATGATGGCCCCATCCCAAGAATGCAAAAATAAAACTGATCAGCAACCTGGACTACATTGTTTAGTAACTGATTCCCCCTACTTTCCATGTATCCAGGACGCTCTGGTGTCCTTACGCTAACTGTCCTTATGGTTAGCTATACCCATTCAAAAAGGTTTAAAGACTTCTCTGTACAATTCACTCCGTACAACACAGCCTGATGAAAGAGTAGTGCTCCAAAAGTTTGTGATTTCAAATAAACCTGGTGTCTCATCTTGTCCACCCCTGTTCAAGACCAGCATCTCCGCATCAACTCACTTTTGTTAGCGCTGTACAATTACAGTATTTCAAAGCTTTATCTTGCCTTTGTATGACTAACGCCAAGTTGAATGTGAGTCTAGGACTCAATCTATATTCATGACCTACTCCCATTGTTCCGTACAAGTCTACAGAGACAAGTCAGGTCTCGTTCAGATAAAGAATACGACAGTACTTAGCAGTTTTCTCTAACAACCCTATTCACCCATTTTACGATGATGGCAAGAAGGCTCAGCAGGGGTGAAAAAGGAAGAATCCACTCATGTTTTCTGGAAACTTTGTTCGTTTCATTACTCTCGAGAACAGTTTTATTAAGCTCAATACCTGGAGAAAACTAATATTTCTCATAAGCCCCCTGGTATCAAAGTAAAAACACACCCACTCTTCAATTGGAGATAACTCAGAAGTAAATTACAAAGAAATTAAACAAAACCTAACCTTTCCCGCTTCTTTAACCAGTCAAAGTCCATCAAAACGTTATGTCATACGACTTGCAAAAATATTGTAGGAGGATCCTTAGCTCCATAACTCCATAGCAGAACCAGAATTTCATTGGAAAGAAAATTATTCCTTCCCAAGGAATAGCCTAAGAATAAGCACCCAGATTCCTCATCAAAGAGTAGAACTCCAACCCTTGGGATTTACCTTCACCTACCAGCTCACCTCAATTTAAAGAATGAAGACTTGTTTTATGAATGGACTACTTTGAAACACTGGCATAAAGCGACATGATCTATTTTATATGATACATTGTACATTATATGCTGTATATAATATATTGTACAGTCTGTAGAATATATTGCATAGTACATTTGATAAATTGTAAGTCATACATTAAATATGGTCTGCTGCAAGTGATGTGCAATATAATGTAGTGTGTGGTATGATATATTACATTCTATACCTTATATATGATCAGTAGTATATGCTTTATTGTATCTTATGCAATATAATTTGTACTTTATATGTTCTATCTAATGTGCTGCGTATGATGTGATAATATAATTGCTGTGTATGACACGATATATGATGCGCAGTGTATGATGTGATATATAATGTGTTGTGTATGATGTGATATATAATGTGCTGTGTGGGACTTGATATATAATGTGCTGAAAATGATGTGGTATATAATATGTCATATATGATATGTTGTATTCTATATGTTACGTAGGATCTTTAGTATATGATTTATATCTCATATTTTATACATTGTATTCTATGTATTCTACAGAATGTGTGATATATGGTGCGATATATGATGTGCTATTTATGACATACTGTATGTATCTGTTCATTTTATTAGATGAAGTACTCTAAGTACTTCTCATCCTCGCCATCTAAAGTCTGTGTCTTCAATTCAAACCGTTTGACAGCAATGAAATGCTGGATGAAAGGCTCGCCCAGTGCCCTCCGGATGCAGTGGTCACGCTCTAGAGCATCAAGTGCATCTTCCAGTCGAACGGGAATGGCACAGGGTTTCAGCGGGTGAAGAACGGGCGCAGCCCGTATCGCACTTTCCGATGACCCCCTCCTGAGCCCATCCAGGCCCACGGCCACAGTGGCGGCGAGGACGACGTAAGGGTTTGCCACGGCCGACGCCAGGCGGTTTTCGAGGCGGGCTCCCCCGCCGCCGTGGAACTTGGCGTTAAAGGCGCAGGTGTTGTCGTTGGTGCCGCAGGTCACGTCCACCACCCCTTCGCCTTTCCCATCGTTGTAGCGCCTGCGGCAGCGTGGGCCAGGCGCCACCAGGCAACTCAGGGCAGCGGCGTGGTGTGCCAAGCCAGTCTGCCACCTCTTGCCGATGCCCGACAGCTCCTGCCCCGCCGCCGAGGGATCGCAGAAAAGGTTCTGCTTCTCATTGGCGTCCCACAGCGAGTGGGAGAACGTGCCCGAGTTGCCGAAGCCGGAGAGGGTGAAGAAGCTGGCGGCGTTGTTGTGCTTCCTCGCCAGCTCTTTGACACCAGTCCTGAACGTGAAGGCGTTGTCCACTGCACCCAGCCCAAACTCAGCTCGAAGTGAGACCTCCATTTGGCCAGGGCCTCGGGAAGAGGAAAAGCTGTCAATGTCGACCCCAGCGCCGTACATGGCGTCAAACAACTCCTGCAGAAAGTTCTGGTCGTGGTTATTCAGCAGGGTGGCGGCAGGGAAAGCCGTGGGCGTATTTAGCGTCTGAGCAAAACTGTAAAGCCAAAACTCATAGGTGAAGGAGGAACGCAAGGTGAAGCCGTATGCCCGAAGCTGGTTCAGCTGCATCTTGGCCAGTTGCCTAGGAGACGTCAGCAGAGGGTTGCCTGCTATCGAGCAAGAGTCACAAATGACCCTAGCTGTTTTCTCAGCCCACGGGAGGACTCTGAAGGTCGAGATGTCAGGCATTAAGAGGATGTCACTATTGAAACTGGAATGGTCAAACTCATTTTCCTTTGGACTCAACATCAACTCCAGGTAATCTCTCGGGAAGGGCACCCCGTGAAATACTTTCTCCTGTGTAGGAAACACAAGTTTGACAGAATTAATCTTCATGCAATTTTTTGCAATTCAAACCATTTAGTGTTGTCATTTAAAAGTGTCTTCCTGTCACCAGTAAAGCACATGTAAAATGGGTCTAAGTGACCTCTTCAGCCAATACAGTGTAGGACAACAATATGAATAGTTTAACCTTGAGGAATTGCTAAGTGGGGAGGTGGGGGGGGATGGGGGGCAAGGTGGCACATTGGTTAGCACTGCTGCCTCACAGCACCAGGGACCCGGGTTCAATTCCCAGCTTGGGGCACTGTCTGTGTGGAGTTGACACATTTTCCCCATGTCTGCATGGGCTTCTTCCGGGTGCTCTGGTTTCCTCCCACAGTCCAAAAGATGTGCTGGTTATGTTGCATTGGCCATGCTAAATTCTCTAAATTCAGTGTACCTGAACAGGTGCTGAAATGTGGCGATTTTCACAATAAATTCATGGCAGTGTTCATATAAGCCTACTTGTGATACTAATAAATAAACTTTAAACTTAACAAATTTCAGCTGTGACAAGTTGAAGGTAAAATGGTCGACCCAAACAGATCATAGCAAAGGATTGCAAAAGCAATGAAAAACCCATGTTTGAACAGGTGCTACTTCTCTCTGCAAGGATCAGCCATGGCTCAGTGGATAACACTTCAAATCACACTCTGGAATATACAATCTTTATCCAGACTGTAATGCAATACTGAGGGAGTGCTGCACAGGCAGAGGTACCATCTTTTAGATGAGATGTTAAACTGAAACCAGGGTGGTATGGGGTTGGGGTGGTGGTTTGGGGGGTGGGGGGGGGGGGGGGGGGGGGGGATGTTGTTATTATCCAATGGCACTTTGATTAAGAACAGGGGAGTTCTCCTGCTGGCCCGTCCCAATATTTACCCCTCAACCAACGTCGCTGAAAGACACTCACTAGTCACAGTCATACTGTTGTTTGTGAGAGTTTGCTGTGCAAATTTAGTTGCAGTGTTTCTACATTACAACAATGACTGCCATTCAGATATGCTTCATTAGCTCCAAAATTCTTTGGAATATAAAAGACCATAAGACAGAGGAGCAGAATTAGGCCATTCAGCCCATTGAGTCTGCTCTGTCATTCAAACATGGCTAATAAATTTACCAACCCCATTCTCCCGCCTTTTTCCCATAATCTTTGATCCCCTTACCAATTATCTCTCTCTTAAATACACTCAATGACCTGACCTCCAAGCTTTCTGTGGCAATGCAGTCCATAGATTCAGCACCCTCAGACTGAAGAAATTCCTCCTCATCTCAGTTCTAAGGATCATCCCTTTACTCTGAGGCTGTGCCCTTGGATCCCAGTTTCTCCAACTAATGGAAGCATCTTCCCCACATCCAATCTATCCAGAATGTCAGTATTCTGTAAGTTTGAATGAGGTTCCTCCCCCATCCTCCTAAAATCCATCGACCTACAGACCCAGAGACCTCAAATGCTCCTCGTACGTCAAGCTTTTCATTCTCAGGACCATTCTCGTAAACCTCCTCTGGACCCTCTCCAAGTTGGTGAGTATAGTCAGTTGGTGAAAGACATCATAGAGATGCAAGTCTTTCTTAATATAAATTAAAGTACAAGAGAAACAAAATTGATAACTTTGACATATAAAAATCAGACATTGCTGGATGACCTCAATGGGCCCGGCAGGCATCAGTGGAGAGAAACAGAATTAACGTTTCGAGTCCATATGACTCTTTTGAGAATGTTCTGTACTCAAAATATTAGCTCTGTTTCTCTCCACAGATGCTGCCAGACCTGCTGAGTTTTCTGTTTTGATTTCAGATTCGCATCTGCATTATTTTACTTATATTGAGGTAACATTGGATCTTTGGTTCGCAAAGCCTTCCCTCGCTGGGTCATGACTAAGTCTGTTCCAGATTCATTGATGGAGATTTGAGTCCTGTGACTGACCAACAACTTCATTGTCATTCTAACTACCCCTGTGGTAGAAGCCGGAGTGAGCCTGGTCCTTTTCTGTCCAGTAATTCCGATACCTGATCCAGAAATATTTTGTGCTCAAATACTCCAGTGCTAACATCCATTGATGCGTTCAGCTCACATGTAACTCAAGATAATTGCTCACTATATAATGTTTGAGAATGGCAGTAGAATGATGGATTAATGAGTGTTATATGTATGTGAGAGACAGCTCTGTATAGTAACTGTACTTATTATTTCTATATGGGTCTTTATCATAGAATCATATAACCCCTACAGTGGGAGGCCACTCGGCCCATTGGGCCTGCACTGGTAACAATCCCACCAATGTCTTACCCCCTAACCCCACATGTTTATTCTATTAATTCCCCCAACATCCCCCCGAACACTAAGGAGCAATTTAGCATGGCCAATCACCCTAACCTGCATAGTTTTGGACTGTAGGAGGAAACCAAAGCACCCAGAGGAAACCAACGCAGGAGAATATGCAAACTCCATTCAGACAGTCACTCGAGCTAAGAATCGAACCAGGGTCCCTGGCGCTGTGAGGCAGGAGTGCTAATCACTGTACTACTGTCCCTTCACCTATGCTTCCATTTATTTATTTTCATTTATGCAGCTATCTCACAGCTCCAGGGACTCGGTTCAATTCTGCCGCAGGTCACTGCCTGTGTGGCGTTTGCATGCTCCCCCCATGTCTGCATGGGTTTCCCCCAGATGCTCCAGTTTTCTCTCAAACTCCATAGATGTGCGCATTAGGTGGATTAGCCAGGCTAAATTGCCCCTTAGTGTCCCATGATGTGTAGGTTAAGGGGATTAGCATGCATGGGTTTACAGGAATATGGCATGTGGATGGGCCTGGGTAAGATGTTCTTCAGAGAGTTGGTGCAGACTGGAATGTCCTCCTGCTGCACTGTAGGGATTCTATGATTCGGAACTTCAATGTTGAAGACCTCCCTTTCTGCTTCCAGTTTCTCTAATTTCCACAATCTGCATGTCACCTAAACATGGTTTATTGAATTCTCCTGACCACCCTCATATTATACTCAGCTTAGGTGAGACATCCTGAACCATGCATTCTGGCCTGGACTTCTCAATACAAAAGGGAGTAAAAATTCATTTCAAAGCTCTTCGCACATATTGAGTTGCTTTAAGCTTGGGAAGCATGGCACACAGCAGGATCCCATAATTAACCATAATGAGATGGATATCAGACATGTTATCCATTGCACCACTGGAGTATGAAAACTTCACTTTAGCCCAGGACGTTCATGCCTCACCTGTTGGATAGTATATTTTTTTAATATTGCGCTGAGGTTATCTTGGATTGCAATGGGATCTTGATCAATTGGGCTAGTGAGCTGATGAATGGCAGATGGAGTTTAATTTAGCTAAATGTGCTGTGACACATTTAGGCAGATCGAATTGGGACAGGACTTACTCAGTTAATGGTAGAATGTCAGAGAACGTTAAAGAACAAAGAGATCTAGGGTTACAGGTTCATAGCTCCTTGAAAGTGGAGACACAATGAACAGAGTGGTGAAGAAGGCATTCAGCATACTTGGTTTCATTGGTCAGAGCATTGAATTCAGGAGTTGGGATGTCTTGTTGAAGTACAAGACATTAGTAAGACCACACTTGGAATAGTGTGCACAGTTCCCGATTACAGAAAGAATATTATTAAGAAAAGATTTTAATAATATCTTAATAATAAAATATAGGAAAAAATTACAAGGATGTTACCTGGACTTAATGATTTGAGTTTTAAGGAGGGCTGGATAAACTGGCATTTTTTTATTCAGGAGTGTAGGAGGCTTAGGAGTAACTTTAGAGAAGTTTATAAAATAATGGGGGACACAGATAAGGTGGAAAGTCAATATCTTTTTCCAAAGGTAGGAGAGTCTAAAATTAGAGGGCACAGGTTTAAATGAGAGAGGAGAGATACAAAATGGTCAAGAGGGGCAATTTTTTTACGCAGAGGGTGTTGAGTATCTGGAACAAGCTGCCTGATGTATTAGTAGAAGTGGGTACAATTTTGTCTTTTAAAAAGCGTTTAGACTTTGACATGCATAAGATGGGCACAGAGGAATATGGGCCAAATGCGGGCAATTAGGAGTGGCTTTGTGATAAAAATTGGGCAGCATAGACAAGTTGAGCCGAAAGATCCGTTTCCATGCTGTAAACCTCTCTGACTCTATGAACTTCTGTCTAACATCCAGGATTCTCCAATCCCACTGCAGTGAATGGAGTTTTGGCTGATACCCAAATTCTCCATTCCACTGGCGGTTGTCGGGGGGGGCGGGGAGGGGGGGTGGCCAATATGTTCAAAGAATTCAGGACAGGATTTGAGCACACAACCTTTACGCTCAGAGGTTTAAAGTTCGAAGTTTATTTATTTTAGTCACAAGTAGGCTTGCACTCACACTGCAATTAAGTTACTGTGAAAATCCCCGAGTCGCCTGGCTATTGAACGTAGTAACCTCCAATAATTTCAGTAATTAAAAAAAGAGGTGCAGTGATATTGTCACTGTAGTAGTAATCCAGGGATGCAGGGTAATCCTCAAATCCATAACAAATAGTTTCATGGCACCTGTTCGGGTACAGTGAGGGAGAATTTAACATAGCCAATGCATCTAACCAGTGTGCTTTTCGAACTGCAGGAGGAAATCAGAGCACCCCGAGGAAACCCACGCAGACACGGGGAGAATGTGCAGACTCCACACACATACAATGATCCAAGGTGTGAATCAAACCCAGGTTCCTGGTTCTCAGCAGTGTTAACCACTGTGCCGCAACAAAGTAAATTAACACAGCAGGGATTGTCATTTCAATGTTAATCTGAAACATTAAATTGTCTGCGCAAATGTGGAAGGGATCTGAACGCATGACCTTACATTTCTAAGTGGCTTTCTTTAATCGGTGTGTTACCTTGTCCAATCAAAGACAAATGACATGCTGTAGATCAGGTAGTCACATGGATATTGGAATAATTTGGGTACATCAAGGGTCACGTGTCGGTAACACAGGATCTCCCTGGAATGTGGACAGGCTCACAACATGTAAGAACTGCTCAGACTTTCATTAAACTGGTATTGTTCTAAATCCTCAGTCACCAGTCATGGGAAGCAGTACATTTACCATACCTGGAAAAAACGTGACGGAATTGTTTTCGATCTTGAAATCCCATGAAAGTCACCTGCTTCAAAACGAATGAACCTAATGTCTTCTCTTGTGATCTGTTGTTTCACTTGCTCAATAGTAGTGCTTGTTTGTGAGAGAGTTACACTGTTATCCACAGGTAACTCTCTCATGTTATCTGCAAGGTAAAGAGAGATTATTACATGACATGCTGTCTACAATACAGACACAGGCTCAGTAAGTTTAAACTCATGAAAAGCCTCCCTTTTTTATCTAGTACATTTCACTCCTCCACTCTATCTTAAAGCACCTAAAGCCAATAAAGTACTTTTAAACTGAGGACATTGTTGTAATATAGGAAACATGGCAACTATATTGTTCAAAGCAAGCTTTCTCAATGTAGTGATAGGATAATCACAATCTAATTGTCATGTTACTTTAAGTTTATTTATTAGTGTTACATGTAGGCTTATGTTAATACTGCAATGAAGTTATTGTGGAAAATCCCCTAATCACCACTGTCCGGTGCCTGTTCGGGTACACTGAGAGAGAATTTAGCTTAATTAGCATGTCTTTCAGACTGTAGGAGGAAACCAGACCATCTGGAGTAAACTCATGCAGATGCAGCAAGAATGTGCTGAATCCACACGGATAATTAATTTAGCCCAGAATTGAACCTGGGTCCCTGGCACTGGGCTAACCATTGTGTCTCCGTGCTGCCGTTCCTCCTGCACTGTGAAAGACGTGCTGGTTAGGTGTATTTGCCATGCTATATTCTCCCTCAGTGTACACAAACAAACACTAGAATGTGTTAACCAGATTTTCACAGTAACTTCATTGCAGTAAGCCTACTTGTGACACTAATAAATAAGCTTAAAACTTAAAACAGAGAGGTTACTTTCAGAGTATTCATTAAATTGTTTTTGTTCTAAGTCCTCAATCACCAATCATTGGAACCCAATACTTCCACGCTTTACCATACCTGAAAAAAAACTAGATGGAGGCAGTGACACAGTGGCATTGTTACTAGACTAGTAATTTAGAGGCCCAGGGTAATGTTCTATGGGCCTGCGTTTGAATCCTACTAATCCTTTGAGATAGCACAATCTCATTTTGCTAAAGGTTGCCTCTGAAGAAAGTCATCTAGCTCAACTCCAAGTGTTTCCTTCGATCTCAGGCAAGATATTCCTGCTCAAGACTAATTGCCATCTTCTGCAATTGGAGAAGTGGGCAAATGGTTTTTAACACCTTTTCAACATGATTTCTGAATCGTTTCTGTCAGGATATAACCTTCCGTGGCCTCACTCCTTCCCTATCTTTCATCCAGCCCTACAAATCCCCGAGACCCCTGTTCCTCCAAATCTAGTCCCTAGCACATCCTTGATTTTTCCATTATCTCACTAATGTAGGGGGCTGAATTAGGCTAATAAATAACCGTGGATTTAAGAGCACAAACACAACACTAACTTTAGAATAAATGATCTTGGACTATGGGAATGTAAATCAGCCAGGGCTGTTACCATAGAATACAGCTCCGCAGAATTAACAAATATTTCCCATTCAAAACGTGTATTTTGAATTTACAAGATGGATGTGTGTTGCTTTTGGTTATATTTTGTGAGACTTCAGTCAGTGACAAGATACAGAGAGAGGGAAGGAGCAATGAAAGCAGTAACGCTATAGAACATAAAACCCTACAGTGCAGAAACAGGCCCTTCGGCCCGTCGAGTCTGCACCGAACACAATCCCACCCAGGCCCTATTCCCACATCCTTAAACATTTACCTGCTAATCTACACATCCCAGGACACTCAAGGGGCAATTTCATAGCATGGCCAATCAACGTAACCCATACATCTTTGGACTGTGGGAGGAAACTGGAGCACCCAGAGGAAACCCATGCAGACATGAGGAAAACTGCAGACTCCACACAGACAGTGACCCGAGCCGGGAATCAAACTCAGGTCCCTGGAACTCTGAAGCAGCAGTGCTAACCACTGTGCTACCGTGCCGCTATCAGCAGATGTTGGGAACAAGATGGCTGCCAATGCTGGCCTTGTGAATAGGGTTATACAACTCCGAGAGATAAACAGGTGACAAACAAACAAGAAGAATTTCTCAGGATTGGGCGAGAGTCATATGGGTTCAATTTGGTGGGAATCATCTCACTGTCCAACATCCCATCTCGCTAGACAATAGGTAGGAAGTAACATCCGTAATTAATGATAAATGAAATCCCATTAGGTCTGATCCTCTATTGCTATTGTCTGGAGTTAATGACAGGATGATGATTAATGTTTACTGGATAATGTCCATTAGAAAGGTGGGCAATATGATTTTGGGAATCTATAATTATCTTCATGGGGCCATTGTTTTCCAGACTGATACCCGGCTGCTCACATTTTATACTTTGAGCACAAGGCTTCCTCATATCATTCTCCTATTTGATCATTTGGTTAAATAAACTCACATCTTCAACATCAGTTCACTGTATTTTGAGTCTTTGTGTTAGCTTTAGTGACTATACATAGCCTTGAGAGGAAGTCCCCATCTACAATTTGGCACAAGGAGTGGGGTGATGTCACTGGTTTTAGACAGAACCCCTAAATGGAGTTGAGAGAGTGTTTTTATATTGACCACCCCATTTAGTTAGAGCAGCCCTTGTCAGGCCATCAGGATCATAAGTTGACCCTCCTGAATCACTGTGAGGGGTTGTGAGAGTCAGAGTAGACATGAGGAGCTTGGGGCACTTAATACGGAGATCCGGGAGGTGTGAAAGACCCTGGATTGGTCTGGGAACAGGAAAGAGGGAGCCACACCATTAGGTGTTGAACCTACAAAAAATGACAGAGAGCAAAACTGGGTGATGAGTCTCCAAAAAAAAGAGAGAGAACAGTACCACATCAGGTGAAGAAACTCCAACAAAATGTTGGCACAACAGTGAGGTTGTGCTAAGAGGTGTTAAAGATAAAACAAGAAAGCGAGAAGTCCCCAAAAGGTGTGGCAGGAGAGTAGTGAGAGTCCTGGGTGGGCTTAGAGTGGGACTCAAGCAGTTAATACAGAGGGAGCCGGAGAGAGAGAGGGAGAGAGGGAGACAGAGTGAGAGAGACAGAAAGAGAGAGACAGACAAAGAGAGAGAGAGAAAGAGAGAGGGATACAATGAGAGAGAGACAGAGAGAGAGACAGACAGAGAAAGAAAGACACACAGAGAAAGAGAGACAGACAGAGACAGAGAGAGTGACGGAGACAGAGAGAAAGAGAAAGAGAGAGACAGACAGAGGAAGAAAGACACACAAAGAAAGAGAGACAGACAAAGAGAGAGAGAGGGACAGAGACAGAGAGAGAAAGAGAGAGAGAGAGGGAGAGAGACACAGAGACAGACAGTCAAACGGGCTGTGATTCAGCAGTCTGTGGAGATGACAGAGAAGAACGAGCTAAAAGTAATAGAGAGAAAAAAGGCAGTGAGAAATTCTCAAAGAGGGAAATAAGAAGTTAAAAATGAAACAGAGAGGGATCTGGATTGGAGAGAGAGAAAGAGAGAGCACCCTTGTGTGGTTGCTTAGATATTGCAGATAACAACAGAATGAAGACTAATGCAGACACTTTAAAAATCAAAATAAGATACTTAAATCTCAAGTCCTCGATTTTTTTTGGAGGTAATCAATGGCCAAGGTCATTCTTTAAAAAAAGAGAATAAGAATTCGACAGAGATTTGGGCTCTTTGTGTCTGCATTGGTCTAAAAATGGCAAAACGTTGTGTCTGAAAAGTTGTAAGTAGGTGAAGAGAGTGTGATAGTCTTTAGCAGGGAAGGTTGAGAACGAGGATATTTAAAATCGATGACACATCTTGTTTTGGATTAATCTTAACAATGGAAAGATTGGGATTAATCTTTGTTTCAGGAGTACAATACATGGATTTGGGCCTGTGTCTGTGGGAGTTTGCGCATTCTCCCTGTGCTTGTGTGGGTTTTCTCCAGGTGCTGCGGTTTCCTCCCACATCCCAAAGATGTGCTCTTAGGCTAATTGGCAAAACAAATTCTCTCTAAATTGTCTCAAATTTGGTTTTTAATCCATAGATCTATAAACATAGACAGGGATCACGGGTAGAGGTGGGAACATCAGGGTGGCGACGCGAGCTCGTTGGGCCAAAGGGCCTGTTTCCCGTGCTGTTTTGTTCTTAGTTCTTTGTACAATGTTTTGATGCAATGACATTCAGTCGAAAAAATGTATTATGTTCCATTTTAAAACACGTAGAGAGTTACCCCATTCTGTCCCACACAGAATGGATTTTTGTGTTTTAAGATTTTGTGGTAGCTTTCTAATAGTAAAATCATTAACTTAAATCAACACATATTAGAGGGGAGAGATACCATTTGAGCATTTAGTTAAGAGTTACATAAGGTAGAATGGGAATGTGAGTTTAATAATTGACGGATTGGTGATAAGAAAAAAGCAAGAGAAATGATCCAGTGGAGTAACTGAATGCTTAAAGGAAAGGAACAGATAAGTGAGGTACAGATGAGATGTGAAAAGTGAACAGGATAATAAAAGAGACATTGTGGAAAAGATGATTGTAGACAGAGTAGGACAGGATTAAAGATGGAATTCATTTGGTGAATACAGAGAACAATGTTGAGAATAAAGAGAGACATTTAGAGAGATTCTCAGAAATAAAATATAGTTTAGGTGATAGCTATGGATGAAGGAATGAGCTTTTAAAAAAAGAGATAGAATAGATACTAATGGACACTTGAAAGTTCACAACACTGTTTTCTGGGATCGTTCTTAACAAATGATGTTGTTATTTAAGAAGATGAATGAGCAACCAAAATTTAGCCACTCCCCAGAATCAAATTGAAAAGTTTGATATCTGTTGCAAAGATGTTATTATGTTGTAGAAGTCAATAAGGAAAAGAGGATTTCCAGAGGACGGCAAGAAAGTTATGTTTAATGTGCAAAGATTTCTTATCAGTAAGGGGTAAGACAAACATTGGAGCATTTTAACTATTGCAGGAATTTTGTGGAGGATTATGCTGTACATGCCAAACTTTTACAGAACCTATGAAGGAAGGAAACGCTAGTAGCCAGTAAATACTAAGACACAGAAACACAAGGCCTTTCACATTTAAAACAAGCCATGGCAAGAGCCCCAGCCCTAGGTCTACAGGATCTTACCAAGCTATTTCACATTTTTTGTCAGGACAGTGATGGAGCACAAGCTGCAGTAATAACCCAATGGCATGGGGATAGATCGATTCAATAGCCAAAGGAATGCATCGATTAGTAAGAGCTTCAGCATGTATCTCCTGGGCTGTGAGAGTGCCGAAGCCACTTACCTTGATGGAAAGCATAATTCTCTACTTCCCATACACAATCATTCAGCTTTTAGAAGCAGGGAGGTTAAAAAATGTTTCTGATGGAAGACGTTTCAAGTGGGAAGCATTTTTTTTTTGCCAGGAGACAAACGTGTAGCGATCAGTAATGATATAAGAGAAAATTTTGCAGGAAGGTATGAAGCACAACATACAGCGGAAATGACAGGAGGAGCGAGCGATGGGAGTTATCAAAGGAACCACTTATCAGGGAGGGAGAGATTAATTTGTACACAGATGGAACCAGGAAGTAAGTCAATGGCCAACGCCGCACGGCATGGGTGGTGGTGAATGGCAAAGGAACAGTGATTGTAGGAGAACAAATCGCAGGAAGCAATTCAGCGCAAGTAGCTTGGGGAAGAAGGAGATTTGGGGATATATCCAGCATGAACATCTAATCAAGAATTTACTTCAGGCAGCTCACAGTTCCTCAGAAGCTGAGTAGAGTGGCACAGTGGTTAGCATTGCTGCCTCACAGCGCCAGGGATCTGGATTCAATTCTCAGCTTGGGTCACTGTCTGTGTTGAGTCTGCACATTCCCCCTGTGTCTGTGTGGGTTTCCTTCATAATCTGAAAGATGTGCATTGACCCAAACAGGTGCCAGGATGTCGCAACTAGGGGAATTTCACAGTAACTTCATTGCAGTAAGCTTTACTTGTGACAAATACATTAACTTTAATAAAGTACAGGCTCATTAGATGATTTCCACCCAGGCCCAAGAAGGAAATGGTAGAGCAGCTTACATAGTTTAAAAATCTGTTAGAACAGAATGTGGAAGAAATCTAAACAGCAAGTGTGACCGCAGTGCAAGCCGGGGAGGTCACAGACATCAATGTGAAACAGGTACAGGAACAGGCATCAGAGGAAGAACAGACAGGAATGGGAAAAAAACATGGCGGACAGAGAGGTTGACACACATACGGAGGACGTAAGGTAGAATAGCGCCAGAAGTAATACAACAGACCTTATTGGAGGCATATTATGAATTAGCACCCATTGTCAAATGTGCCTGAGGTGCACCCTAGTAGAATCAGGTTGTCCCTACAAGGTCTAGAGATGTAATCAGCCATGGCCTAAAGCATCACGGGGAAAGTTACAGATGGATTTTACAGGGCCTTACTCAGAGTGCAAGGAAAGACCTGTTACCTGGTAATTATTGATCAGTTCATTTGGTGAGTAGAGGCATTCCCTTGCAGAGATGATACAGTCAAAACAGTGGCTTTGATATGAGTAAATAAGGTAATTCCCAGAAGAGACATGCCTCTTCAGTTAGATTCAGATCAAAAAACCCACTTCACAGGAAAAGTTTGAAGAGAAGCCTGTACAATATTGGGAATAAAGCAAGGATTTCACATACCATAGCACCCCCAGAGTTCAGGAATGGTAGAACGGGTGAACAGGACATTAAAGAGCAGTCTGGCCAAGGCTATTTTACAGGAAGGAAACAATCGGGTGCAGGTTTTGCCTGCAATATTGTTATGACAAAAAGCTACTCCTTCTAGAGGAATAGAGTTAACCCCTTTTGAACTGATGACGGGAACAGCGATGCAGAGGATGTGATATCTGGTAAGTGAGAAGTTAATCAGCCAAAGCGCAGTGTTTCAGTGCGTGAGAGAATTAATTGATCATTTACATTCTCTCAAAATGTATGTAGTTACCCTCCAACAGCACAGAGAGTGGACGAGGCCAGCAGAGGAAAACATCCCTAAGTTAATTACATCAGGGGATAGGATACTGGTGAAACTTATGACAGATAGGAAAGGGCTCAAGGTCAAATGGGGAGGTCCTCAATGTATCATTGCAGGACAAACATGTGCCCTCACTGATGAGCAACCCAGGCCACGGTGGCAATCCTGGACTCAATTAAAACCTTGTCTCAGTTAATAACCCTGAAGTGGTAAATATCAGTAGATCACCTCAGAGGATTTATAATCCTACTGAACAGGGCGGGTAACACATGGCTCTTCTAGCAGCTTGAGAACTTTGCTGGAGTAATTTGAATTTGTAGATTAGCAATTAGTTTAAGCGGATAATGGGGCAAAATAATCAGGGTAGTATTAAAAGGAAAGAGATAGGAATGATTGAATTGATAAGGAACTAACAATGCTGTGAGGCATCAGGCTTATGTTTTACAGAGTTGTGAGAGCTCTTAAGAAAGAAGATAAGCCCAAATCTATATCCCAGCAACAGAACAAGAGGATTACACTCAACATAGATGACAAGAAGACCACATCAAATGTACTGTGATTGTAATGTGGGACATAATTGAATTTTGCTTGTTTGACATTGACTAATCATCAAAATGTGTATAAAGGGAGAATCGTGGCAATTTTTATAATGAATGTATGTGCTTCCATTTTTTTCTAGTACTGAATATGCAGCTATTTGCTCAAACGGGACCAGCATCTAAGACCATTCAGTATCTTCATCAGGAAACACAGGTTAATTCTTATATTTAGCACACTCATGAAGACATTGCATATTAGGATTTTTAATTTAGGAGGTAAGGGAGTAGTTTCACAGAAGTGAGGTCTAAGCAGGAAGGCTAACTGTATGTAGGGGTGCATACAGTTGTTTCTAATTTAATAGGATCAATTCCTAGCCTAGATTTAAGGCTGCACCTACACCAAGAGAAATCTATTGCACAGAGAAGTTGGGAGATTCTGGGAAAATTTAAGGGTAAGCAGAAGTGATTATATAATAAGCCCAAGGAGTGTACTACACCTGAAACCACCCAGTAATGATCAGTCACGTAATACATCATACTGCTTCAGTAAACTATAATATCCAACTTTAAAATGGTACATTGGATTCATGGAGATACCCTATGCTTGGCTCCCTGTTGGATGGAAGGGACCTTGTTACCTGAAAGAAATTTATGCACATACATAAACTCCCTTGACTACCAAGACACCAGCGAGCTATGACAGAAGGAGAATGGTTTTTGGCATATTTACTCAAAATGGGAACAGGTTGCCAATACAGAAGCTGTCATCTCACCATAACTAATGGTGAGGTGGTTGCCATGCATCCAGAGGGATTATAGTGGCATTGGATTGAGTCTTGGCAGCAAAGGAAGGGACATGTGCAGCATTTAGATCAGCGTGTAGCACTTACATACCAGAACGTTCAGTAAACATAATCTGGTTGTACACCTCAAGAAGGAGGTGGGGGAACTGAAAGAACGTGAATTCATTTACCTTGGCTGGTTGGCTCTCTAACTGAATATGTTCTCCGGGAACATCTTCCTTAGAAGGGATTATATTATTTTCATTGTGATCCTAGTGTTAGCAGTAATTGTATACCTGATCAAGTATGGAAGTGCACAATTTTCTAAGTCCATAAAAGGAATAACGTTAACAACAGCAGGTGGGGTAAAGAAGAGACTCTGAAAGTCGAAATACTTAGTAAGGTCTAAGATTAGTTACTTAGATACATCTATTTAATGGCCTTAGTTGGTCCTTAGCCAATAGCCAGAAGGGGAGACTGATGTAGCAGAGTAAGTGGGGCTAATAAACACATAACCATAGATTTAGAAGCACTAACACAACACTAACTTTAGAATGAATGGTCTTGGATTATGGGAACCAGGGCTGTTGCCATAGAAGACAGCTTTGCATAATTAACAAATATTTCTCATTTAAAACGTGTATTTTGAATTTACAAGATGGATGTGTTTTGCTTTTGGTTACATTTTATGAGACTTCAGTCAGTGACAAAATACAGGGAGAGAGAGCAGGAACAATAGATTCACTGAAAGCAGTAACGCTATCAGTAGGATCACAATGACTACCAACGCTAGCCTTATGAACAGGATCATGCAATTCTGAGAAATAAGTAGGTGGCAAGCGGGCATGAAGAATCTTTCAGGGTCGGACGAGAGTCACATGGGTTTAATTCGGTGGGAATCATTTCACTGTCCAGCGTCCCATCTTGCTGGGCAACGGAAGGGAGGTAACATCCATAAATAACAAATGAAATCCCATGAGGTCATGATGTATAATTGTTATTAGCTGGAGTTAATGACAGGTTGATTATTGACTGATTTGTATTTGTGTTGACTGGATAATGCCCACCAGAATGATAGGCAATATGATTTTGGGAATGCATAATTGCCTTCACAGGGGACATTGTTCTTCAGACTGATATCCAGCTGCCCACATTCTATATCTTGAGTGCAAACCTTTCTTGTATCATTCTCTCATTTGATTGTTTGGTTAAATATAGTCACGTCTTCATTCTCAGTACACCACGTTGTGAGTCTTTGTATTAGCTTTAGCAGCTATAATTAGCCTCGAGAGGAAACTCCCATCTACATCCACTATTGGTGACTGTACATTCAAATTCTATGGCCTTCTACTCTGGGATCCTCTCTCTAGACCACTATACCTTTCTACCTCTCATTGCCCATTAAGATACTCCTCAGACTCTATCTCCTCTACCAAGATTTTGGTCATCTGAATTAATTTCTCCTTATTTGGCTCAATTTCAAACTTTGTTTGATAATAGTCCTGTTAAGTGGCTCAGAGATTCTTGGTTCCAGTCTAACTGTGGCATTTGATGACCAAGAAACATATGGCTAAGCAGGTAGACTATCAACTTGCAAATCCTTCCAGTACAGTTCATTTCCCAGCTTGGGTCACTTATCTGTGTGGCGTCTGCACATATCCCCTCTGTCTGCATGGGTTTCCTCCAAATGCTCCAGTTTCCTCTCACAGTAAAAAGATATGTGGGTTAGATTGCTTGGTCATGCTAAATTGCCCCTCAGAGTCCCAAGGTGCATAGCTTAAAGGGATTAAAAACAGAATAACAAGTAGCCCCTCAGCTCTGCTCCGCCATTCAATAAGATCTTGACCGATCTTTTCGTGGACTCAGCTCCACCTACCCCCCCACTCACTATAACCCTTACTTCCTTTACTGTTCAAAAATCTATCTATCCTTGCCTTAAAAACATTCAATGAGGTAGCCTCAACAGGTTCATTGGGCAGAGAATTCCACAGATTCACCACACTTCATGTGAAGAAGTTCCTCCTCAACTTATTTTGAGGCTATGCCCCCTAGTTCTAGTTTCACCTGCCAGTCAAAATAACTTCCCTGCTACTCTCTTATTTATTCCCTTCGTAACCTTATATGCTTCTGTAAGATCTCCCCTCATTCTTCTGAATTCCAATGATATGTCCCCAGCCTACTCAGTCTCTCTTCATAAGCCAACCCTCTCAACTTCGAAATCAACTAGTGAATCTCCTCTGCCTTCCCTCCAGTGCCAGTTTATCCTTTCACAAGTAAGGAGACCAAGGCTGTACACAGTACTCCAGGTGTGGCCTCACCAGCACCCTATCCAGCTGCAACATAACCTTGATTTTTTAAAAACTCCATCCCTCTAGCAATGAAGGACAAAATTCCATTTGCTTTCTTATTAACCTGACACACCTGTAAACTAACTCCTTGAGATTCCTGCACAAGGACACCCAGGTCCCTCTGCAAAGCAGCACACTGTAAATTTTTACCATTTAAATAATAGTTCATTTTGCTGTTATTCCTACCAAAATGGATGACCTCATATTTGCCAACCTTTATTCCATCTGCCAGATGCTTGGCCACTCACTTGGAATATCTCTATCTTTTTGCCGACTTTCAGCTTCCTCTGCACACTTTGCTCTGCCACTCATCTTAGTGTCATCTGTGAATTCCCCAAATCCAAATCATCTATGTAAATCGTAAACAATTGCGATCCAACGCTAATCTCTGAGGCACACCACTAGTCACTGATCGCCAGCCAGAAAAACACCCATTTACTCCCACTCTTTGCTCTCTGTTAGTTAACCAATCTTCTTTCCATGCTAATACATTACCTGTAACACCGCGCACCTTTATCTTATGCAGCAGTCTTTGGTGCAGCACCTTGCCAAATGCCTTCTGGAAATCCAGATATACCACATCCACAGGTTCCCCATTATCCACTGCACATGTAATGTTCTCAAAGAATTCCACCAAATTAGTCAAACATGAAATGCCCTTCATGAACCCTTTCTGCATCTTACCAATGGGACAATTTATACCCAGATATCTCGTATTTCTTCCTTGATAATAGGTGCAAGCATTTTCCCTACTACAGAAGTTAAGCTAACCAGGCTATAGTTACCTATCTTTTGTCTATCTCCTTTTTTAAACAGTGGCATCACATTTGCTGCTTTTCAATCTGCGGAAACCATCTTAGAGTGCACCGAATTTTGGTAAATTACCACTGTAGTGCATTTGCTATTTCCCTCACCATCTCTTTTAGTACGCTAGGATGCATTCCATCAGGGCCAGGGGGCTTGTCTACTTCTAGCCCCGTCAGCTGGCCCTACAGGCACCTTTCGTGATAATGATAGTTTTTAGATCCTCAACTGCCATATTCTTCCTGTCATCAATTTTTGGCAAGGTAAATATGTGGGATTACAGGGATTGGGCCTGGCTGGCGGGTATTGTTGTCAGTCCAAACTTGATGGGCTGAAAAGCCTCATTGCACTGTAGGGATTCTATGACTTTACTTCAATAAATCACCAAGGTACTAACCTGTATCATCTGAACTTGAGTCATGTTTAGAAACTAGCCCACTGTCAGCGTGACTAGGTATCTCCGGTGTCTTCAATGCTATTGCTTTGATGTTGGTAGTCCCTGGGATTTGAACGTTGGAAGTGATCATTGCTGGTTTTGGTAGCTCAATACTAGTGGGCGTCTTGCTCGGTCCTTGTGCTGTCCTCTGTTCAGGAGACTTGGAAGTTACTTTTGAGGAGACGGAGGGTTTACCTTCTTTGTCCTGCGGTTTCTCTTCAGAGCTCTGCACCTTCGAACAGGGGGGTGAATAGCTGCTTTGGTTGTTCACTCTCTGGCGGCTGGTAATTAAAGGACTCTCCTTGAGAAGGGCTTTCAACTCATCCATTGTTTCTTTTGAAATCCCAACCTTGGAAACAAATATGCCTCGGGTCTTTTCCTCCTCGTTGGTCGTTTCCCAGTCCTCTGTGGCCTTCTCTCCTTGCTTTTGACCGTCTCCACCCCCAGGTTGTCCCTCTGTCATTGGGATTTCAGCCTTCTGGTCTGTGATGGCTGACAGACCTGGCCTGTACAAGTAGGAATGACCTGTGGAACGCGACGCATGTTTCTTCTCAACTCTCTCCCAGTCCAGGGGTGGCATAAATTTTCCACTGACGCGGACACCCCTCTTCTGCCCAGTGAAGGATATTCCACTCCCATCAATTTCATCTGTTCCATCAGTCACTTCCTGTCAGTAAGATATTGCACTGGGTTATGAATTGGAAACAGCACAATTTTTTTGAATGAACCAAGACTGAACAAAACACAGTCTAAAATTTATTTGTTAGTGTTAAAAGTAGCCTTACATTAACACTCGACGGCACAGTGGTTAGCACTGCTCCTTCACAGCAGCAGGGACCCGGGTTCGATTCCTGGATCGGGTCATTGTTTGTGTGGTGTTTGCACCTTCTCCCTCTGTCTATATGGGTTTTCTCCGCGTGCTCCAGTTTCCTCCCACAGTCCAAAGATGTGCAGGTTAGGTTGTTGGCTATGCTAAATTGACCCTAATTTCAGGGGGATTAGCAGGGTAAATTTGCAGGCTGGAGTTTCCTCCCACATTCTGAGGATGTGCGGGTTAGGGGTATTGCCCATACTAAATTGCCCCTTACTCTCAGGGGACTAGATAGGGAAATGCATGGGATTGTAGAGATAGATCCTGGGTTAGATAGTGTTCTGTGTCGACTTCATCAGTTGAATGGCCTGCTTTTGCACTGTAGAGGTCGTAAGTTACTGTGAAAATCCCCTAGTCGCCACACTGCCACACCTGTTCGGGTACACTGATGGGAAGTTTAGCACCTAAACGGTACGTCTTTCAGACAGTGGGAAGAATCCAGAGCAGCTGGAGGAAACCCAGGCGGACATCGGGAGAACACACAGACTCCACACAGACAGTGACCCAAGCCGGGAATCAAACTCAGGTCCCCTGATGTGGTGAGGCAGCAGTGTTAACCACTCTGCCAGTGTGCAATTCAAACTTTTAGACGAGTTTGAATTTATAAAAGTTCACGGGGTGGGGGGGCGGGGTATGTCAGCAAATAGTGTATTGGAATGAACAAGCATGGAGGTAAGAAAGGTATGGATGAGGGTTTCAGCAAAGGATGAGTTGAGGCAGCATGGAAGAGAGTATTGTTACTGAGGTGGAAATGGGCACTTCATCATATAAACTTTCCCACAATGCAGAAAGAGGCCATTCGGCCCCATCAAGTCTGCACCAACCACAATCCCATCCAGGCTCTATCCCCATATCCCTACATATTTATCCGCTAATCCCTCTAACCTACACATCCCAGGAGCAAATTTAACACCGCCAATCAACCTAACCTGCACGTCTTTGGAGTGTGGGAGGAACCGGAGCACCCAGAGGAAACCCATGCAGACATGGGGAGAATGTGCAAACCCCATACAGACAGTGACCCGAGCCGGGAATCGAACCCAGGTCCCTGGAGCTGTGAAGCAGCAGTGCTAACCACTGTGCTACTGTCATGTCACAATGTGTATATTGTGAGTACTAAGTGGTTCAATCCCATGTGTCCCGAGTGAAGAAATTAAGGTTGAGTGTTATCAATGGTTATTGATTAGGCTGCCACCTTAAAAGTCATTCGGATTTCTGTTCTCAATTCACAAAGCCAGAGATTGAAACTAGCTCCGTGAGAGATCATTAAAAGATTGTCTTTTGGCATCTTACTTGCCACCAGTTCGATCTTCGTCCTGGAGCATTTCCATGATATCCCCCCACAGGGTGAGCACGGAATTCGAATAGATTGTGACCTGAAATATGAACTCTGGAAGGAGCAGCAAAACTGAGACGGTTCAAAGCTCAGAATTCAGGTTTTTTTTAGATTAGAGCAACACATTTTTCTCTAATGGGAAACAGGCCCTTCGGCCCAGCGAGCCCGCGCCGCCGTCATAACTATATAGTAACAATTCCATTATCCTATTCTAATTTTAGGTTATTCCTAATATGGAAGAGTCTAAATGTAGGGACAATTTGTTTCCCAATCAGCCTAAGAGCGAATTTTTTGGGATGTGGGAGGAAACCGGAGCGCCCGGAGAAAACCCACGCAACCACGGGGAGAACGCGCAAACTCCCGCAGACACCGGCCCAATTCCAAGTGTCTGCACAGCTACAGCGATAGGCACTGAGCTGTCATGGTGCCCTTCAGATGGTCCAGATAAAGCACTCATTTACGACATGAAGCACCAGGCAACCCATGAATCAACATCCAAGAGCTGTCCTCGCACCACCTGCCGAATGCATGCTCCTTGTTGGTCAAGTATGGACCGAATTACTTGTGGGGGGAAAAAAAAAAGCCATAGTTAAACAGTCCTACTATATCCCTCTATCTGCATAACGCTCATGTGGCTGTCCAAGAGACACTTAAACAGCCCTAGCGTGCCTGCTCCCACCACCTTACTCGGCAGTGCATTCCACACCCCCACTACCCTTTGTGTGAAAAATTGCCCTCTAATATTCGTCTTATACATAGCCCCCCTCACCCTAAGGCCATGACCCCTCGTCCTATCCATTTTTGAAGGTGGAAAAAGTTTACCACCATTTACTCTATCTATACCCCTTATAATCTTATACACCTCTATTAGATCCCCTCTAAGCCGACGTCTTTCAAGGGAAAACAACCCTAGTCTATTTAATCGTTCCTCATAAGACAGTCCTTCCATACCAGGCAGCATCCTGGTAAACCTCCTCTGCACTCTCTCCAAGGACTCCACATCCTTCGATAGTACGGCGACCAGAACTGGACGCAGTATTCCAAGTGAGGCCTAACCAACGTTCTATACAATTGCAACATCAAACTCCTACTCTTGTATTCTATACCCTTTCCTATGAAAGCTAACATACTATACGCTTTCTTTATCACCTTCTCCACCTGTGAAGACACCTTCAGAGACTTGTGAACCTGCACCCCCAAGTCTCTCCGTGTCTCTATACTCCGAATAGTTTTACCTTTTATCCTATAACTCTCTTCTACATTTTTCCAGCCAAAATGCATCACCTCGCATTTATCCGGGTTAAATTCCATTTGCCATCTATCTGCCCAGTCTACCAACCTATCTATGTCCTGTTGTATTGCCTGGCACTGCTCCTCTGTACCCGCCAATCCAAGCATTTTAGTGTCATCAGCAAATTTGCTGATCTCACCACCTACCCCAACTTCCAAGTCGTTTATGTAGACCACAAATAGAAGAGGACCTAGTACTGAGCCTTGTGGCACTCCACTAGTGACAGGCTTCCAATCGGAAAAAGAGCAGTCATCTTCAGTCAGTGAAGAATGTTAAATTAATTACGCTGACTGTACAAGCGCAGAAACAGACAACTTAGCCCAACAGCTCCACACTGGTGTTTAGATTCCTCAGGAGCCTTCCCTCACATCTTCACCTCATCATAACCGGGATTCTCACCAAAAAAATGTATGATCCCAATGTGTGGGAAAACGGGAATATTTCCTGCTGTTTTTTTTTTCCCCAGCGTATTTACCAGAGCGGATCTCCCACACTCTGAGCAATACAGAATGCCTCAGCGGGATTCAATCTGCAGAACAGGGGACGCTGGAGAGCTCAGCAGCATACGCAGATTGACCTCCTAATCACTGGCTAGCTCTGCAACATCCTGATCGCTGGCCTTCTGACTTCCCTACATCCCCGTCACTGGCCTCCCAGATCTCTCTAGGACAAGCCTATTCTCCCACCCCCCTCCTTACTTTCCAGCCAACCCGATCTCTCCTCCCACCACCCTGTGATGAGCAGTCCTGACACCCATCCCAGCAGCACCAAACCCTCCCGAAAGCTAGCCCCAGTAGTCCTCACTCCCTCCCTCCCCAACCAATCCTTTTGCAGTGTGTCAGTAGGTCCCCACCACTATCGGTTGCACCCCCTCTCCACCAATAGATTCCCCCCAAGTAGGACCTGCCCCACCCCCCTCCCGGCCTCACCCCCTTGCTGAGTGCCTGGTGGGTAGTGTCAATTGGCCCACTGGGCAGTGCCAGGGTGCCAGGTTGGCACTACCCAAGAGGCACCTCCCTTATGCCTGACCTCCCAGGGTGGCCTGAATGCCTCTCCAGCAGGGTCAGAATGCCAGTTCCCCATTACTGGGGGCTCGTCAGAAACACCACTGGAAGGAATCACTGGAAGGCCAGTGATGGGGAGACACTAGCGAGCCCAAAGAATATCATCCTGGGCCCGCTAATCATACTAAAATACTCATTTCAATATGGTAATCAGTCCTCACCAATTTCCAGGACAAAGCTGATTACACTCAAAACATAGCCTGGGAGACAGACAGGGGATCGGGCACCCAGCATGTATCTCACAAAATGGCTGCCACTGGTATCTCCCAACCCACTGCATTACTCGAGCAGCGCACGTACTAGCTCCCCCCATTGAGTTGTCCACTTCAACCACATCATGTGCCACTCATAACCATTTATCCTGACATATCTATTCATGCATTAGTACCTTTAGGATCATTTTATTTGGATTCCCCCACCAGTGGAAGGTTTTGCTTCATCTACCCTATCATATACCCTACATGTTTCTGAGGTCCTCTATCAAGTCAACACATCCCATAAAGCCATTAAATCCATAGAATCCTTACTATGCAGATGGAGCCCATTTGGCCCATCGAGTCTGCACCAACTCTCCAAAAGAGCATCTTACTTAGGCCCACCACCTCACCCATCCAATCCGTCATGCAATTACCATTGCTATCTACATAATCGACACATTTTTTTAGACACTAAAGGGCAATTTAGTCTGGCCAATCCACCTAACCGGCATATCTTTGAACACTAAGGGAGAATTTAGCATGGCCAATTCACCTGACCTGGACATTTTGGACTGTGGGAGGAACCAAGAGCACCCGGAGGAAGCCCACGCAGGCATGGGGAAAATGTGCAAACGCCACACAGACAGTGATCCAAGCTGGGAATCGAACACGGGTTCCTGGTGCTGTGAAGCACCAGTGCCAAGCACAGTGCCACTGTGCCATCCCCAAAGCTTGTTCAGGTTTCTTGTGATTATTACCTCGCAACTTAATACAATCCTTGCCAATATTCTTCTCTGCACCTTTTCCAGAGCCGCTATCCTCCTCCTCCTCCTCCTCCTTCACTTACCGAGCTCTCAAAGGGTGTTAGCAATAATGGGCTTCCATTGGATTGGTACAAGACTATGTTTGGTAAAGCACTGTCATGGTTTGTTATTGCTTTCTGCAGTATAGCTGACCAGGAAACTCTCCCACTCCTACAGGAGTTACAGCCTGATTTCATTCACAGTAATTTCACAGTAACATCATTACAGTATTAATGTAATCCTTACTTGGGTCTAATAACTAAACTTTAGTTTCATTCATGGGACAGGGCTGACCTGCATTAATTGCCCATTCCAAGTTGCCCTTGAACTGGATGGCAGAGGTCAATTGACAGTAAACCACGTTGCTGTGGCTCTGGAGTCACATGTAGGCCAGATCAGGTAAGGATGGCAAATTTCCTTCCTTAAAGGACATTAGTGAACCAGATGGATTTTTCAGTAATCGACAATGGTTTCACGGTCATCAGTAGATTCTTAATTCCAGATTATGTTTTATTGAATTCAACGTCCACCATCTGCCATAGCAGGATTCAAACCTGTATCCCCAGAACATTAGCTGAGCTTGTGCATTAATAATCTAGTGACAATACCACTCAGCTTACACCTCTCCTTAATTAACCTTTGCAGTGTCCCTCTACTGTTTTACAATAATGAGAGTGCAAATGCATATTCTCCACTCATGGTGAACCTATCATAGAATCTTTGAATGCCTACAGTCCAGAAGGAAGCCATTTGATCCATCAAGTCTGCACCAACAACAATCCCACCCAGACCCTATCCTGTAACCACACAAATTTACCCTGCTAATCCCTCTAATCTACACATCCTGCGGCACAAAAGAGCAATTTAGCATGGCCACTGCACACATCGTTGGAGTGTGGGAGGAAACCAGAGCATCTGGAGGAAACCCACACAGACACGGGGAAAACATGCAGACTCCACACAGACAGTAACCCAAGCCAGGAATTGAAACCGGGTCCCTGGAACTGTGAGGCAGCAGTGCTAAAAACAGTCATTATTAAATAGAAAAATAATGAGAACATTACTTTTGAATAAGCAGCCTTTTTAATGCTCAGTATTGTTGACCCCATGTCTGACTGGTACACACACAAGTTACTTGCGATTGTTGCTTTGGCTGCACACACCTTGCCCTGATCTTAAATTCAGTATTTGAGCTTAAAGAGAGCAATATGTCCTAGGTATGGCATATAGCAATGACACAATCTAAGTGGAGATTGGCAAAGGAATTAGGAGGTTGGATATATTGAAAATAATTATTGGATAATTGAAAATTGGAGTGTCATTCTTCCTGCCTAACTTAGCATGGCATGATGGCACAGTGGTTAGCACTGCTGCCTCACAACGCCAGGGACCTGGGTTCAATTCCTAGCTTGGGTCACTGTGCGGAGCCTGCAGGTTAAAGTCCAATAGGTTTATTTGATGTCACGAGTTTTCAGAACACTGCTCCTTCATCAGGTGAGTGAGCATCACTCACTTCCTACGTGAGACCTCTTACTATGCCCAACTTGGTCCAATGCCGGTATCTCCACATCGTGTTAAAGTGAGCCTAGTTATGACACTCATAAATAAAACTTCTTAAAAAAGTATGCCTCTCGGGGAAAACAAACTGACGATACCTTTGACCTGTATCATCAAGATAGACTCATTGAGCCAACCAGGGAACCCCATGGCAACACTGCTACAATATAGGTCTTTGGCTTACTGTGACAGTGAGAATCTCTTCCTCCTTGATATCTTGCATCTCCTCCATTCAAATCACCGTTTAACATCATGCAAATTGGGCAGGACATTGAAAGAATACAGGTCATCTGTCGAATATTTATAGGTAGCTGGACAATGGTGAAGAGATGGAAAATTCTGTGATCAGTTTTATCAGTAAGTTTTATTTTTGCATGTTTGACCAGACAGTGTAATGACTGAAAGCATCTGACTTCTTTCTAACAAAGGCAGTGACTAATCCAGCCCTGAAAACAGGAGTAGAAATCTCCCGAAGCTCTCGTACGATTCAGCAAAACAAGAGCATTGTTGTGGGCACGAATGCAATGCGTTTTACAGAGCCAAAGCAACAACCAGGACATTATGGCTTCGATCTGTTTCTAAATGCAAGTTCTCTTTTCATTCAACCACATATGAATCGAAATTAAGCTGCACTTTGCAAAAATCTACATAGCATGAGGGATGGTGGTTTCCTCCAATCTGGAGGTCTCAGTTGACTTTGCATGTGATAGATAGCAAGTTCTCGACCCATCTTACATAAAAACACAGATGATAGGAGCAAAAGGAGGCTATTCGGCCCTTCGAGCTTGCATCACCATTCATCACGATCATGGCTGAACGTCTAACTCAATAGCCTAATTTTGCTTTCTCCCCATAACCTTTGATCTCATTCGCCCCAAGTGCTATATCAAACCACCTCTTGAAGACATTCAGTGTTTTAGCATCAACTATTTCCTGTGGGCGGCACGGTACCACAGCGGTTAGCACTGCTGCTTCACAGCTCCAGGGATCTGGATTCAAACCCTGGTTCGGGTCACTGTCTGTGTGCAGTTTGCACATTCTCCCTGTGTTTGCATGGGTTTCCTCTGGGTGCTCTGGTTTCCTCCCACAATCAAAACATGTGCAGGTTAGGTTTATTGGCCATACTAAATTGCTCTTTAGCGTCCCATAGGTTAGAGGGATTAGTGGGTAAATATGTAGGGATATGGGAATAGGGCCTGGGTGGGATTGTGGTTCGTGCAGACTCAATGGGAGAATGGCCTCTTTCTGCATTGCATGATTCTATTTTATATAATGTATTCTATAGGCTCATCACTCTTTGGGTGAAGAAATGTCTCTCCATCTCTGTCCTAAATGGTCTACACTGAATCCTCAGATTGTGATCCCTGGTCCTGGACTCCCACACCAGCGGAAACTTCCTCCCTGCATTTACCTTGTTTAGTCCTCTTAGAATTTTATATGTCTCAATGAGATTCCCCCCTCATTTGTCCAAACTCCAGTGGAAGCAATCTTAACCTAGTCAATCTCTCCTTGTACATCTCACACATTTTCATTCCCACCAACGTTCACTCCGTGTAGGCACCCTAACCGTGAGGGGTCAGATCTGCTCAGACTTTGGTTACCGTCCCCTACTAGACTCACCAAACCTGATTTTACCATCACGTTGTGCCTGTTTTCGGTGGCGAGCAATTGGTAAAGTCAGGCGTCAGGCGAGTATTGTGATTCCGCACCGGTCCCCCCTTTATCAAGGCTCAAAAATGACCCATGATCAGAACTCCACCTAAATGGGTGTGAAGGCCATCTGCATGCATTTAAATTGAATTAATAGGCTGCACGCCCAGCCTTGCAGGAACGCCCCCCTTTACCACCGCATTTGCCCATCCGGATTTGCAGAGAAACAGATATGGTCCATAAAAGTACAACTCGGATGCTCCACTTAGTGAGGAAGTAAGTGTCGAGCATCTGAAGGCTCCCTGCTTGCGATCAGTGCGGAGGGACGTGGTAGTGGAGGGGGGTGTTTGGGAGTAGGGGATCTGTTGCTACCCTGCGTGAGATCAGTGAGGAGGAAGAGAGGGTCCACTGCTACTCTGCCTGAGGTCAGTGAGAGGGAAGTGGGGGGGGTCCGCTGCCTTGCTGTCTGAGATCAGTGAGGGAGAGGGGTGGTCCGCTGCCTTGCTGTCTGAGATCAGTGAGGGAGAGGGGTGGTCCGCTGCCTTGTTGTCTGAGATCAGTGAGGGAGAGGGTTGGTCCGCTGCCTTGCTGTCTGAGATCAGTGAGGGAGAGGGGTGGTCCGCTGCCTTGCTGTCTGAGATCAGTGAGGGAGAGGGGTGGTCCGCTGCCTTGCTGTCTGAGATCAATGAGGGGGAACGGGTGGTCTGCTGTCTCTCTGCCTGAGAACAGTGAGAGGGAAGGGGGCATCCACTGCCAGTCTGCCTGAGATCAGTAAGGAAGAAGGGAGGGTCTGCTGTCTCTCTGCTTGAGATCAGTGAGAAAGAAGCGGGGAGGGATTTGCTGCCTCTCTGTCTGAGATCAGCGAGGAGGAAGGGGGGATCCGCTACCAATCTGTCTGTGATCAGTGAGGGGGAAGGGGCGGAGGGGCCAGCGATCAGTCTGGGTGGTAGAGGGGGAGGGGGGGGGATGGATAAAGAGGTCAGAAATGTTGTGGTAGTGGGGCAATGTCTGTTGGGGGCCAGGGGAAAGCATTATCCAGCCGGGGAGTGACGTGGCAGGGGAGACACATTCTATCATTTTATTCTGCTCGTGTGCACTTGGAGATGCCGGTCGGAGTTGCAGGATTTTGGACGTGTTACACCTCACTCACAGGCTTGTGCAGCGCGATTCGGAATCGCTGATATTTTTGCAGACAGAGAACAGGTCTAAAAGTCGGATCTGAAATAGTCCCAGATTTAAGAAAACCCAGCACTTAGAATCAAAATGGTAAGATAGCGCCCACCCTCTCTAACTGCTCTTACACTTTAACTAACAAGAGAATCTTAATACAGAGTAGAGGAAGGCCATTCGGCCCATTGTTTCTACATTGGAGAGAGCTGTCTAAATCATTCCAACTTTGCTGAAATAAAAGCAAAACCCTGCTGAACATGCGGGATAAACTCAGCAGGGCTAGCAGTTGAGTTTTTCCGGGAATTTTCCGGCCTCACTCACCCCAAACCAGGAAAATCCCACCCAAGGACAATGGATCTTTGCACGCTGCGTTCCTTGCCCATGTGCATGTTAGCTAGTATTTTATGACTTCGCTCAGGCAAAGCTTGTAAATTCCGCCCGAGGCCAACGCAGAATTCTGTTCAGTGATCCGCGTCTACCCCAATTCTGGGGCAGGCGTAACGGTAAAATCCCGGCAGTTCAGTTTTCCCAAAATTTTCTGAATTACCTTAGATTGTCAGATTGATTGCCCTAGCAGTGTAAATATGTGGGATTATAGGGATAGGACCTCGGTGGGATTATGGTCAGTGTAGATGTGATGGATCGAATGGCCTCCTTCTGCACTGCAGGGATTCTGTGATTCTATAAGAACAAAGAACAAAACAGCACGGGAAACAGGCCATTTGGCCCAACGAGCCTGCGCCACCTCCCCAATGTTCCCACCTCTACCCGTGATCCCTGTCTATGTTTATAGATCTATGGATTAAAAACCAAATTTGAGACAATTTAGGGAGAATTTGTTTTGCCAGTTAGCCTAACAGCACATCTTTGGGATGTGGGAGGAAACCAGAGCACCCGGAGAAAACCCACGCAAGCGCGGGGAGAATGCGCAAACTCCCACAGACACAGGCCCAAATCCATGTATCTGCACAGCACAGCGATAGTCACTGAGCTGTTGTGTTGCCCATCAAATGATCCAGGTCAAGCGTACACTAGCGACATGAAGCATTAGGATACTCTCGAAAAAAATCCAAGAGCAGCCCTCTCACGACCCGTCACGTGTATGCCCCTTGTTAAACAACAAGGTGGACCAAAGCACCTCTAGGAATAAAAACAAGTACATCAATATCATCATCTATTTACACACTGCCCAAGGGCTCCAAAGGCTCATGGTCCCTATTTTAAATCAGTTTTCTATACCCCTCCATTCCCATTCTGTTCATGTTCCCATCTAAGTATTTCTTAAATAACTCCAGAGTACCTGCCTCCACCACTTGGCAGGGGTGTCAGCTCCCCCCATCCTTTCCTACGGAGCATTCTGTAACATAACAAAGTCTGACCAGCGTAATGGTTAATGTGGGACTGGGGAATTTATTATTGTCACATGTATTACCATACAGTGAAAAGTATTGTTTCTAGCGCGCTATACACACAAAACATCTCATTCATAAAGAAAGAAATGAGAGAGTGCAGAATGTAGTGTCACAGTTATAGCTCCGATATAGAGAAAGATCAACTTAATGCAAGGTAGGTCCATTCATACTTGTGACACAAATAAACAAAATAACAAAACAAATAAAAATGAAAGCTTCTATGGTTGAATGTAGACTGTTTATTGGTACATTTAACTATGGGCCACCCACAGTACGATGAAGAGAGAGACACAATGGTGGACTGTGTGTGTCGTAGGGCGTAGAAGGAAACAGCAGTAAGGTGTATCTTAGAGATATACATAGTTTAATGTAATTCAACCATAGAAGCCTTCATTTTTATTTGTTTTGTTATTTTGTTTATTTGTGTCACAAGTATGAATGGACCTACCTTGCATTAAGTTGATCTTTCTCTATATCAGAGCTATAACTGTGACACTACATTTTTTTTCTGATTTCTTTCTTTATGAATGAGATGCTTTGTCCGTATAGCGCGCAAGAAACAATACTTTTCACTGTATGGTAATACATGCAACAATAATAAATCAAATCAAACAAATCATTGACACTGCAATGAAGCTACTGTGAAAATCTCTTAGTCGCCACATTCCGGTGCCTGTTGGGCTACATTGAAGGAGATTTAGCATGGCGAATGCACGTCTTTCAGATTGTGGGAGGAAACTGGAGCAACCGGCAGAAACCCACGCAGACACGGGAAGAACATGCAGAGTTTGCACATACACTGGATAGGAATTACTGAGTGACATTCTAATGTCTTGGTAAATACTTTGGTGATATTTCTAAATTTCCCACATTACTAAAGACCTTGGGTGTTACAATATATCTTAAAGGAAGAGAAAAGGGGAAAAGGGTAGACACACTGAGGGAAGGAATTCCAGAATTTAGGAATTAGGTAACCAAAGGCACGGCTGTCAGGAACGGAGAGATGAAAATAGGAGATGCACAAAGGACAGAATCAGAGGAACACAACGATTTTTTTTTTAATTCATTCGTGGGAGATGGGCTTCACTGGTTGGAGGAGATTGTGTAATATACTTTCATGGAATGTACGTATCACTGGCAATATTAGCATTTATCCCTAATTGCCCTTGGACTGCTAGTCCATTTCAGAGGGCAATTAAGAGTTAACCACATTGTTGTGGACCTGGAATCACATGTAGGTCAGAGCCGGGTAAGGATGGCAGATTTCCTTCCCTAAAGGACATGAGTGAACCAGATGGTTTTTATTGTGCAAAAAAAAAGAGATGGTTTTGTGGTCACTGTTACTGCGACTAGCTTTCAATTTTAGACTTGATTCATTCGATTTAAGTTTCGTCAGCTGCCATGGTGGGCTTTTGAACCCAGAGTGCACGTTGCACAGTGGTTATCACTGCTGACTCACGGAGAAAAGAAACTGGGTTCAATTCCAGCTTTGGATGACTATTCGGGTGGAGTTTGCACATTCTCCCCATCTCTGCGTTGGTTTCCTCCGTGAGCTCTGGTTTGCTCCCACATTCCAAAGATGTGCGGGTTAGGTTGATTGGCCATGCTAAATTAGCCCTAGTGTCAGGGGAAATAGCAGGGTGAATATGAGGCATTATGGCAATAAGGTCTGGGTGAGATTGTGATCGGTGCAGGCTTGACGGGCCGAATAACCTCCTTCTGCACTGTAGGATTCTATGATATCTCCAAAAGATTAACTTGGATTTCTGGATTACTGGTCCAGTGCTACTACCGATAAACCACCACCTCCCCTAGGTTACAGCGATAGGCAGGGGTAAGGCCATGGAAGGATTTGGTCAGAAAGGTGAGAATTTGAAAAACCAAGTGAGAGGATAGGGAAGCGGGGAAATAGAAAGCAGTTTGAAGTGACTGTTCTAACAATTAAACCTATTAACACCTTCAGCAGCCTTAGCTGTTGCATTCACCTCAGCCTTTTGTTTCAATAGAGGTTTGACTGTTCTCCCCCTGCATCAGTTCAGATAAATGATCTCCCTCAAAAAGAGCACCCAGTGTTTCTTCTCTGCTCAGAATGTATACAATTCTGTCTTTATAGTGTGACTGCAACTATGACTGTCTCTCAGCTGTTCCTGAGCACCGTCTGCAGGGGGAGCCCTTTATCAATTGTAAGGCATGTCTTCAAAAGGCTCAAGTAATCCGCTTGACTTCCGCTGACAAAGTTCTTAAAGTTTAAAGATTAGTGTCATGAGTAGGCTTATGTTAACATTGCATCAAAATTGCTTATTGTAAAAATTCCTTAGTCACCGCATTCCGGAGCCTGTTTGGGTACACTGAGGGAGAATTCAGCACGGCCAATGCACCCTAACCAGCACGTCTTTCAGACTGTGGGAGGAAACCGGAGCATCTGGAGGAAACCCACGCAGACACAGGGAGAACATGCAGACTCTACAGGGACAGAATGATCCAAGCCAGGAATCCAACCTGTGTCCCTGGAGCTGTGAGGCAGCGATGCTAACCACTGTGCCATTGTGCCACCCCAGCCATTGAAAGTTGGCTCTGGGAGACACATAAAAGAATGAGAGTATTTAATAAAACACAATTATCCATGGCAATTGCGTAGAAGATAATCATAGAAGCCTACAGTGCAGAAACAGGCCCTTTGGCCCATCGAGTCTGCATTGACCGTAATCCTACCTAGGCCCTACCCCCATATCCCTACACGTGACTTCCTGCGACTTGATTCATTTCCGCCCTCAGAAAGACTGACGTGCATTTCCTTAAGCTTCTTCGATCATCTCTGGACATCTCGAAACATTTCGCATAGTATTTTTAACAGTGTAGACACTGTTTTAATGTAGGAAACACAGCAGCTAGTTTTGCACAAACTCCCAGGCAGTGACATAAATCTGATTTTGCGATGTTGGATGAGGGATAAATGGGAAATGGAGAGAAACCTCTTCTTCAAAATGTCCATCCACCTGAGAAGGCGGAGGTAGCCTTGGATTAACATTTCATTCAACAGGGAGAATCTTGGTCAGAATTCTGTCAATGCCAACACTCGGAGTGCCAGCCTGCATTTGAGTTTCTTTTGAATTAATGTCACAAGTAGGCTTACATTAACACTGCAATGAAGTTACTGTGAAAATTCCCACAGGCCAGAACCTTATCGGGTACGCTGAGGGAGAATTTAGCACGGCCAATGCAACTAACCAGCATGTCATTCGGAGGAAATTGAAGCACCCACAGGAAATCCACGCAGAATATACCGACTCGGCACACAGAGCGACCTCAGCCAGGAATCAAATCCGCATCTCTGCCATTGAGGCAGTAGTGCTAACTACTGTGCCAGCGTGCCACTCTATTCGGGTTCAGTCAGGATTATGAAGGGTTAAGAAGGGTGAATCTTGCGAAGGGTTAAGAAACCATTGCCTTCATTCTCAGAAGTGAAAGCGCGAATGACCGATCGCAGCTTTGACACAAGATGGACATTTAAACTACACAGCGAAACTCCACAGTACAGATCAGAACAATCGAACAGAAAGGTGCCTAATCCTATTCCTGACCTATCTGAAAGGAGAGACAGGTGTTGGAGCTGGGAGGAATACTTGTGGAAACGTGTCTATATTCCTCAGTGGGTATAGGTGCTTTGCTTGAAAATCGTCACACCTCACAAGGTGTCGGCAGTAATTAAGTGAAAAACTGCTGACAGAACATCTTTAAATTATGCCAGGCTCAGATAATATCTAGAGGTTAGCTGGATAAACAGAGGCACATGACAGGTTTAAAGACGCTGCCTTTTAAAGTCATGTTGAAGTGAGTCACTAGCCCAGTAATCTGGATTATGTTCTTTATGCCGCACAGTTGCATTCAATGAAGGTCAACATGATGTATTGGTCTCAAGCACCGGTATCAAGTTGTACTTTCTCCAGTCTGTTTATCTTTCCCCTGTATAATCCAAACCTGGTTATTACTATCTGCATAATCAAGACCTATTTAGATCTGACCTTTTGTTTCTTGCCTGTTCTCAAAGAAAAGTGTCACTTTTGAATATACGGCATTGTTCAAAGGGCTTTAAACGTAGACGCTTAGAAAATAGAAACAGGAGTAGGCCATTCGGCCCTTTAAGCCTGCTCCGCCATTCATTGCAATCATGATTGATCATCAAATTCAATATTCTGATCCCCTCCATTCTGCTGCACCCCCATATCCCTTGATCCCTTTAGACCTAAGAGTTATATCTTATTTTTTCTTGAAATCCAACAATCCAAATCCAACTACTTTCTGTGGTAATGAATTCCACAATTTGTTAGTGAAGAAACTTCTCCTCACCTCAGTCCTGAAAGGTTTATCCCTCATCTTCAAACTATTAACCCTAGTTCTGGATTCTCCCACTATCAGAGAGCATTCTTTCTGAATCCACCTGATCGCTCCCTGTCAGAATTTTATAAGTTTCTATGAGATCCCTTCTCACACCTCTAAACCCCAGTGAATATAAGCCTAACCAACTTAGTCTTCCCTCTGATGACAGACCTGCCATGCTAGAAATCAGCTTTGTAAACCTTCGCTGTTACTCCCTCTATAGCAAGGACATCCTTCCTCAGATAAGGACTGGGTAATAATGGATAAAGTTTGGGTAATGTTGGGGGAGGGAAGCAATTTGCAAACTAAATGGTTACATTTTAGAAGCAATAGATCGTGTGGTTCTGATACGCAAGTCATTCAAAGAGTAAAGTCCAGGCATTACAAAGCTACATTTTTTGGATACAAAAATAAAGCAAGGAGACCACTGTGAACAGGAGGAAGCCATTCTGCACCTCGAACCTCTTCGCCCAATCTGTTGGATCATGACTGATTTTTAAGTGTGTCCACTCATGTTAGCTCCATTTTCATTAATACAGTTAAAAGAGACTTGGACGGGTATGTGTTGGGAAAAGTTTAGAGAGATATGGGCTAAACGCAACAGATGAGACAAGCTCAGGTTAGGAAACCTGGTCGGCATGGACAAATTGGGCCATAGGGCCTGTTTCTAAGACAGTCTATGAGCTGGAGATTACAGCCTCACACATCCCCAAACCATAAAATCCTGCCCGTTGTTGTCCGTCCTTTGCCCGTTCCAATTCCTGTGGCGGGCGGGGCAGTAAAATTCCAGCCTATGACTCTATGGCCTCTGTTAACCAAAAAAAAAAGAAAACGCAGCTGTAAGCTTTTTAATTGATCCTCAGCTGCAACAACCCTTTGGGGGAGAATGTTTCCCTTTCTGCGAAGATGTGTTTCCTGACATCAACCCTGAATGCCTGGCCTTAATTTTAAGATGATGGCCCCTGGACTCCCCCACCAGTGCCAGAGAAAATGGTTTCTCTCTATCTAACCCAGCCAATCCCTTAATCACCATAAACACCTCAATTAGTCCACCCTTTAATCTTCTGTGCTTAAGGGAAAACCAGCCTCGACTCTGTGAGCTGACCTCATAATTAACCCCTCTTAGTTGATCTAGCAGAGCAATACAGTATCAGGGATAATTTCCCCACTGTTATTAAGCCAACAGTTATGGGATGTAAAGTGGGTGGGTTCCACGTTGGTGAGAGTTGAAGTGAGCCAGGAGGCCAGACAAATCTTGTGTCGCAAGAACAAAAGAATCAGGAGCAGGAGTCGGCCATCTGGCCCCTCAAGCCTGCTCTGCCATTCAATAAGATTATGGCTAATCTTTTCATGGATTCAACTCCACTCACCCGCCTGCTCACCGTAATTCCTTTACTGTCAAAAATGTATCTATTCATTCAGTGAGGTAGCCTCAATTGCTTCACTGGGCGGGGAATTCCACAGATTCACAACACTTTGTGTGAAAAAGTTCCTCTCAGTCCTAAATCTTATTTTGAGTCCATGCCCCCCAATTCTAGTTTCAACCACCAATCAAAACAACTTCCCTGCTCCTATTTCTTCTATTCCCTTCATAATGCTATATATTTTATAAGATCCCAGCTCATTCTTGTGAATATAGCCCCAGTCTACTCAATCTCTCCTCATAAGCCAACCCCCTCAACTCTGGAATCAACTAGTGAATTTTCTCTGCACCCCCTCCAGTACCAGTATATTCCTTCTCAAGTAAGGAGACCAAAATTGGACACAGTACTCCAGGAATGGTCCCACCAGCACCTTACATAGCTGCAACATAATCTCGCTGTTTTTAAATTCCATCCCTCTGACAATGAAGGACAAGGTTCCATTTGCCACCTTAATTATCTGCTGCACCCACAAACTAACTCCTTGAGATTCCTGCACAAGGACACCCAGGTCCTTCTGCACAGCAGCATGCTGCAATTTTTTTACCATTTAAATGATAGTCCATTTTGCAGCTATTCCTACCAAAATGGATGACCTCACATTTACCAATATTGAACTCCATCTGTCAGACCTTCGCCCACTCATTCAGACTATCTCTGTCCCTTTGCAGACTTTCAGCATCCTCTGCACACTTTGCTCTGCCATTCATCTTAGTGTCATCTGCAAATTTTGACACACCACACTTGGTCCCCAAATCCAAATCATCTATGTAAGTTGTAAACAATTGCAGTCCCTGAGGCACACCACTAGTCACTGATTGCCAATCAGAAAAATAGTCCCACAGGTTGGACTGTGGGAGGAAACCGGAGCACCCCGAGGAAACCCATGCAGACATAAGGAGAACATGCAGATTTCATACAGACAGTGTAGTGACCCAAGCTGGGAATCGAACCCAGGTCCCTGGCACTGTGAGGAATCAGTGCTAACCACTGTGTCACCTATATCAGAAGCACTGTTGTGGAAGGTTGCATCATCAGAGTAAGTGCGATGGACAAAAAATTTGGTCGGGTCTAGTGCACATTAATGCCAACTGTATGATTCAATCCCTATACTGGCTGAGGTAGTTCTCACAGCCTGCTGCTTTACCAAGTCCTTTGGTGAGCCACAATTGACAACACTCAGACAATGAAGGAAAGTGATTATTTTCTCCAGTGAGTCCAGAACGAAAGTGCACATCCTTAAAATTAGAGCTCGGATGTTCAGGGTGATATCAGGAAACGTTTTTCAATCAAAAGGAACTCTCAACCCCAAAGAGGTTGTTGAGGCTAGCAATCAGTTAAAAACATCACAATCGACGTTGATAGATTGTTTTTGGCTGAGGGTATTTATGCTTACCAAGCCAAGTCAGGTAGATAAGACAATTGGATAGTGGAACAGGCTCAGCGGCTGAATGACTTCATTTTGGTACCATTGGATTAGTCGTGCTAAATTGCTCCTTAGTGCCTAAAAACGTGCAGGTTAGATGGATTAACCATGGTGTATTACCTCTTAGTGTTCAAATATCTGCAGATTACATGGATTAGCCATGGTAAATTTCCCCTTGATGTCCAGAAAATTGCAGGTCAGGTGAATTAGCCATGGTAAATTTCCCCTTAGTGTCCAAAGATGTGCGGGTTAGGTGGATTAGCCATGGTAAATTTCCCCTTAATGTCCAAAGAATTGAAGATTAGGTGGATTAGCCATGGTAAATTTCCCCTTAGTGTCCAAACATGCGCAGGTTTGGTGGAATACCCATAGTAAATTTCCCTTAGTATCCGAAGATGTGCAGGTTAAATGGATTAGCCATGGAAAGTTATTCCTTAGTGTCCAAAGATATGCAGGTTAGGTGGATTAGCGATAGTAAATTCCCCCTTAGTGTCTAAAAATGTGCAAGTCAGGTGGATTGCCCATGGTAAATATGAATGGCTAAGGAGATAGGGTGGGTGAATGGGGTAGGGGGAGGGGGGATGGCAGCTGAGTAAGATGCTCTTTCAGAGAATGGGTGCAGACTCAGTGGGGTGAATGGCCTCTTTCTTCACTGTAGGGATCCTGTTCTATTAATGTAGTAACTCAGCCACGATGAGTTTCCCATCAACAGAAACCCTTTATTGGAAACCCATGAAAGAGAATCAAATGCAGCCAATTGCACATAGCCGTTCTCCCCTCAACTGTACCCAGAAATGGGGAGGTGGTGGCATAGTGGTACTTTCACTAAACTAGTAATTCAGAGACCAAGGGTAAGGCTGTAGAGACCTGCATTCAAATCCCACAGTGGCAAATGGTGAAATTTGAATACCATATAAATTTGGAATTAAAAAGTCTGATGATGACAATGAAATTATTGCCAATTATCATAAAAATGTATCTTGTCTTTTGGGAAAGGAAATCTGCCATGCTTACCTGACCCAGCCTACACATGGCTCCAGACCCACAGCTATGTGATGACTCTTAACTGAGCTCTGAAATGCCCTCCAAAGCCACTCACTTCAAGAGCAATTAAGGATTGGCAATAAATTCCGGCCCAACCAGCAATGCGGGTCCCTTAAATGAATTTTTTTAAACAGTATTGTCATACCCGATTCCAAGCTCCCATGCATTGTGCTCATGTCATTGACCCTGTACCTAGCTGGTGCTGGATGGAGAATGGCACTGAAGATGCCGACATAAATCTTTCAAAGTCGTGACGCAAGTTAATAAGGCCATAAAAATGACAAACAACACACTGGAATTCATTTCTAGAGGGAAAGAATTGACAAGCAAGAAAGTCATGTTAAACTGTCATGCAGAAACTTGGTTAGGTCACATTGCTACTCTGCATGGTTCTGTTTTCCATATCGTAACAAGGAAAGAGAAATTACAGAAATGAGTTACAATGATGATATAAGGATGATATAGGTCTTATCAATAAGCAGGGAAAGTGTAGACCAAGAGATAATCTGGTCATGACCCAAGTGGTCAATAAGGTGAACGCAGGGGTGATTGGTGGGATGTTCCAGCCACACTTGAACCCAAGATCAGAAAATCCCGCTGAGGTCAACAGACCTTTACATTGTCCTATTCCGTCCACTGCAATTCCCATAGCAGATGGGACGGGGCAATTCTGCCTGATCTTTCCTGTGGGGATCCAGATCTACTGTCATGAGGGCCTAGGGGAGTGGTGGCGTTCTCTCCAATAATTATCCCTCCACCAACAGAAGGTGGTCTGGCCGTTATCACATTTCCGCTTATGGATATATGCTGTGTGCAGACTCGATGCTCCATTTCCCACGTTACAACAGTGACCGCACTTCTAAAGGTCCTTCACTGGCTGTCAATGGCTTTGGGGGCTGCCCTGAGGCCATCCAAGGCACCATATAAATGCAGGTTCTTGCCTCCTTTTAATTCCTTGACCAGCGCCTCCCACAATAGCATTGTTCCCACGAGACACAGCAGTCAAATTAATGGCTGGCACCGTCTGAGACTGCTCTTACCTTGGCCCGCTGGCAGAGTGGAGTCAGCAGTAAACTGCAAGCTGACGATTAAATATAGAATAAAGTATAGAGTAACAGCTACTTAAACTTGTGGTACAAGGCTGTAATTCAATCCAGGGTTTGAACTACATCATGAAGCTAAATTAAAACCCAAGCAGTTTCTATCACCTATACCCCATACTAAAGTCTGTTCTTTTAAGTAACATGCCTTGTTAAAAAAAAGGGTCACTGTTATTAGAGTTAATGTTGAACCTATAATGGCTTGTCTGGCAAATGAATCTTCTGTATAACAAACTGGGTTAGAAATGCTGATTATTATTGCAGAATAGTACATCATCATGCAAACTTATCTCTTCTCAAAGATGTCCAGTTGTAATTTCAGAATGCTAGAATATACCAAGCTGTGTTGTGCAAACTGCATGGTAGACAACATTTCCTGGTTCATGAAACCATTGCTGCATAACACACAGGGGATTAGCAAATCCTCTTCGCTGTGGCTGCTGTGTCTAATCCTGTGCAATCCACATGGGTGACTGAAGCTACAATGCGGAACTTATAGCTAGTGGTTGAGATAAATATCATGGAATTGTTTAAGAGAAAGCTAGAAAAAAAAAATGAAGGAGAAAAGCGTAGAAAGATCTGCTGTGGCACAGTGGTTAGCACTGCTGCCTCACAGCGCTCGGGACCCGGGTTCGATTCTTGGCTTGGGTCACTGTGTCGGCCCGTGTCTGGATAGGTCCTGGGTGGGATTGTTATCGGTGCAGACTCGATGGGCCGAATGGCCTCTCTCTGCACAGTAGGATTCTATGATGAAGAAACGTGGGAGAGTGCAGCTCGAATGGGGCATAAGTTGGACAATGGGATGCAGGGAAACCCCACTGCCTGCAAGCTTCCTGCCAAACAACACACCATTCTGACTTGGAAATGTATCAGCGTTCTTTCACTGTTGCTGGGTCAAAATCTTAGAATTGCCTCTCTAACAGCACAATGGATCTACCTGTGCCACAAATAGTGCAGCGGCTCAAAAAGGCAGCTCACCACCTCCTTCTCAAGAGCAATTAGTGATGGACAATAAATGTTGACCTAGCCAGCCATGCTCACATTTTATGAAGTACTAAATAAAACAGCATGAGCCATTTCAGCCAAAATGCCCTGCTTTTGTGTTGTAGATTCTATGTAGAATCATAGAATCCCTACAGTGCAGGAAGAGGCCATTCAACCCATTGAGTCTGCCCTACCACAATCTCATCCAGGCCCCATTCCCGTAACCCCCACATATTTACCCTGCTAATCTCCCTGACATTAAGGGGCAACTTAGCATGGCCAGTCAACCTAACCCACACATCTGGACTGTGGGAGGAACCAGAGCACCCGGAGAAAACCCACGCAGACACAGGGAGAATATGCAGATTCTGCCTAGAAAGTGACCCAAGCAGGGAATCAAACCCTGGTGCTGTGAGGCATTATTCAAAGAATACATTTATGGCCTTGAATGTTGTTGCCATGAGCTTAAACTCACCATATCAAATAAATCGGGGATCACTTTTCTAGAGATTAAGAGAAGTAAAAAGCTTCTTTGTCTGCAAAGATCAGATGGTAGCTATCTTGATGCATTGGGTTCAAACATACAATGCATTTCATCCAGATAGTAATGGAATACTGTCATGCATTTTAAAGCAACGTATCACTACGTGATTAGTCACATGACATGCTGTGATATCATCAGAAGAATTCATATCTTTTTACCTCCATGGGCTTTTACTTTATTCCCCAGCCTCTTATGCAGCACCTTCTCAAATACCTGGAAATTTAAATACACAACATCTCCAGGTTCCCCTCTATCTATTCTGTCTATTGCATCCTCAAAGAATTTGAGCAAACTTGTCAAACATGATTTACCTTTCATAAAACTATATTGACTGGGTTTCGTTATATTCAGCTTTCCGAATGATTCACTATTCCCTCTTGATTATTGAATCCAGCATCTTGCCAGTAACAGATGTGAAATGAGCTGGTTATTAAAAGTTTATTGTTGTACTATTGAAGTAAAAGGGGAGAGTATTGTGTATTATAAAGCAATGCGTCTCTGTGTGATTTGTTACATGATGTGCTGTGATGTCAACAGAGGAATTCTTGAGTTTTTAATCTCTCTTCCATGTTGGATGTCAATCAGGCAACACTTTGTAAATAAAGCTGCATTGATTTGAGTTTGATTCGATCCAATTTATTATTGTCACTTGTATTAGCATACAGTGAAAAGTATTGTTTTTTACATGCTATATGAACAAGGCATCCTGTTCATAGAGGAGGAAAGGAGGGAGTGCAGAATATATTGTCACAGTCATAGCTAGGGTATAGAGAAAAATCAACTTAGTGTGAGGTAGGTCCATTCAAATGTCTGATGGCAGCAGGAAGAAACTTTTATTGAGTCAATTGGTAGATGATCTCAGACTTTCGTATTTTTGAGTAAGCCACCATGTTTTTTTAAGTAATCCACGGTGAGGCACTTTAGATTACCTTTTGTCTCATTGTCAGACTGATCAGAAACAATTGCACCAACACGAGGAAAAACTGGCAACGAGGTTGGGGAAATTGACCAGATTCTGAAGCTTTTCTTTAAAAACCATGACTTTGGCCTGAAATAGAACATTGACATTGGAAGGAAGAACTTTGGCCCCTTCACTCTGAAACAGGATGAATAATAAAAACCCACCACCACTGCAAGAACAACAGCGAGCAGCCTTGTAATAGAACACTCTGCTTACTGCTTAGTGGCTGGACAGACTGCCGAGCAGTGGGACCTTGCACTTGGGGCCTGCAGCAATGGGCTCCTCACACTCATTACAAAGAAAGAGAGTCTGTATGTTCAAAAGAGAGTCACTATTGCTTTAAACAAAAAAAACAAAAGCCAAATGGGAATCACAAGTAAAGCCATCTTGAGTAGGGAATAGAACTGTGACTGCCTACCGAAGAAGTAGTTTTGCAAAAAAAATTCCAAGCGATAAACACAAATTAATCAGGAAGAGAAAAAAAATGAGACAGGAGGGAAAGTTAATGAAAGTATTACAATTTAATCAGTAATGGCAATCGCGGACAAAGACAGTGCCATAGAAATGATTGAAGAAAATGTGGAAACATTTTTTTTTCAGTTTATTTATTAGTATCACAAGTAGGCTTATATAAACACGGAAGTTATTGTGAAAACCCCCTAGTTGCCACACTCTGGTACCTGTTTGGGTATACTGAGGGAGCATGTCTTTCAGACTGTGGGAAGAAACCAGAACATCTGGAAGAAACATACTTAAAAACAGGGAGAACATGCAGATTCTGCACAGTCATCCAAGCTGGGAATCGAACCCAGGTCCTTGCCGTGTGAGGCAGAGGTGCTAACCACTGTGCCACCATGCTCATGAAGAAAGATTTCAATGTAAACCAGCTGCCTCAAGATTATGGATCAACTTAAAGCAGTCATTTTCCTAAGCGTAGCAGGATGCTTTACATTCCTACAGAGTTTTGAGATGCCGAGTAAAAGACCTACAAGGAACTAAGATTTTCTAAAGTATTTTCACACTTAAACTACAAATAATTACTGAGAAATTTATAAGACACAAGAACACAAGAAATAGAAGCAGGAGTAGGCCACCAGCCCCTTCAAGTCTGTCTCACTATTCAATATAATTATGGCTGATCTATGTCAACCTTGTTCCTTTTCTGTGACCTTTCCCCATATCTCTCTATTCCTTGCTCTATCAAATATTTATCCACCTCCACTTTAACTCCTTTAAGTTTATTTATTATTAGTGTCACAAGTAGGCTTATATTGACACTGCAAAGAAGTGACTGTGAAAATCCCCTAGTCGCCACACTCCAGCGCCTGTTCAGGTACACGGAGGGGGAATGTAGCATGGCCAATGCACATAACCAACATGTCTTTCAGACTGTGGGAGGGAACCAGAATACTGAAAAGAAACCTTTTCTAATAATCCAGACTCCACTACTCTTTGGAACAGAGAATTCCAGAGATTCACCAGCCTCTGTGAGAAGAAATCTTTTCACATCTCAGTTTAAAATGACTGGCCCTTTATCTTGTAGTAGCTATATCCCCTTGTTCAAGACTCTCCCACTAGTGGGAATAGAAGGAAATGGTCCCCAGAAGAGTGGGGGGTTTTAATTCAGTCGGGCAGCATGGTCAGTGAGGATTAGAGCGCTGAAGGGCCTGTTCCTGTGCTGTAATTTTCTTTGATCTTTGTTCTAGTCAAAATATCTCACCATCTACCCTATCAATATCTTATGTATTTGAATAAGGTTACCTTTCACGTTTCTAAATTCTATGTAATAGAGATGCAGATTATTTACTTTCTCTTATTAGGACAACCGTCTCATCCCAGAAATTAGTCTGGCAAATCTCCTTTGGAGTGCCTCCAATGTTACTATATCCTTTTTAAGGTAAAGGGATAAAAACTGTACACAGTATTTCAGGTGAAGCCTTACTAACACCCTGCACAATTGCAACAAAACCTCGCTATGTTTTAAATTCCTCTTTGCAATAAAGGTCAAATGCCATTTGTCTTTTTAACTAGTTGTTGGACCTGCCTGCTAGTTTTTTGAAATTCATGCCCTAGAACTCCCAGGTCCCTCTGTACTTCATTCACCTGTTTTCTCTCTACATTTAGATAACAATCTGCATTTTGTTTTCTCCTACTAAAGTATATGATCTCACACTTCTCCACATCAAACTTCATTTGCCAGATTTTCTCCCAATCATCTATCTAGATATCTATTTATATACCGTTGCAGAATTGCAATATCCTATCTCAACCTGCCTTTCTATTTAACTTCGTATCATTGAAAACTTTACATTCTGTTCCTTTTTCCAGGTTATGAATGTAAGTACTGAACAACCGTGGACCAAGAACTGATCCCTGTGGTACTTCACCAGTTACGTCTTTCCGCTCTGAAAAGGACCCATTTATTCCAACTCTTTGCTTTCTGACAGTCTCTGTGTGCCTCTGGAATGGCCACAACTCCCGGTGGCACTGTTGAGCTTCTGACTCACTGATTGGACTAGCAGCTCTTGGGGTTAGGGAATAGGGTGCAAGAGAGTGAAGACGGGTGAGGAAGGAGTGTTGGAGAGGGGTGTTGATAGCTATTGCCCTGAATAAGATAGCAAACCCTGATGGCAGTCCACTGTAAAATTTCGAGGAAAGGCCCTCCAGCAGCAGATACACATTCCTGACAAGGGTTTAAAGTTAAAGTTTAAAGCTTAAAGTTTACTTATTAATGTCACACACAGGTTTCCATTAACACTGTAATGAAGTTGAAGTGAAAATCCCCCAGTTGTCAAACTCCAGTGCCTGTTTGGGTACACTGAAGGAGAATTTAGCATGGCCCCTTTTTGAAAGGGTAACCAAGAAAGTAAATGAGGGCAGTGCAGTTGAAGTTGTCTTCACAAACTTTAGTGAGGCCTTTGACAAGGTACCATATGGGTTAAATCTCACGGGATCAGGGGTGACATATCTAAATGGATACAAAATTGGATTCTTGATAGAACCCAATTGGATTCTTGATAGAAGCCAGAGGATGGTTGTAGAAGGTTGTTTTTCAAACTGGAGGACTGTGTCCAGCGGTGTGCCTCAGGGATCAGTGCGGGTCCATTGTTATTTGTCATTTATATTAACGATTTGGATTAGAATGTAGGAGGCATGGTTAGTAAGTTTGCAGATGACACCAAAATTTGTGGTACAGTGGACAGTAAAGAAAGTTGTCTCTGATTGCAACAGGATCTTGATCAATTGGGCCAGTGGGCTGACAAATGGCAGATGGAGTTTAATTTAGATAAATGCAAAGTGATGCATTTTGGTAGATTGAACCAGGGCAGGACTTACTCAGTTAATGGTAGGGCATTGAAGAGACTTACAGAACAAAGACATCTAGGGTACACGTTCATGGCTCCTTGAAAGGGGAGTCGCAAGTGGACAGAGCGGTGAAGAAGACATTCAGCATGCTTGGTTTCATCAGTCAGAACACTGAATACGGGAGTTGGGATGTATTGTTGAAGTTGTACAAGACAGCGGTAAGGCCACATTTGGAATAGTGTGTGCAATTCTGGTCACCTTCTTACAGAAAGGATATTATTAAACTAGAAAGAGTGTAGAAAAGATTTACCCAGATGCTATCTAGACTTGATGGTTTGAGTTATAAAGAATGGCTGGATAGACTGGGACTTTTTTCTTTGCAGCGTAGAAAGCTGAGGGGTGATCCTATAGAGATCTATAAGATAATGAGGGGCACAGATCAACTTGATAGTCAATATCTTTTGCCTAAGGTAGGACAGTCTAAAACTAGAGGGCATAGGTTTAAGGTGAGAGAGGAGAGATATAAAAGTGTCCAGAGGAGCAATTTTTTCACACAGAGGGAGGTGAGTGTCTGGAACAAACTGCTAGAGATAAAAGTAGAGGCGGGTACAATTTTGTCTTTTAAAAAGCATTTAGTCAGTTACATGGGTAAGATGAGTATGGAGGGATATGGACCAAATGAGGGCAATTGGGATTAGCTTAGGGGTTAAAAAACAAGGGCAGCGTGGATAAGTTGGGCCAAAGGACCTGTTTCCATGCTGTAAAACTCTATGGCTCTATGACCTAGAATCATAGAATCCCTATAGTGCATAAGGAAGCCATGCAGCCCATTGAGTCGGTACTGACCACAATTCCACCCAGGTCCTATTCCCTTAACTCCATATTTATCCAAATATGAGGGTCAATTTACCAATCAACCTAACCTGCACATCTTTGGACTGTGGGAGGAAACCCACACTCACAGGGAAAATGCGCGGACTCCACAGATAGTGACCCAAGCCAGGAATCAAATCTAGGTCCCTGACACTGTGAGGCAGCAGCGCTAACCCACTGTGCCACCGTGCTGCCCAAGAATTGCACCTGAAGCTGTGACCCCAACCATTTAACCTCCCTTTGTTTCCCTCTGATAGGATGATCAGATTTCACTAACTGCTGTATGGAAAAATCATGAATGTCAATCTACATTCCGCAGCTTTTGGATCCTCCACCTGTCCCTCAGGCAACTGGGGATGGGCAATAAATGCTGGCCAGCCAGTCCCATGAATGAATAAAAAGAAAGGTAATTTTTATTTTTAAGAGAGTTCAATTTATTTCTAATCTTGTGATCCGTAAATTCTGACATCAGTGCATGTTTTCAAAATCTAATTCCCTTCTTAATTTATTATGATGCCAATGGCCTTTTCAGCTGAATCAAACCTCACTAAACATTCAAAATGTTACTGAAATACTGAAACACATAGTCCGTATGAATATGCAAAACTTGGTAAAATAGATTGACCACATCCTTTTTACATCCTTTTCTGAACACGAGTGGTCAAGTCTAAAGTAATGAATGCAATAAGAGACTGAGGATTATCAGGCTTCTTTTTGGAATGATTGATTCATTACTTTGCCATCACTAAATACACTGGTTATAATTAGTAATTAGAATGACTATACAAAGGATTTTGGGAAGGGTCCCGATTCCCCGATGCCGATGACTTGTTTTGCCTTGGGGAGGGGCCAGGGGAGCTGGTTATACTGCTGCCAGCGATGATGATGGGGGAGAGGGGGGAGACGCAATGTCTGTGATGGAAGGGAGGCGAGGATGTGCTGAAGTTCACTCGGAGATCAGGGCGCCTGTGCAATGGCACTCAAGAATCCTGCAGCAGTCTTCCCTGCAGTTTAGGCTCCCAACACTCCCCTACCCCACTCCCCCAGCCCTTGCAGACCCCCTCCCTCTCTCCGTCCCCCATCCCCCAACAACCAACCAGCGTGAGTTTCCCATGTCAATTGATAAAGTGTACAAAGATTGCTCAGATAGGAATTATTTTGAGAAGATTGCACCTGTGTCAACCTGCAAATCCTTCCAAAGATGCCAATAGCTGGTGGTAAGAAACTCCTGTCAGCCATTTTTGACGTGGAGTGGCGTTCCCTGAAGCCATCAGTCACAGGCAACAGACTAATGACCTGTTCCGGGAATTACGAGCTATGGAAAGGGACGAAAGTCTGCCTTTAGTGCACCACTAGGTTATTTTTTATTCATTTGTCGCTAGCTATCCATCATTTATTTTCCATTCTTCATTACCCAAGGGCAGTGGAGAGTCAACCACATTGCTAAGACTCTGGAGTCACAAGTAGGCCAGACCAGGTAAGAATGGCAGATTTCCTTCCCTAAAGGACATTACTGAATCAGATGCATTTTCTGACAATCAACTATAGTTTCAAGGTCATCAGTAGATTTTTAATTCCAGATTTTACTTTATTGAATTCAAATTCCACCAGCTGCTGCAGCGGGATTCGAACCTGGGTCCCAGAATATTAGCTGAGTTTCTGGTTTAATAGTCTAGTGCTAATATCACTAGGCCATCACTTCTGTTTTCTTAGCTGCAGGATAGTTATTGCAATGTAGTTTGTGGGAGCCTGCTGTGCTTAAATTGGCTGCCACATTCCCAATGTTGCAACACTTCAAAAGTATTTCATTTTCTGTAAAGTGCTTTGGGATCCCCTGAAATACAAGTCTTCTTTTCTTTGTGTTACTTGTATTTTGGGCACTCCCTTTCAGGAAAGGTGGCCAGAACCAGTTCATGCTGGCAAAGCTATGAAGCAATCAATTTGCAATGGGCCACGTTCAAAGGGGAGGTGGTTTGCCAGTAACCTTTAGTCCACATTATATTGAGTTTAGCTGGAGCTGTGACATTTAATCATTATAGTAAACAAGGTCAGCTCCTGACTGTAGTAGCTTGTGTCATCATTAGACCTTGAGTACCTTGGTTTAAAAAGGCAACCTATTTTAGTTTCTCTCTCCCTCTAAGATGCCTCACAACACCAGGTTAAAGTCCAGCAGGTTTATTTGGTAGCAAAAGCTACTATCTTTTGGAGCGCTTGTCTATCAGAAATCTAATCTATCCGTGACTTAAATATATTCAGCGAGGTGGCCTCCACCATTCAATGGGCAGTGAATTCCAGAGATTCGCCATCCTTTGAGTGAAGAAGTTCCTCCTCAACTCCGTTCTAAACTGCTCTCCCCCCACCTTATTTTGAGGCTATGCCCCCTAGTTCTGCTATCCTTTTTAAGCGGAAAGAATCTCTCTAGCCCTATCTATCTATTTTTTGGGATAGTTACTAGAGCTGCACGTTTTGGAAAAAATTCAAGGGCTGTTCTAGTCCTGGCATGATGCAACAAGATGGAACTAATTAATAATCTCATAGTGAAGGTGCCACCAGGTAGCAGCAACCATAATATGATTGAATTTTGCATTCAGTTTGAGGGAGAGAGGTAGGGGGGTCCAAATGTGGTGGGGGTCTCCACTATCACTATCACCCTTAGACATGTGTATGTCTTAGACATGTGTATGGCAAAAGTGTCACACTGGAACAAATTCACAGGAGAGAGAGAAAGTAAGACACTATATATGCTTGACCACTCAACCCACTTTGAGATGCCCAAACCCTTTGATTTCAGAGTTGTGTTCTAACTCTGTGATCCAGCTGAATGAGAAGAGAGTCGAGTGGGTGACACAAAAAGCCAAATTTTATTTAGGAAGGAATGAAATTAACCAGACCTGTCAACATACATATATAACAGTTACTAAGCTATGGAAGGAAGAGACTAAAATGACACAATGGATATATATTCAGGTCTACACAATTTTACATCATTCCCAACCATCCCCCCAGACTTGCTCCCCCACTACATCGCCGATTCTGACCATCCTCAGCCCACCCACCAACGGCCAGCCTCCCAATGGACGAATTTGGCCTCCAATCCTTGATACCTCCCAATGGCCAGCCTCCAGATGGCCAGATCCGGCCTCCAATCCCCTACCCCATCCCGCCAATGCAGAACTTCCCCATTCCATCCCCTGCTTCGTCCAGCCAACCCCGGTCTGGATCTGCCCCCACCCTGCCCTGCACTTGGCTAACTGGGGATTTCTGGGGAACTGTAGATTACACTCACCACTACTGGAATCAAAGGCAAGGTACTGCCTTTAAGGAAAAGTCAGGAGTGCTTTGCCTTCAAGGGGATACGCACCTTGGTCATGTGGTCATTTCAGTATTAAAATCTTTGCAACCCACGCCCTCAGACTAGGGTTGTATCCATAAATGCAGTTTCTTGTGCCCTGAGTCTTTGTTGCTAAGTTCTTATTGAATTTATTTCTTTGGTGGTTGTAGAGTAATTTTAGATTCTTTCTGGCTGTTGGAACCGCTAAGGAACAAGGTTGCAGCTTAGTCAAAGTTGGTTTGTTTTGCTTGGGGATCAATCCCTGGCTGTGGGTGAAGAACACGTTTTCTCTGGCCCCTGTCCTTTGTCCTAATCAAATCTTAAACAAATGCAGCCTTTGAAATTCTGGCAGCCTTTTGCCAACAATCAGTCAAATTTTGATGAGAGTGTTTGGAGCTGATGAGATGCAAAGCGGTTTTTGATGGTCCTCTGGAGGTGTTGATCGCTTTTCCATCGAGATGGTTTTGCAAGATGCAACATGATGGATTTTGCAGACAACTTGGAGTCTATAATGTGTGCTGTCCATAGATGTTGCAATGGGTAGCATTGTTAGACAGGTCTAGCAAGGCACATTGTTGCATAACTAGGAGGCTTGTTTTGCCATGACTCATCGTCCTTTGTCTACTCAAGCAACTCCCAGATGGATTTGATAAGGCCGTGTATCTCTTTGTCTGTCGATATCTCTTTAAGTCCATGTGTTTTGAAACATAGAATTTTAAGTTTGTCCATATTTCAGCCAGTTTTGTCCATATTCCACATTGATGTCCATTAAAAGGTGGATTTATCTCATCTTACAGAGGAATGGAGCTGTGACTTTGTTTTTAACCTGAAATAGTAGTCATTGTGGGGGAATGAAACCTGAGCTGGCTAAAGTGAATTGACAAATTAGGTTACGGGACAGGTTAATAAGTGCCAAACATTTAAGGGGATAATTCAGAATGCTCAGAATAGGTACATTCCAACAAGTATACATTCCAACAAGGAAGAAAATGCCCAAGGGATGTACCCACCATCCATGGTTAACAAGAAAGATTAAAGATAGCAAATAGGATTTTATGGCCTTGCTCGAGTGAGGCCAGAAATTCCTGCTCAAGATCAAGGGATATTTCCATTGTTCACCCCTTGCCCGCTCCAATTTTGTGGTGGGTGAGACAGTAGAATTCCGGCGATATCAAACTTCAAGGAAAAGCATACAATTGTGCAAAGACTGGCGGCAGGTCAGAACATTGTACAGAACATAAAGAAAAGCAAAGGATGACTAAAAGATGAATAATTTGTACATATGCAGTGCAAGAGGAGGCCATTCGACCCATTGAGTCTGCACAGACCACAATCCCATCCAGGCCCTGTTCCCGTAATCCTAATATTTACCCTGCTAATCCCCCTGATTCTAAGATCGATTTAGCATGGCCAATCAACTTAACCCACATATCTTTGGAGGGAATAAGGAAGGAAAAAAATTAGAGTGAAAGCAAGCCAAAAATACAAAAACAGTGGTAAGAGTTTTTATAAATATTTTAACAAAGGTTAATAACGTGAAAGGTGGTCATTTGGAAAGTGCATCTGGGGAATTAATAATAGAAAATAAGGAGATGGCAGATGAATTGAATAGGTATTTGGCATCAGTCTTTACTACAGAGGATCCAAGTATGATTTCAGAAGCAGGGAGGGAGAAACTCAGGGAAAATATAATCACCAGAGAGATAGCATTGAGTAAATGTTTGGAGCTGTAGATTGGCAAATGCCCAGGTCCTAACAGACCTCATCCTCGAGTTTTAAAAAAAGTGTTAATGGGATTGTTGATGCATTGGTTTCAATTTTCCATAAATTCCTAAATTCAAAAATCATCCCATTAGATTGAAGAAAGCCAATGTATTTTTATTTTGCAACAAAGGGACAGAGACAGAAAGCAGGAAACTGCAGGCCAGTTAGCTTAGCATCTGTCGAAGGGAAAATGTTAGAAGCTATTATTAAAGCAGCTAAAGCAGGGCATTTAGATAAGTTCAAGCTAATCAGGTGGAGACAACATAGCTTTATGAAAGGAAAATTATGTTAAATCAATTTACTGGAGTTCTTTGAAAAAGTAACATGTACTGTGGATGAAGGGGAACCAGTGGATATACTGTACTTAAAGATTTTCAGAAGGCATTTGAGAAAGATTGTTGCAGAAAATCAAAGCTCATGTGTGCGTGTGCATCAAGATAGTGATTTTACTTTGCATTCTGTAATAAACTATGTTCCTTCCCAGTCAGGCTTCCTGAGTCATTACAAAGCATAATGCAGAAAAATGTGAAGTTGTTCATTTTGGAAGGACAAGTGAAAAGAAGCATATTATCTAAATGGTCAGACATTGCTGGACTCAGATATGTCTTATTGCAGGATCTAGGTGCATCAATTATTATTGTAGAATCCTTACAGTACAGTACAGAAGGAGGTCATTCGGCCCATCCAGTCTATACCAACCACAACCTCACCAAGAACATATTCCTGTAACGCTACATGTTTTCCCTGCTTATACTGCTAGCACAAAGATCAATTTAGCATGGCCAGTCCACCTAATGCGTTAGTGCAAATAACAGCAAGTAATAGGAAAGCATGTAGAATGTCATGTATTGCAAGAGGAAGTGAATATGAGAGTAGGAAGATTAATCATTCAGGGCACAACTGAAACTACATTGGAGTACTTTATATAGTATTGGTCATCTTATTTCAGGAAATGCATTGGAAGCAATTCAGAAAAGGTTTACTAGATTAATGCCCGGAAGGGATGGTTTATCTTTTGAGAAAAGATTGTGCAGGCTAGGCTTGTATCTGCTGGAATTTAGAAGAGTAAGAGGTGGCTTAATTGAATCACTTAAGACCCTGAGGAGCATTGACAAGGTGGATGTGGAGAGGGTGTTTGCTTTTGCAGGAAAAACCAGAAACTAGGGGCTGTTGTCCATTTAAAACAGAGCGGAGGTGAAATTCGTTTGCTGGGACAGTTGTAAGTCTTTGGAACTCTCTTTCTGAAAGTGCAGTTCAAGCAGAGTCTTTGAATATTTTTAAGACATAGATGATCAAGTCTTTGGCAAGCAAGGGGTCAATAGCTTATTGGGTGTAAGTAGGGCTTAGTTTGAGGCTGTTAATAAATCAGCTATGATCTTATAAAATGGTAGAGCAGGCTCGAAGTGCTGAATGGCCAACTCCAGCTCTTTGTTCTATGTACCTGAGAGGAAAGACCAGGCCTCAGTTTAAAGTTAAAAAAAAGACAATTTGGACTGTATAACACTCCCTTGCACCTCACAGGAATGTCAGCCTGGATTATGCGCTGATCTTGGTCAAGAAATGTCTCAGTTTTGAAATTCTCATCCTTGTTTCACATCCCTTGCCCCTCCTTGTCTCTGTACTCTCCTCCAACACTACAACCTTCTGAGATATCCAAAGATGTGCAGGTTAGATGGATTGGCCATTGTAATCTCAGGGGGATTAGCAGAGTTAATATGTGGGTTACAGGGATAGGGCCTGAGTGGGATTGTGGTCAGTACAGGCTAAATGGGCTGAATGGCCTCTTTCTTCAGTGTAGGGATTTTATGATTCTATGATCTGCAATTCTGACCTTTTCAACGTCCTTAATTTGAACTGCCTTACCATTGATGACCCTGCCTTCAGTCAACTGGGCTTAAGTCCTAGAAATCACTCCTTACACTATTCTGCCCCCTTTCTATCTCACTTTATTCCTCTAAGCCTATCTGGCACATTATCACTTTTTGTGGATTGGCGTCATGCTCTGTTTTATAATCACAGAATACTACGGTGCAGAAGAGGTCCTTTGGCCCTCTTCGAGTCAGCACCAATGCATGACCTTGCCACCCTTTCCCACTTGCCAGAACTTGGCCCATAGTTTTGAATGTTATGATGTGCAAGTACTCATTTTAAAGGATAGGAGACATCCCGCCTCCACCATCTCCCAGGCAGCACATTCCAGACCATCACTACCTTTGAGTAAAAACATTTCTCCTCACTTCCCCCCCCCCAAAGCTCCCACTTGTGTCACCTTCATGGCTGACCCTTCAACTGAGGGGAACAGCTGCCCCCTATCCAACCTGTCCATGCTCTTCATCATCTTGAACACCTCAAGCAGGTCACCCCTCAGTCTTCTCCGCTCCAGGGAAACAACACAAGCCTATCCAACCTCTCCTTATAACTTACATGTTCCATCCACGGCAATATCCTGGTGAATCTCCTCTGCATCCCCTCCACAGTGCAATCACATCCTTCCTGTAATGAGGCAACCAGTACTGCACACAGTACTCCAGCTGTGGCCGCACCAAAGTTTATACAACTTTTATCATGAACTCTCTGCTCTCGTAATCAATATCCTGGTTAATAAAGGCGAGTGTGCCATGTGCCTTTTTCACCACCCTATTTATCTGCCTTTTCATCTTCAGAAATCTATGGACAAATATACATTGTCCCTTTGTTCTTTGGAACTGCCCAGTGTCAGATCTTCCATAATAGATCCAGTAAGGCACTTTGGGATGTTTCATTAAGATAAAGGTTCTTTATAAATAAAGGTGAAATGGTTTTATTTAACAATAAATAGACAGACACAACTCATTTGCTTAAAATGTGTGAGCACATCCATGAAAAAGAACAGATTAAAAAGTATTTACATATGATACCCTATCGTATCATTTCAAAGACACCTTATAATAGTTTAAACATGCACAATTCCTGTTAACAATAGAAAAGGAAAAAATGATGACATGATACCCAGAGATGGAACCAACAAAGTGCAGAGGAAGAGTGAACTGCTTTAAACTAGTTTACTAACCAGATGTACATGTTGCACATCTTATGATTTTATTTAATTAACCCCATTATAAAATGTCAGTAAAGTCAGAAGCAATAACGTCTGCTCTATCATCTGATTACTCAAGGGCCCTATTTTAATCCTTGAAGTTGCACTGTTCATGTTAAACTGCGTTCAATTAAGGCCGTGCTTTCATAGTGCTGAATTCATACAATTATAGAATCATAGAATCCCTACAGGAGACTACTTGGTCCATCGAGCCTGCATCAACAAGTTCTCTCAGGCCTTTTTGCCCTAACTTCTCATAGTCACTCTGCCAATCCTCCTGACACTAGGATTGCTTTAGCACGGCCAGTCCATCTAACCCACACATCTTTGGAATGTGGGAGGAAACCAGAGCACCTGGAGGAAACTGGTGCTCCGGTTAAAAAAAACAGTGCTAAAAAACTGCACAGTGGTTAGCACTGCTGCCTCGCAATACACAATACACAATACCCTTTAAATCTAGCCTAGGGTCACTCCCTGTGCAGAGTCTGCACGTTCTCTCTGTGTCTGCGTGGGTTTCCTCCGGATGATTCAGTTTCCTCCTACAAAGATGTGCAGGTTAGGTTGATTGGCTGTGTTAAATTGCTTCTTAGCATCTGGGAGATTAGTAGGGTAAATATGTGGGGATATGGGGATAAGGGCCTGGTAGGAGTGTGGTTGGTACAAATTCAAATAGCCTCCTTCTGCACTATAAGGATTCTATGATCAATGATCCATACAGACAGTGATTCAAGATTGGAATTGAACCCGGGTCCCTGGCACAATGAGGCAGCAGTGCTAACCACCGTATCGCTATTAAATCTTTTCATTTTTTCAAATACTTTTCACTAAAAATGTCAAAAATAAAATCAAACAATTTGATTTTTCAAATCACCAGTAAAATTTTAATTGGCTGTGGAAAGAATTAAACTTATTTCTTCATAATCAGGATATCCAGTTTAACACATTTAGTCCAAATTTTGAAACTAAGTTATTATTCTGCAAACAATTACAGTTTTCCTGACACTATCTTTGCTTATAGAAGCTACAGAATAAAGTAATTATTAGTTAGGAAGACATTCTTTTGTTTGGTCAATTCCTGATAGCTCTTGAATAAGAGTTAAAAGGATAACAATGCTCTGCCTTATTCCTACTCATTGTGAACAGCAGTTTTTTAAAATTCATTGGTGGGACATGGGCATTTATTGCTCATCCCTAGTTGCCTGAGGGCAGTTGAGAGTCAACTACATTGCTGTGGCTCTGGAGTCACATGTAGGCCAGACCAGGTAAAGACAACAGATTTCCTCCCCTAAAGGACATTAGTGAACCATGGGTTTTTCAAATAATTGAAATTTTTATTGAATTCTAATTCCACCATCTGCCATAGTGGGATTTGAACACAGGTTCCCAGAACATTACTGAGTTTCTAAGTTTCATCCCACCATCAGACTCACCAGGGACTACTCTCCGGAATTGGTTGCATTCTTGGATACACGCATCTCCAGTAAGGACAGTCACCTCAGCACTCCACTGTACTGGAAGTCCACAAATAACCTCTCAATGCTCCACTTCTCCAGCTTCCATCTAAACACGTTAAAGAAGCCACGACTACGGACAAGCCTTCCATATACACAGGATCTGCTCAGATGAGATGATTGCAACAGACACCTCCAGACACTCAAAGATGCCTTCATAAGAACAGGATATGGTGCTCGACTCATCGATCGACAGTTCTGACACACGACAGCAATAAACTGCACCAACCTCCTCAGAAAACAAACACTGAACATAGTGGACAGAGTACCCTTCGTCGTGCAGTACCTCCCTGGAGCAAAGAAGCTATGACATCTTTTCTGGAACCTTCAACATGTCATTGATGAAGATAAACATCTTGCCAAAGCCATCCCCACACCCCAACTTCTTGCCTTCAAAAAGCCGCACATTCTCAAACAGATCATTGTCCACAACAAACTACCTAGCCTTCAGGAGAACAGTGATCATGACACCACACAACCCTGCCACAGCAACCTCTGCAAGATATGGCAGATCACCGACACGGATTCATCATCTCATGCGAGAATACTATCCACATGGTACACACACTTGCAACTCGGCCAACATTGTCTGTCTGATATGCTGCAGAGAAAGGATGTTCCGAGGCATGGTATCTTGGGGAGACGTTGCAGACACTACGACAACGGATGAATGAACACCGCTCAACAATCACCAGGCAAAAGTGTTCTGTTCCTATTGGGGAACACTTCAGTGGTCACGGACATTCGGCCTCTGATCTTCAGGTAAACATTCTCCAAGACAGTCTTCACGACATACGACAATACGGAGTTGCTGAGCAGAGACTGATAGCCAAATTCCGCATACATGAGGACAGCCTCAACCGGGATCTTGGGTTCATGTCACACTATCTGTAACCCCAAGACTTGCCTGGGCTTGCAAAATCTCACTAATTGTCCTGTCTGGAGACAATACACATCTCTTTAACCTGTGCTTAACCCTTTTTCCACTCACATTGTTTGTATCGTTAAGGCTCGATTACCTGTAAAGACTCACACTCTAACCATTATTATGTAAATTGAATTTGTGTCTTTATATGTCCTATTTGTGAACAGAACTTCCACTCACCTGAAGAAGGAGCAGTGCTCCGAAAGCTAGTGGCCTCTGCTACTAAATAAACCTGTTGGACTTTAACCTGGTGTTGAGAGACTTCTTACTGTGTTTACCCCAGTCCAACGCTGGCATCTGCATATCATTGTTTTCTTTGGAGCAGAGAAGACTGAGGGTTGACCTGATTGAGGTCTTCAAGATTATGAGACAGTTGGACAGAGTAGGTAAAAAGCAGCTTAAGGATCAATCACAAGGGGACATAGGTTCAAGGTGAGGAGCAGGAGGTTTAGGGAGGATGTGAGGGAAAACCTTTTTACCCAGAGGATGGTAAAGGCGGGTTGCCTCACATCCTTTAAAAAGTACCTGGATGAGCAGTTGGCACATCTTAACATTCAAGGCTATAATCTATGTACTGGTAGATGGGATTAAATGGGAGTTCATGTCTTTCTAATGTGTCTTGATGGGCTCTTCTGCACCCTATGATTCGATGATTCTAATAACATTGAGCAGCGCAGGTGGTGGTGAAAAAGATGTGTAATTGTAATAATGTTGAGTTGTGGAGATATGCAGTCGACTAAATATTGTTTGTGTAACTCACTGATGAAGACACTATGTGATAGAATTACACTTTAAAATATTACCCTCTAACATGTAGAATCATTAGACGGTCTGGTTGAAATATAAATGACACTCCTTAAACACTAATAACGGAAATATATGGTTAATTTTTTTGTCATGAGAAACTTAATTTATTTACTTAAAGTCCTTTCTTAAGATTTTGATCTTTTTATTCACATGGAATATCTCTTTTACTTGGTTGGCAGCCTTCTTGTTCATATATTGATTTTGTGGAACATCGTTGTGCAAGAGTTATAGAATAGGCTGTTGGGCTATTTTCAGAGAGATAACAAAAAGCATGTAGCTGCATACAAAATGACATCTTATTTGGAGATTACATTACAGATGTCGTGTAGCTGGAGATCAGTCACCTCAGTTCCAGGACACCGCTGAAGGAGTTCCTCAGGCCTGTGTTTTAGGCTGCTCCATTAATGACTTAGAAGTGAGAGTGTGTGCTGATGATTCCACAGTTACATTCCCCATTCCTCAAACAATGAAGCAGTCCATGTCCGCATGTAGCAAGGCAAGATAATGACACGCCATTTTAAGCAAGCATTGTCCTTGCGTGTTTCCCTGCATATGCTGAGTCCAGTCTAAACACAGACGTTGATGTCTCTCAAGGAGAGAGAATTTGCATAGCCACTATAACACCTAGTTCTAGACTCTTCACTGAAGTCAACCATCCCCTCAACTCTGAAAAGCCCTCTCAGAATCTTTCCAATGAGATCACCTAGATTTCTAAACTCCAGCACCACTCCACTCAATGACGAAAAACTAGCAATGAAGTAGACGGATTTTTTTTTTAGAGCAACACAGCATGGGAAACAAGCCCTTCGGCCCAACGAGCCCGCGCCGCCGTCATAACTATATAGTAACAATTCCATTATCCTATTCTAATTTTAGGTTATTCCTAATATTTAGTCGACGTATCACCCAAGGTGTTCAAAATGTTGTAGAACAGCAACGAAAAAGCAAACAGAATTTTCAATCATGTAACCGAAATTGTAAAATATACATGTCACGGGAAATCAGAGCATCATAGAATCCTGCAGCAAAGATGGCTCATGTCAGCGTTATGATAGGGTTATCAACTTAGATTTCATTCTCTTCCCAGCCATTTCCTTGCCCCCCTCCCCCTTTCCACTATGTATAGATGGTGATGTAGCGATACCGGCAAAAGACTTGCATTCCAACCATTATCTTGCAATTGTATCTTTGAATCTATATGTTGTGTTTGTGAAACCTACCTCCCCACTCACCTGAGGAAGGACCAGCACTTTGATAGCTTGTGGTTCCAACCTGGTGTTATGAGATTATTTAGTATGCATAGAATCATTGAATCCTACCATACAGAAAGAGGCCGTTCAGCCCATTGAGTCTGCACCAGCCACAATCCCACCCAGGCCTTATCCACGAAACCACATGCATTTATCCTAGCTGGTCCCCCTGACACTAACGGACAATTTAGCATGGCCAATTCACCTAACCTGCACACCTTTTGATTGTGGGAAGAAATTGGAGAATATGTAAGCTCCACCCAGAGACCTGAGGCCAGAATTGAACATGGGTCCTTGACACTATGAGACAGCAGTGCTAACCACTGTGCCACCATGCCACCCCTATGCCACCACACTGCCCCAATTGCCTTTCAATATTTGTTTGGACCAAGGCTGTTGTGATTTTGGTCTAATAATTCTTCTTTTTAAATTGGAAAGGAGCAGAATGCACAGGGCAAGTGCAAATCCCTGTTTCATATTTCCAACAAAGTATTATTTGAAGAATTTATCAGATTGCGTCTCTTTAGGCATTGGCTGAGGAATAAATATTGGTGAGGCTAGCACGGAAACTCTTGTTTCCATGAGGCAGCCCAGTAGCACAGTGGTTAGCATTGCTGCTTCACAGCTCCAGGAACCTGGGTTTGAATCCTTGCTTGGGTCACTGTCTGTGCGGAGTTTGCACATTCTCCTCGTGTCTGCAGAGGTTTCCTCCGGATGATCCGGTTTCCTCCCACAGTCCAAAGATGTGAGGTTAGATTGATTGGCCATGCTAAGAAATTGCCCCTTAGTGTCTAGGGATGCGTAGGTTAGAGGGATTAGTGGGTATAATATGTAGGGATATGGAGGTAGGGCCTGGGTGGGATTGTGTTCAATGCAGACACGATGGGCCAAAGGGCCTCTTTCTGCACTGTAGGGTTCCATGATTCTATGATTCTTCTGACCATCTTCCAACATGGGATCTCTTGTATCCACTTGAAAGGTTAGGTGGGGTTTTAGCCTACATTGTGTCTCTGGTAGTGCGCAGTGCAGGCTGAAGCCCCACTTAGGGAAAGCATAGTGGTGCAGAAGTTAGTGCTGATGCCTCACAGTGCCAGAGAACTGGGTTCAATTCTGACTTAGGTCACTGTCTGCGTGGAATTTGTACGTTCTCCCTGTGTCTGCATGGTGCTCCGGTTTCCTCCCACAGTGCAAAGATGTGCAGGTTAGAAGGATTGGCTATGCTAAGTTGCCCCTTAGAGTCAGAGGTCTAGCTGAGATAAATTGCATGGGGTTATGGGGCTACGGGGATTGGGTCTATATTGTGTTATGGTCGGTGCTGACTCGATGGGCCGAATAGCCTCCTTCTGATTTATAGGAATCTATGATTCTAAGTATGGCATGGATACAGGGTGGCACAGTGGCAAGCAATGCTGCCTCACAGTGCCAGAGACCTGGGTTCGATTCCCGACTTGGGTCATTGTCTGTGTGGAGTCCGCACATTCTCCCCGTGTCTACGTGGGTTTCCTTCGGGTGCTCCGGTTTCTCCCCCACAGTCTGAATGACGTGCTGGTTAGGTGCATTGACCCGAACAGGAGTGTGGCGACTAGGGGAATTCCACAGTAACTTCACTGTCGTGTTAATGTAAACCTTAGTTGTGACTAATAAATAAACTTTACACTCCCTCAATGCAGCCAACCTCAAAATTTTCTGCAGGAGACGGAAACTGCAGGATCGGAGGGTGGGGAGCTCCATCAGAGATGACACCTGCTTAAAATATAAGTTTAAAATTAAAAGGGGGCTTTTTAGGTTGGCGGGGGAGGAGAGAAGATTCCAGCTGATTTCAGCTCTTACAGGGCTAATCTAAAGGGAGCTCCCCTATCATCACCTGCCTTGAAAAATTCAGCAGTACTTTCCAGGCACACAGTGCTGACTCATTCCTCACATTCCCCTCTGCTCCTCTTCAATAACAAAATTAGCTCAACCTTCCCAGAAACATCCATTTCCTTTCCCTTCAGCTCAGAGAGAAGGGAGCTGTTCCCCAGCATTGGCCATATAACCTCTGCCCCTGTTGCATTCTGTGTTCCCTGCTGCTTTCTTTCTCTGTCACCATTCTGATGGAGGGGATCCCGGAATGGACTGCGTGTCAATTTCAGATCCCTTTGTAATAGGGGGGAGGTGTAGACAGCCTTTGTTGCAGCAGAGAAACGTTTTTCATCTGGTCGGTGTGTGTGTGTGTGTCTGGTGTGGTGTTGGTGGCGGGGGGGGAAGAGGGGGGGCAGCGCTTAACCAACCTCTTTTCAGCTCGAATGATCAGATTCCTGACCAATTAAAGCAGTGATTCAGGATCACGCACTAAACACATCAGCAGCAACAGCACACCAGCCCCGAATATTGCCGTGACTCACTCACATTACATTACCTGTTCGTGACTGATTCATAGGATGAAACAGAATCCCCCCCTGCCATTCCCCACCCCCCACTCTCTTAATGCCACAAGCTATTCCCCATTGCCCTTTGCAATCAGCTTTGCCACCCATGGATATCCCTGAAAGCACAGTCCATGAAATAGGCGTGAAGTGTAAATTCACTTCTGTATCGGAGAATCCCTATAGTGCAGAAGGAGGCCATTCGGCCCATTGAGTCTGCACCGACCACAATCCCATCCAGACTCTATCCCCATAACCGCGCGCATTTATCCTAGCTAGCTCCCCCTGCCACTGACAGACAATTTAGTGTGGCCAATCCACCAACCCGCATATCTTTGGGGTATGGGAGGAAACCAGAGCACACGGATGAAACCCGTGCAGACACTGGGAGAATGTGCAAATTCCACACAGATAGTGATCTAAGGCCAGAATTGAAACTAGGCTCCTGGCGCTGTGAGGCAGCAGTGCTAACCACTGTGCCACCGTGCTGCCCCAAATTTTAATATAGGAATATCGGAATTAGGAGCAGGAGTAGGTACATTCAACCCTTAAAGCATGCTCCACCATTCAATTATATCATGGCTGATCGCTCCCTGATCTCAAACCCACCTCCCCACCTGTCCCTCTTATCCCACTATTATTAGAAATATATCTCCTTCTCAAAACCATTTAAAGATTCAGATTCCATTGCGCTATGGGGCAGCGAGCTCCACAAATTCACCATCCTCTGCGAGAAGTTTAGGATTGGCAACAGTCAAATTGAGCACAGCAAGATCCCTCTGGCCAGATGATCTGCTTCTCTGATATGTTGCCTCCACCTGGAGGGAGCAGGCAGACTCCCGTAATTCAAAAGATGTGCAAATTCTGTTGATTGCCATGGTTAATTACCCATTAGTGTCAGGGGGATTAGCAGGGTTAATAAGTGGGGTTTTGGGGATGGGACCTGAGCGGGATTGTTGCCTACTGAGGCTCAATAGGTCAAATGGCCTCCTTCTGTGCTGCAGGGATTCTATGAGGGACTTGAATGTTTTAGAGAGGGTGCAGAAAAGATTCACGAGAATGGTTCCAGGGACAAGGACCTTCAGGTCACATGGATAGGTTGGAGAAACTAGGGTTGCTCTCATGAGAGAAAAAGAGATTGAGAGGAGATCATGGGGGTTCGTACTGAGTAGATGGGGAGAGATGTCGAGCAGAAAAGGACAGGAATTGAAAGTGAGTGGCAAAAGAACCAATGGTGACCGTGAGGAAAAACATTTTGAGTTAGCGGTTAGGACCCGGAATGCACTGTCTGAAAGTTTGGTGGAGGCAAATTCAATCATGGCTTTCAAAAGAGAATTACATAAAAGTCTGAAGAGAAAACATTTGAAGGATGTAACTGGTTGGACTAACTGAGTTGTTTTCGCAAAGAATGCTAAACACAAGATCATAGATTTCCTACAGCGTACAAGGAAGCCATTCGGCCCATCGAGTCTCCACTATTCTCCGACAGATCATCCCACCCACACCCTATCCTTGCATCACCATGTGTTTATCCTAATAATTCCCCAAATGTACGCTTAAGGGGCGAATTAGCATTGCCAATCCACCTAACCTGCACACCTTTGGAGTGTGGGAGGAAACCGGAGCACCTGGAGGAAACCCACGCAGACATGGGGAGAACATGCAGATCTGCAATAAATGAATTCACTTAGTAATTCCCTTAGTGTCATTCCTCTGCCTTCTCTCTGCACATTCTCCTTTTTCAGATATTAGTCCAATTCCCTCCTGAATGCTTCGATCGAATATACCTCCTCCACACTTTCAGGAAGTGCTTTCCAAATCTTAATCATTCTCTGCCTGAGAACACTCCTCCTAAAGTCACCCTTGTTTTTGATGCCAATTATCTTAAATTGATGCCCTCTGTTTCTCAACACTTCCAGCAGTGGAAACAATTTTTCTCTAATAATTCTGTCCAGCCTACTCAAGATTTTGAACAGCTGTAAATATGTACAGGTTAGACGGATTGGCCATGCTAATTTGCCCCTTTAGTGTCCCAAGATGTGTAGGTTAGAGGGATTAGTGAAGTAAATAAGAGGGGTTATGGGAATAGGGCCTGAGTCTATTGCCATACTTGTCTGAAAACGTCCGATCTTATGTAATAACATAAGAAATAGGAGCAGGAGTGGGCCATCTAGCCCTTCGAGCCTGCCCCGCCTTCAATAAGATCATGGCTGATTTGAAATGGACCAGTTCCACTTTCCCATTTTCTCCTCATAACCCTTAATTCCCTCGTCTATCAGAAATCTACCTACCCGTGACTTAAATATATTCAGTGAGGTAGCCGCCACCACTTCAATGGGCAGAGAATTCCAGAGATTCACCACCCTCTGAGTGAAGAAGTTCCTCCTCTAGTCCGCTCCTCCCCCCACTTATTTTGAGACTGTGCCCTCTAATTCTGTTTTCCTTTCTAAGCAGGAAGTATCTCTCTATCTCTACCCTATCTCGCCCCTTCATTATCTTATATGCCTCTAAGATCCCCCCTCAGCCTTCAAAACTCTCACAAGTACAGGTCCAGTCTATTCAATCTCTCTTCATAAGCTAACTCCCTCATCTCCGGCAGCAGCCTGGTGAACCTTCTCTGTACTTCCTTCGAGGTCAATATATCCTTTCGCAAATAAGGGGACCAATCTTCTAATCTCAGAAGCTAAGCAGACACAGGATACCGCGGTTATATTCACAGGCAGGTGTCCTGCAGAGGGTCTATGAGGTGTCCGAGGACATTGTTAACACCTTCCATGCCCGCTGGGTACTGCAGGAGTTAGGGTGCAATGTCAGCCCCCTTAATAATATTTTAATTTGATGTTTTAAGTTTCCTTTCTACTTTGTCCTTTGTTTTAGGCAGTTCTCCTCCTTTTGGGGGTTGTCCCTTTCAATTTGTCCCTTAGCTAATTTGGTCTAATTAATTTGGTTGGTCAAAAAAGTTGATAGGGTCTGGGCGGGATGCGCTATTGGAGAGTGAGTGCAAGCCTGATGGGCTGAATTGGCCTGTGCATTGTGGGGAGTCTATGATTCTATCAAAATTCCTCCCAAATTTATTTTGTCCAAGGAAAACAACCTCAAATTCTCTGAACTAGCTGTGTAACTGAAGTTCATCATTCTCATGAATTTTCATTACACTCTTGGTTTTATTCCAGCAAATCTGGGTGTGTATTTGCAGATAATATCAAAATGTGCACAAAGTTAGTAGTAATTTAGCACTAATTAATGGTTTGCAGGTTGCTTCAGACAGGTTTGGTCACATGGCTCCTGTAGGGCAGGTGCCATTTAGCGTGGATGAGTTGAGTTCTTGGTTTGGGAGACTACAGGTCTGTCTGTACTACAGAGGGTACACAATGTCGAAGGAAAGACAACAGGAAAACATCTTAAGGGTAATAGTTCCCCCTCATTAAAAGGATAGAGGTTGAGACTGCTAGGTAGAGCTTTGAGTTACGGTATGAAGAAAGTAGGTTATTTGTGGCCCAAGTTTAAAAGCAGAAGCTAAGTGAGGAGTAATAAGACACACCTGTTTGTTAGTCTGGATTTAACACCCAATTTAGGGCCTAATTACTGATTACCATAATTTGAATTTGCTTGAGATACTAAAACAGAACTTCCAGATTCAGCATTCAGAAATCTGACTAGAGGCGAATTCTGTGGTGAGGTTTATTCATCCACTTCCACTGAAGATGCATGATGTGTCTTGTCTGACAGATAGTGTCACATTGCTGGGATTGTGGGGAAGGCAGTACATTAGCTACCACAACCCCAGGGATCTTCTGGTCAATGTGGAGTTTGCACATTCTCCTCGTGTCTGTGTTGGCTCCCTCCCACAGAGTAAAGATGTGCAGGTCAGGTGGATTGGGTGTGCTAAATTGCCACTTACTGTGGGTTAGGGGATTTGGTCATGCCCAATTGCCTCTTATTGTCTCAGGATGTGTCAGTTACAGGGATTGACCATGCCAGATTGTCTCTTAGTGTCCCAGAATGTGTGGGTTAGGAGGATTAGTGGGGCAAATGTATAGGATTATGGGATAGGGCTTGGGTAAGTTGCTCTGTTGGAGAGTTGGTGCAGAGTCAATGGGCTGAATGGTCTCTTGTACTGTGGAGATTCTATGATTCTTAATGACACTTATGGAAGTGTTGGTGAAGGTGCTCTAGATATCCTGCATCCCTCCTCCTGCAGATACAACTTATCCTCCTCACTCACTGTCTCTCCTTGCTGTGGCAACTGGCTCTGTATCCTCCTCCCAATCCCCATCTACACTAAAGGGGATCCCTTAGAAAGATAATAATGGCCCTTTCTCCAGGTGACTCTCTATAAGGGGTCCAATAATGTAATGTGGCACAACACTCACTCTCTTTAGGTGAAATCCTCAGGGAATTTGCAGATTAAATATTCCCTAGATGTTGTGAAGTCTTGATTTTAAAATGACCCAGAAAGTCTCCTGTGTTTCAGAGTTTTTGCCTTCACAACCTCAGCAGTAAAGGAACACAAAACAATGTGTAGGCCTTAACTAGTGTTTGAGCATGAGCAGCTTATTTACTCCCAAATAACTGTTTGGAGAGGCCACTAGATGAAGCAGCAACCACCAAAATACTATGCAGCTTCCTTAATGAGCACTCGTAGGATTTTAAATGGTAATCAGCCGCTTAATGAGCCTCTAGGTAGTGGTTCCGAGCACAACAACTTGTATTTAAATAGCACTTCGCCAGCATAGAACATCCTGAGGCACTCCATAGGAGCATTGTAAAACAAAATAGGACACTAAGTCACATTAGAAGATATTAGGTCAGATGGCCAGAAGCTTTGTTCAAGGAGATAGGTTTTTAAGAAGGACTTTAAAAGTGGAAAACAAGATAGTAATCGGGATTTTACAACCTTGCTCAGGCTTGTAAAATCACATTCAAGACCAGCTGAGAATTTCATTCTGCGAGCTATGCCCACCCCAATTCCGGTACAATTCCATTCAGAGAGTTAGGGTTCAAGCAGCAGAAAACGTGGCCACCCATGACAAAGGCTGCAGACAGGTCGAGAGGGGTAAAGTGGGATAGATTAATTTTGTCAAAGATTCTGGGGATGTCAGGTTTCTGCTCTTTACCAAGATAATGCCTTGATTTCAATGCAGATCAAACCACCATTTCAGCTGACATCCCCAGCGAGACCATCTCATAGGCTCTATAGTGCCTGAACACACTTCTAAAAATCATCTCCAAACACAGATTTATACACAGCCATTTCAAAACATTCCAAAAGTACTCTGCAGCCTTTAATGTACTTCTGAAGTTGGTCACAATTGATATCTAGGGATTGTGCAGCCAATTTGTCCACAGCAAGATCCCGTGATAATGATCATCTCATGTTTTTTTTTGAATGGTTGAAGCCCAAATATTGGCCAGGATGCTGGAGAAAACTGCAATAGGATCTTTCGCATACTCCTGAGGGAGGCAGGTGGGACCTTGGCTTAACACTTCATCTGAGACGATTCCCTCAGTGCAGAAGTGGGATTTGAACTTTCAAATCCAAAGGCCAGAGTGCTACTCATGTTGTAAGCTGTATTCCTAGGATCAATAAGAATAAAATAAGGAGCATTGCACTTCGATTGAATAATGCTCTAATATACTTTCATTTAGGATTGCTGTGTTCAGCATTGATCCTCACACATGAAGAACATTTAATTTGTCGAAAGGATGTGGAGGACAACGAGAATGGTGCCATATCTTCCAGCTCTTAATCATAACAGACAAGCTGTAAGATGGGGAAGTGGAGGTCTAATTGGAAGATGACTGTCTTTTTTTTTCAAAATGATGAAAGATAAATAACTCCGCAGAGGTCAATGTCCCATCATAAAGGCCATTGAATCTGTACCAACTACAGTCCCATCCAGGCGCTGTCCCTGTAACCCCACGTGTTCATCCTGCTAACCTTCCTGACACTAAGGGGCAGTTTAGCATAGCTAATCAACCTAACCTGTGCATCTTTGGAATGTGAGGGGAAATCTACACAGAACGAGGAGAACATGTAAACTCCACACAGATAGTGACCCAAGGTCAGAATTGACCCGGGTCCCTGGCACTGTGGGGCAGCAGTGTTAACCACCCATGACAGTGTGTCACCATACTGCCCCTTCACCAGAATCCCTTTATTTACAAACTCAGTTCCATTTCTAAACCTGCTTCAGATACAACGTCAGAGTCCAAATTGACAATAAATCTGACACTCCCATATTTATATACAGGTGAGGCTCCCTGATTGGGCAGGCCATTATTACCTCAATCAGGGAGCTCATACTCCAAGAGGCTAACCTCATGGGCCTTGTTGAAGTCATTACACCCCTCCCCCCAACTATGTTTGAGTTTTGCCTTCTCTTATAATGCAAGCGAGATGTTGTGGTTTGCTCCCTTCTTCAGGTGGCAAAGGAGCAGCTTCATCTGCAGTGTCCATTTTGGACTTCGAGGTCCAACTATTGGTGTTGGAGAAACAGGGCTAGACAGGTTGGGAGGACTCTCCTCGGTTCTCGGTCTGCTGGGCACTGTTAGATCCGTGATTTTAAGGCCTAGATGTATTCTCTGCATGGTCTCACAAATGTATATTTTTGTAGGTTACAGGCTCCATCCTGGAGTCCACCATTCCTGGTAACAATACTGGGTCACTGGTGTAATTCTTTACCCAAACCTTTTCACTGGCCTCCATTTGTCACCTTCCCCCCTGGTTTGGGAAGAGAGAACTTACTCTGGTGTAGAGTTGGGTGCTCATGACCAATTTTGCAAATTCTAAACACATCATGTCATGGGTTGTTTTATAATCAAATAACCAGTGAGAGAGCTTGATGTCCATTGATGCTGCCAGCTGTTCTTTAAACTGGCTTTTAAAGTCTGGACCACTCTCTCAATGAGGCCATTTGACAATCGGTGGTCTGGTTCCATCCTAATTTGTCAAATCCCATAGAATCACATAATCCTTACAGTGCAGAAGGAGGCCTTTTGGCCCATCGAGTCTGCATGAACCACAATCATACCCAGGCCCTATCCTGTTAATCCTGCTGATCTCTCTCACATAAAGGGGCAATCTAGCACGATGAACCAACAACTAACTCACACATCTTTGGACTGTGGGAGGAAACTGGAACACCCAGAGAAAACCTATGCAGACACAGGGAGAATGTGCAAACTTCATACAGATAGTGATCCAAAGCTGTAATCGAACCCAAGCTTCTGAATCAACTGAAGTCCTGGCTAGCAAAAAGCCAGTCCAATGTCAGAGACCAGCACTTTCGGGATCCCAAGTGTGGCAAAGAAGGTGTAAATTTCCTCGATTGTTACCGTTAGGTCACCGAATGTACCCTATGATCATCCATCCACTGACCCACAAATGCTGCTCTTCCGGCCACCAAACATAGCGCCTGGCCATCATCTTCATTTTGCAGACTCCTGAGTGGCCATGATGTAGTTCAGCCAGTGTGGAATGGCAACATTGACTCAGAACAACAACTCTTTCCCCCATATCAGTCTGCCATCTTCTACCATGCTCTCTTCTGCTCCAATAAAGGTGGAATTGGGGCTGTACTTGTCCTTCCACTTCCCCATCAGTACTAAGTCTTTAACCTTTGTGAGGACAGGATCTTTTTGTGTCCTCTGATGTATATTGTGTGTGGAAACTGGGAGGGTACCGAGAAATTTCATATCATTCCCATCTTTTCCATTTGGGATATCATCAGTGGGATGTCTGCTAAAGATGCCCTACTTAGGGCATCTCTTTTCTCACTTGGTCTCTCGGTCGATGTTCCAACTGATAGTTGTGAGCCACCAATAGTAATGGCCACCGCTGCATACAGGCCAATGTTATAGGAGGTACTGCTTTGGCCTTTCTTGGCAGTCTCAATAGGGGCTTATGATGGATAACAATTACTAATTCCCACCCATAAAGTACAGATGGATTTTTTTAATTCCAAAAATCACTGCTAGCCCTTCTTTTTCAATGTGAGAGTACCTTCTTTCTACTCTGGCTAAGATCCTGGAGGCATACACTATTGGGTATTCCTCTCCATTTGTCCATTTATGGAGCTTTGAAGAGGATTTACCAGGGTCTGGAGGGTATTAGCTCTGAGTTGAGTTTGGATAAACTTGGTTTGTTCTCACTGGAACAACAGAGGTTGAAGGGTGATAGAGGTTTACAACATTATGAGTGACATGGACAGAGTAGATAGTTAGATGATCTTTCCTAGAGGCCCCTTAGAGTATTGATCGTGGAAAATTTCTGCAAATTCTCATCCAGCTGCAACTGCAAATAAGCATGACTTATATCTAAGTTTAAGAATAAGAATCTCCATTGCTAACTTTGCACATTAATCCCCAATCTGAGGAACTGAGTATTTGTCCAGTTGTGAATAACAGTTTTACTGTCTGTTTAAAATTCCCACAAAGATAGACTGAGCCATCTGGCTTCAAAACAGGTAAAGCCGGTGCTGTCCATTCTGTGCACTAGACAAATTTTACTGGGGGAGTTAGGTTTAAGTTGCATGGGAAAAGTTTAGAGGAGATGTACAAAGCAAGTATTTTACACAGAGGGTAGTGAAGTGAAAGTCGGGGATGTGCTGTGTTGGTGGGGTCAGATACGATAGCGGCACTTAAGAGGCATCTAAATGAACGCATAAATAGAATAGGAATGGAATGATATGGACTCTGTAAGTGCATACCGTTTTAGTTTAGGCAGGCATCATGATCGGTGCAGGCTTGGAGGGTCGAAAGGCCTGTTCCTGTGCTGTACTGTTCTTTGTTCTATCTGCTAATACTTCCTCAATGCCATATGGAGACGCATCGCGGGTTAATGTGCTAAAACATTCAAGGATGACAGCTGTTCTTTATTCTCTTAAAAGCCAGATCTTGATGAGTGAACCATCCCCAAGCTTGACCCTTTTGGTTTTGCTGTTGATGGAGCGAAATCAAGATGGAGGCCCAATGTGGTATAAATTTTCTGGAGCAACCGTTACTCCTGATGGATGTGGAAACTGGGTTTTTAATCATTTGGTTCTCCAAAGGATGGGGACCCGACTTGTCCAGCTTGTAATCCAGATAAGTCCCTTGGAGTACCAGGGAGATGCATTTCTCCCTTCTTCTGCGCACGCCGGCCCTTGGAATACAGCTGAGAACTTCATCTAGTTTCTGTAGGTGTTCTGCCTTTCTTTTACGTGCGATGAGACCATCAGCTAAACAAATGACCACCCTGGGATAAACCTTGCAATGTGTTTTTCATTGTAGTCTGGAAGATCGAGCAGGTTGATGATATCCCAAAAGGTAATCTTGTGTTTTATTAGGCCCCCCTTAGAGTATTGACCGTGGAAAATTTCTGCGAATTCTCATCCAGGTGCAACTGCAAATAAGCGTGACTTATATCTAAGTTTAAGAATAAGCATCTCCACTGCCAACTTTGCACATTAATCCTCAATCTGAGGAACTGAGTATTTGTCCAGTTGTGAATAACAGTTTACTGTCTGTTTAAAGTTCCCATAAAGATAGACTGAGCCATCTGGCTTCAAAGTAGGTAAAGCAGGTGCTGTCCATTCTGAGCACTAGATAAATTTTATAATACTTTCTTGTTCCCGCCTTCTAATTTCTGTTTCCACTTAATGTAACAGTACAGGACAGACCTCGCAAAATCACAGGACTGCATCCTGGTCAATATGTAAAGTCGCCTTGACTACTTTTGTGGTTCCTAGCCCTTCTTGGAAAACTTTTTGATATTTGAAACCAAAAAAGAAAACACTGGAAAATCTTAGCAGGTCTGCAGCATCTGTAAGAAGAGAAAAGAGCTGACGCTTTGACATCTGAGTCCAGGTGACAGGGTCAGGTGACATCTCGAGTCCACGGCCCATCTCCTTACAGATTTGCCAGACCTGCTGAGATTTTCCAGCATTTTCTCTTTTGGTTTCAGATTCCAGCTTCTGCAGTAATTTGCTTTTCTCGGTATTGAGCAGGAGTTCATTCAACGACCGTTTTCTAACTCAAAGATATTGACTCAATCCAGGTAGATTTCTTTCAACCAGTTTCACCTCATTAGGCTCAGGCTTGAGCCCTCCACTATCATTAATGATAACCGATCCGGTTGCCTTTCATAAGAGGCAGCAACAAATGTTGCATTCCTAACTCTGAGGTTGTCTGCCCTCTACTGTGGCTATGTTCGTGGCCAGGTATCCCTGGAGAGGGAGCATGCAGTGTTCACGGGCGCAGTTGACATTTTCCACACCCACTGGGCACCGCAGGGGCTGAGGTATGTTATAGATCCTGACAATCACATTTTGATTTGATGCGTCTTAAGTACTTTTGCTTTTGTTTGGGCTGTTCCCCTTTCTTTTGGGGAGTTGCCCCTTTTACTTCATCCTAATTTAATTTGAGTTTGTCTACTTGGTTTGACCCAAAAGACCCTAACTCTGAGGTTTTCCTGTTTCAAATCTCAGTCTTACCCAAGTCTTAATTAAAGTTAAGTGTTGGAGTCCCGTGCAAAGTTTACTCAACCCTGATCGTCTGACCACTAATACAGCCACGCCTGTATCGATTTCCATTAATAGTTTACATCCATTTAATTTTAATTGGGTCTAATTTAGACATTGCTAATACAGTTAGTGTTATTCTTTTCCCTCATTCAACTGAAATAATACCCCAAGGGCCAGCAGACCTTCAAACCATCTCTTTTATTTCACTCTGAAAAGTATTTCAGACACAATATCAGAATCTGGAGTGCCAGTAAACCTGATATTCCCATATTTATAAGCATGTAAGGCTCCCTGATTGGGCGGGCAATTGTGACCACAATCAGAAAGTTCATACTTCAAGAGGCCAACACTCATGGGCCATTTTGTTGTTTTGTGGTTCCTTTATTGTGGAGTCCAATAAGTGTAGACAAAGGTCATAAGTAGAAGAGGGCACTCACAGTGTTAAAATGGCGGCGCGGGTTCGTTGGGCCGAAGGGCCTGTTTCCTTTGTTGTGTTGTTGTTTGTTCTTTGTTCTATTTTGAAATCATTGCAATGGGAATGGCTGCAATATGGGCAGATAGATTATTTGAAATGGACCAGAATGAGGGAAACAATAAACTATTCCAAAAAAAATCCAGTTTGCTTAGATGTCAGGAATTATTTATTTTCCCACTGGAAAACTTGCCAAAGCACGTTGAAGATGGGATTACTGCAGTTCTTTAAAGAAGGGGTGTTTCCTATCATAATGGGTAAATTGCTAGTTAGTTGAGATTATGACAGATGGGAGACTATTTCAGTTCCTTCAAACTTTGCTTCATTGTTTTAGGGAATCAGAGAAGAAGCTCTGAAATTTTTCCAAATGTGTTGCATTTCTCCTAATTTTTTTTTGGCCTCCACTTCCCAAAAAAGAAATGAAAAAGAGTGCAGGATTGCACTGTTAGTTAAATGGAGATGGCCCTTTGCTCCTGAGAAATGTTTCTCATTGCTCTTTTCAAACATCAGTCTGGACAAATTAACAGGGAGTCTGGAAAGCAAGCTGCAATTTTCCTGGAACAAAGTTTCAATTCCAATGTTTTTCCCTCTGCAAGTTACATTGCTATATGTCAGCTGTGGCTCTTAAGGGGCGGCACAGTATTTGATTTGATTTATTTATTATTATTACATGTATTAGTACAGTATGAAGTATTGTTTCTTGCACGCTATACAGACAAAGCATAGAGAAGGAAATAAGAGAGTGCAGAATGCAGTATTACATTCATAGCTGGTGTGTACAGAAAGATCAACTTAGTGCAAGGTAGTCTATTCAAAACTCTGATGGCAGCAAAGAAGCTGTTCTTGAGCGGGTTGATAGGGGATTTCAGACTTTTGTATCGTTTTCCCAATAGAAGAAGATGGAAGAGAGAATGCCCGAGATGCATGGGGTTCTTGATTATGCTGGCTGCTTTGCCAAAGTGGTGGGAAATGTAGACAGAGTCAATGGATGGGGGGGCTGGTTTGCATGATGGATTGGGCTACGTTCACAACCCTTTGTTGTTTCTTGCAGTCTTGAGTGGAGCAGGGGTCATACCAAACTGTGATACAAACATAAAGAATGCTTTCTATGGTGCATTGTAAAAGTTGGTGAGAGTCATAGTTGATATGCCAAATTTCCTTAACCTTCAGAGAAAATAGAGGCGTTGGTGAGCTTTCTTAACTATAGTGTCAGTGTGGGGGAACCAGGACAGGTTGTTGGTGACCTGGCCACCTTTAGACAAGGACATGTTCTCCACAACACTTCCTGAAGTCGATGACAATCTCCTTCGTTTTGTTGACACTAAGGCAGAGATTATTGTCGTCACACTAGTTTACCACATTCTCTATCTCATTCCTGTAATACTGCTGCCTCACAGCGCCAAGGATCCAGGTTCAATTCCGGCCTCAGGTCACTGTTTGTGTGGAGGTTGCATGTTCTCCCCGTGTCTGCTTGAATTTCCTTCGGGTACTCCAGTTTCCTCCAAAGATGTGCGAATTAGGTTGATTTGGCCATGTTAAATTGACCCTAGTGTCGGGGGATTAGCAGGGTAAATGTGTGGGGTTATGGGAATAGGGCTTGGGTAGCAATCTGTGTGGTACTAACTTGATGGGCCAAATGGTCTCCTTCTGGATTCTATGAGAAGGTCAATGTGGGGTCAAAGGCCGCTTGATCATATAATTCAACCTGATGCTTCAATGTGTTATTGAGGAAAGACTACATCATTTTTGATGGGATGTCAACAGGAAGCTCATCTGCTTTCTCATATGGATATAACAAATCCTATGACACTATCCTGGAACATTATAGAATAAAGACACTAAACAAGATCACCACAACTTCCAAGTCTATATTTTTCAGTCAGCCAACTTCACTACATCAGATGACCTGGAAGCATCTCTTTGGTGAGAAACAGTGTTAACTCCCCACAGTGCAGAAGGAGGCCATTTGGCCCATCAACAACAATCCCACCCAGGTCTCCTCCCATAAACCCCACACTTTAACCCTGTTAATCCCCCTGGCACTAAGAGGCAATTTAGCATAGCCAATCAACCTAACCTGCATATCTTTAGAGCGTGAGAGGAAACCAGAGTACCTGGAGGAAACTCACGCAGACGTAGCAAGAAATTGCAGATTCCACACAAACAGTGACCCGAGGCTAGAATTGAACCTGGGTCCTTGGTGCTGTGAGGCAGCAGTGCTAACCACTGTACCACCATGCTGCCCATTTTGAAGAGTTCCCAGGTGTTCAGACTCAACATAGGCAACCTTGTCCTGCCCATACACAAACCTTAGTACTGAAGTTGAGACTTATTGGACTTGAAACACAACTCTTGCTCTGTCTGGCTGTCTGAGCTGCCGAGTTTTTCCAGTACTTCCTGTTTTTAATTTGAGATCTCTCCCACATAAAAACATTCAAATTAGGAGCTGGAATAGGCCACTCAATCCCTCACCTCAGTTAATGGTAGGGCGTTGGGGAGCATTATAGAATAAAGAGATCTAGGGTATAGTTCATAGCTCCTTGAAAGTGGAATCACAGACATTGTAGTGAAGAAGGCATTCAGCATCCTTGGTTTCATTGGTCAGAACATTGAATACAAGAGTTGGGATGTCTTGTTGAAGTTGTTCAAGATGCTAGTAAGGCCACACTTGGAATATTGTGTATAGTTCTGGTCATCCTATTATAGAAAGGATATTATTAAACCAGAAACAGTGCAGAAAATATTTACTAGGATGCTACAGAGACTTGATGGTTTGAATTACAAGGAGAGGTTGGATAGACTGGGACTTTTTCTCTGGAATGTAGGAGGCTTAGGGGTGATCTTTTGGAAGTGTGTGAGGAGCATAGATCAGCTAGATAGTCAACATCTTTTCCCAAAGATAGGGGAGTCTAAAACTAGAGATGCATAGGTTTAAGGTGAGAGGGGAGAGATACAAAAGGGTCCAGAGGGGCAATTTTTTCACTCAGAGGATGGTGAATATCTGGAACAAGTTGCCAGAGACAGTAGCATAGGCAGGTATGATATTGTCTCTTAAAACTTATTTAGACACTTACATGGGTAAGATGGGGATAGGGGGATGTGGGCTAAACGTGGGAAATAGGGACCACCTTAATACTAAAAACTGGGCGGCATGGACAAGGTAAGTCAAAGGGCTTGTTTCCATGCTGTAAACCTCATCATTGAGATGAAGCCTGCTTCATCATTCAGTGAGATCATAGCTGACCTGATTATAATGATGACCTCACATTCCTGCCTAGCCTGATAACCTTTCACCCCCTTGCTTATCAGCAATCAATCTCATATTTGAAGATTCTGCTTCCACTGCCTTTTGTGGAAGAGAGTTCCAAAGACTCACAACCCTCTGACAGTTAAAAAAAACTCATCTCTGTTTTAAATGAGTTGACCCCTTTTTTCAAAGTGTTCCCTAGTTCTAGATTCTCCCACAAGAGAAGGTGTTCTCCCCACATCCACCCTGTTGATATCCCTCAGGATCTGAAAGATTTTAATCAAGTTGACCCAAGAACAACTTCTTTCTTATACACCTTTGACTGTGTGGTCAAATTCCTTTCCAACTTGACTTTCAAGTTTGCTGATGACATAATTGTAGTGGGTCTGATCTCAAACAATGATGAGACAAAGTACAGGAAAGAGATAGAGAATCTGGTGGACTGGGGTGATGACTATAATCTCTCCCTCACTGTCAATAAAATGAAGGAGGTAGTCATTGACTTCTGGAAATGTAGTGGAGGACATATCGCTGTCTACATAAATGGGGATGAAATAGAAATGGTCAAGAGCTTCAGATTTTTAGGTGTCCAGATTATCAACAAGCTGTCCTGGCCCCTCCATGCCAATGCTATGGTTACAAAAACCCACCAATGCCTCTACTTTCTCAGAACACTAAGGAAATTTGGAATGTCTGCTACGACTCTCTTCAACTTTTAATGGTGCACCACAGAAAACATTCTTTCTGGTTGTATCACAGCTTGGTATGGTTCCTGCTCTGTCCAAGACTGCAAGACACTACACAAAGGGTCATGAACAAAACCCAGTCTATCACTCAAACCAGCTTCTGATTCATTGATTCTGTCTGCATTTCCTGCTACCTTGGAAAAACAGCCAGCATAATTAAGAACCGCGCACACCTTGGACATTCCATCTTCTTCCATCAAGAAAAAGATACAAAAGTCTGAGGACACATATCAATCCACTCAAGAACACTTCTTCCCTGCTGCCATCAGACTTCTCAATGGATCTACCTCACAGTAAGTTGATCTTTCTCTAAAACCTAGCAATGATTGTAACACTACATTCTGCACTCTCCGCTTTACTTCTCTATGTATGGTATACTTTGACTGTATAGCACACAAAAAACAACACTTTTCACTATATAATGATATGTGACAATATTAAATCAAATCAAATTGTTCCTGCTGCCAGATTTTTAAATGGACCTACCATGTATTAAGCTGATCTTTCTCTGCACCCTGCTTATGACTGTAACACTACATTCTGCACCTCTCCTTTTGTTCTCTTCTATGAATGATATGTTTTGTTCATATAGCACACAAGAAACAATTTTTTTCACTGTATCCCAAAAATGTGCCAGTAATAAATCAAATTAAAAATTCAAATGAAGTCAAATTTTACTCTCCTAAACTTGCTTGTCTAAATTTTCCTCATGATACAGCTCACTCAGTCTGGGGACATCTTTCTGGGTTGCTTCCAACACATTTACATCCATTTGTAATTGCAGCATTTGGCCTCTATGCCAGATTGCCTGTTCATTTTCTCATTGCTCTTGATGGGATCTAACTATGCATCAATTGGCTGCTACACTGCCTAGACAACAGAGGGACTTGCAGTACAAACAACCCGGGTTCAATTCTGGCCTCGGATGATTGCAAATATGGAGTTTGCATATTCTTTCCGTGTCTGCAGGGTTTCTTCCGGGTTGTCTGGTTTCCCCCTGAGAGACCTGTGAGTTGGTTTGATTGCATTCGCATTCTAATCAGTAATCTGTAAACAGTCTGTGCTGTTATGTGTGCTGTTGGAGACCAGAACACCTCATTCACCTGACGAAGACCTTAGGGTCGAAATCTTGTGAGTTTACCATCAAATAAATCGGTTGGATTTAAACCTGATGTTGTCAGACTTCTTACTTGGTTTGATTGGCCATTCTAAAATTGTCTCTTGGTGTCAGAGAGTAAATACATGGGGTCACGGCAATAAGGGTGGGGGATGGTAATTGGTGTAGGCTCAAGGGGCTGAATGGCCTCCTTCTGTGCTGCAAGGATTCTATGAGAGTAGCCACACCTCCAAAGGTGTGGCCTTGAGGTTGTGGCAGGCGCCACAATACAAGCCCTCCCTCTTATTTCCCTTTATTTAAAAAGAAATGAGCATTTTCCCTGTGTGAACGTTCTGACTCTGAGTACCAGACCCCTATCTGTTCTGGGAGGGGAGGGGCAGGCGGGGGAGGAGGAGTTAAGAGGTGAGGGGCGTGTCTAACGCGCGTGGAACCGGCTCGCGCCGGCTCTCTCTCCCTCTCCAATTGGCTGAGCGGCCAGCAGGGTGACGCAGGCGCTTGACGTCAGCCGCCCGGGGAGAGGTTATAAAAGGGGAGGGCCGGCGGCCGGGGGCGGACATCGACGCCGGAGCCTGGGACAGGAGGTCCGGGGAGGGGGGAAAAGAAAGAGAGAGAGAGAAAGAAAGCAAGAAAGAAGAATTTTTTAAAAAAAAAGAGGAAAAAAAACGGGCGAGCTGGAGACTGACGCACGCACACACGTCGAGAGATCTATACATCTGCATATAGAGAGGGGGTGGGACGAGGAAGGAAGAGCGAGAGCTTTTCGGGAGCAGCGGGACCTTCTGGGGCAGCGTGGAGCAGAGCGGAGCGCCTGAGCGAGACTCATTCTTCAATGAGTAAGCACATCCCTGTAAGTCCGCGGCGACCCCTTTTCCCCCCCCCCCCTTCCCCGGTCCGCCACCCCTCCCCCACCCATTGGCCACGCGCCGCCACACACGTGCACCGTCACCCCAGTCTCCCGGGCCGGGGAAGGGGGAGCGCGAGCGGCGCTCGCGCGCTGGGGCCTCGCGGGGATTAACGGACATCAACCCCCCCCCCCCCACCTCTACCAGGACCTGCTGTTGCTGCAGCCGCCGCCTCAGTCCGGGCTGGCGGCCCGGCTGGCTGGGCGGGCGGGTTGCTGCTCGTCTCCCCTTTCCCTCGTTGCGAAGGGAGGTTGGGGGGAAATGGTGCGGAGAGGGGAACAGATAATGCGGTTTCCTTCCTTCCTCCCTCCCCGGGATTACACACGAAACCTGCTGGCAGGGTGTGAAAGGAAGCGGGCGAGCCCCGGCTTCCTGTCTCTCTCTCTCTCCCGCCGGCACCAAAATGGCTCCCCTCGCTCTTCAATAAACGTGGCGTCTGGAAGGAAGCCTTGGTCCTAGCCCGGCCTCGCCCGCCCCCTCCGCTCGCTCTTTCTGCCTCATTGCTTGCGAGGCTCCCTCTTTCCTGTCTCTAGCCTTCCTCCTCCTCTCTCACTTTTCCCCCGTCTGAGGCTTTTTGCATCTCGGCTTTGGGGAGAGGACGGCAGTGCGGTGGGAGCGATCTGCATGTGTGAGGCAGATCCCTCCTCCAGAGGCAGAAGAAGATCCCACACATCCGTCTGTTTTCGACTTCCACGGGGACATTTTATTCCCCCCCCCCCCCCGATGGCCTGCCCTTGTCGTGGCGGGGTGGGGGGTATCCTTGCTGTTGCCAGGTTTCGCTTGTACCCACCCCAACGACACTCCTTAACCTTGCAGCACTGACGATTCATTTTTCTCTTAACCATTGGCTTCCTTTTTGCTAAACCCGAATTCTTGGTCAGAGACTCTCCTCTTGTCCTTTTAGGCATTCATCTCCTTACTGTCTGGGATTTTTGGTTGTAAATTTGTGCAAGGCTATCTTTCTTTCCCCACACCCTTAACATTGCAGCAGTGGAAATTTTTCAAACTGACTTCCTCTTGCCATCTCTTTACCAAATCTGAATCATGGATTAGATTCGTGTGCCATCGTGTAGGCGGTTATCACTTTGCAGTCTTTGGGATCTTGCTGTGCATGGATTGGCCAGCCTTGTTTGTATATAGTGTGCCTTGCCTACTGTGATGAGCTTTGGGACCTATTTGAGGGAATGGTGGGTGCTGTAGGGGTACACCTTTGGGCGGGCACTGCTACTCTTTCTGGCTGCTCTGAAAGTTTTTGCAGGCGAGGTTTAAACGTTGTGGAAAGCAACAGGCTGTGTTTGAGGGTTTAACCAACAGCAAGCTTCGGAACACGGCATGTAAAATCACATGGCAGCAGTGAGATTAAATGTGCAGCTAATGCAAATATGTAGCTAAGCTTCTTGAGTGGGGATTTTTATGTTGACTGCTCACTAGCTCCGTTTTGAATGGATGTTTCTGATCAACATTGTTTTATTCCCTGTACTGCTGCTAATGTGTGTCTGTCTAAATAGTGTCAAGTGAGTGTATTTGGAAAACACTTTGAATTTAGTGGCAGTTAAACCTGCCTGGGCTAAGCACCTGTTGTGTTCTGTTTAAGTCTTGGTATCATGCTGCCTGTCTACTATGGCTTATACCAGCTGGAGCTCTTTCCTGACTTTGAGAGCTATAGCTGCCTTGCAGGAGGATCAAAAGGACAATTTTGTTTAGGTTTAGAAAAGAAGTTTCCTCAACGATTATATTAACCAACTTTATTGCACTGATTTTTAAACTAACCACCAGGGTCACTTTCAGGAAATAGCTGTGCAGTTTTACTGGTTATCAAAACAGCTTTGTGTGCAATGGCTGCACTGATTCTGCAGTAATGACAGCTACAAACTTGAGATCTGAAGATGTGTACATTTGTCAGCGGTATTATAAGAGTTAATGGCCATCACGGAAGACAACTCATAATTTTCCACTGATTTGAATCTTACCATCTGTTTGAATTTTAAAGGACGTGTTCTTTAACTGGCCCACTGTTTTTTTGAATTGGTTACAAATTTGGAGTGCTGCAAATCTGCATTTTGGGCATGAATGTTTTAGAGCTATTTAGAACTACTGAGCTACTAAATGCTGCAACTAAAGCAGCGTTACTCTCCAGTTCTAGAACTTCCTGCTGTTTTTGCTAAGATTTTCCAAACATATGACCTCTATTTACCAGTTATTATTTTGGAAATTTGACGCAGCAGAGACTAAATGATACAATGTTCTGTTCCATTTAATGGAGCTGTTGCCCCAAACATTTAGTTGATTATATTGTATAGGTACTGAGCTGTGCCAACAAAGGTGCATATTGTTCAACGTACAAGAATTGTATGTAATTAGAGAGATTGACAAAGGGCCAAAGGATTTGAAATGTGAAGCTTATTTACCTGATGGCTGAGTGGCTCGACTATCCCAAGTAACCAGTTCTCGCCTCCGCATGTTGGCTGATTTTTCTGCTAATGTTACAATTGCCCAGGTTAATGAGGGAAGGCTTCATGCTGAATATTCAACAGCTACTGTTGAATAGGCGTATCTATTGTAGTTGAATAATATTAGGGTTGGGATGTGTTGAACCTCTTATAACATACGTATTGTTGAGATAAATCAATGTGGAAAATTAATGCAGTGAAAATTCAGTGAGGGTGGAAATGATTTTGGGTAGCAATATCAAATGGGTGTTATTAAATAACCTGACTGCTTTATTATTATCAAATAAAAATACAGTAAGTCCTCAAAGTTATAAGACTCCTGTAAGAATCACAGTTGAAGCTAGAGTTAGGTTCGTTCAGGTGTTTCTTGCTTGGAGAAACAACCTATAAGTTGAAATACTGTACCATGCATGTGCAGTACCGTATTCCTAGCTGAACCAATTTGTAAAATAAGTGAGTAAATATAATAAATAGTGTATTCCATCAAAGTAAATAACACCAGTGTCTTTCCTTTTGGTAGTCTGTCAGGATTGAGGATTAATGACTGAGCCCAATGTGCAATTCATACACTTGACTACCTGTGGGGGCAGGTATTGCTTAGAGGATCGATCAGGTAGATGAGATTTTTACATTCCAATGTAAATGTTGTTTGGTGTCTTTCCTAAATTCTCCATTTTGGTCACCAAGAGTTACTGGGGATTGTTGACCTCTTCGTGAATACTTTGAGGATATCACTGAAGTATTTCAATGCAGGTGACCTTTTTTCTGATTACTACCTCAATGATAAGCATGTTGGCATGGATTATTATGTTGTTGTTTCTTGACATTTGATTTGGAGGATCTTGCAAAGGCACTCTTGATGGTGCTTTGGGATGTCTGTTGTGGGTTGCCCAAATCTCAAATGTAGTTTGAGTAGGGAACCACTGCTGCCCAGTGAACCACAGCCTTGGTCTTGTTTGAGATTCTCGTCCTCAAATGCTTCTGTTTTCAATTGGCGAAAGACTTAGTTGACACATGGGAAGTGGTGATTTATTTTGTTTCTTTGTGCTCATCAAGTCAGGGCTTGCAAGATGTAGAAAATGGTCTATACCTTCCATGATCTCACTAATCTTAATTTATCTTTGATTGGCAGGGGTGTTACCCTGAGTGCCAGCTGGAAGGAGACCTCCATTTTCCAGGTGTTTAATGAAAGCAAAAAAGAAAATGAGCGTACGAGTGATCACGTATGTGTCCTCTACATAAAGAAGCTCAATGACTGAAGTAATTTTGAAAGGAATTTAAGGTGATATTGGTTAGATAGTTAAGTCCTGATGATTGAGGTAAATGAGCTGGATTGCCATTTTATCCCAGGGTTGTTGGATGGTTTTCTTCTGCTGGTACTTAGAGCAGTTGATGCCATCATTGATCACACTCTTAGGCACTGCATGCTGTTTAGATCACCTTTTGAAGATTTCCATTGCCTGAAGTTGGATGGTTATTTCATTGACAACTTAAAGGGTTGGTGTTTGTGTAGTTTCCTCTTCAGCTCAGTGACTCTCAGCCTGCATTTTATCTTCACTGAACAGTTCCTGTTTATGATCTTTGAATATTTCCACCATGTTATTATAACTAACTTCCCATGCCATGGAGGTGATTGAATTTTGGACCAGTGTCCTCCGATGTTCCCCAGTTGTTGACACTTGGGTCATGCTTTCTACCACACCATTCATAGACAATGCCACAACTTTATTCTTGCCATCATTTGCCTAGATAAGCGAGGAGTAGATGAGGTGTACGTCGCAAAGCCTGAATGCTGCTTTTGCTTTCTAATCCATGGGCTGCTTTCTTTGACGCTGTTGTGTGGCTCCACTTTCAGATGTTTAGATAACTCATCAGGATTGATTGGATGATCCCACAAGAGCAATTTTCGCTGGTGCAAGGTTTCTTCAAAGCAAGGATAGCATACATGGAACTATTCTTGAGTGCCCTGATTATTGGTGCTATCTTGTTATCTTAAGATTATGGTTTGTTCATATTCCTTGCAATGACACTTCAAAGCCCTGGATGTCTCAGACTGGTACACCACTAAAGGTTTAAACTTCACATCTCTTGCTGTGTTCTCATCATGCAGAACAATCTTGTGATCTTTGGCAGTTTTAAAGCCTAGCCTTCTCTGGTATTGTGTTCTTGATAACATATGCTTCCATTAAAGCCCTGTTGTCTTCAACGTTTGGGCAAGTAGCTACTATCTTCAGTGATTCTTGTCAAGTCGGCTGAGAGTTTGTCAGATGCTTTAGTATTAGCATTTGCCTCTTCGCTAGTCCCTTTTAATATTATTCAGACACGAATGCTCAATGAAAAGCTTGAACTATTCATGCTGAGTACTGAAACTTTGTGAACTCTCAACCTACTTGTTCTGTCAATTGTCATTTGAGCTTGTGCACTGATTTCTTGTTTTCTTTGCAGCAGCAAACTTACTGCATGCTTCTTGCCTAATATTAAAGAAATTGAAGAGCTAAATCTTAAGTCTGCAACAATCTTGCCAACTTTGGTCTCTGATTCCATTTGATGCAGACTTTAAAAAAAGTCACACTTAATGGCTCCAAAAATTAGGATTTTCAAGCTTCCCTTTTCCTCCTGAAAAGTCTTGCAACTTTTGCCAAAAGAAAGTTCTGAGCCAAGAACAGCATTGCATGCTGAAGTAAATGTATCTCTCTGATTTTAAATTGATCCCTCTGCCTCACCAGAGATAAAGCTCCATGGGTCACAAAAATTAAAATAGAATTGGAGTCAAGAATTGCATAATGCGCAGTCCAACCTTCAGCTTCATGCTTGAAGAAAGATACTTTAGAGATAGATATTTTTCACACTGCTGTACATCAGAGTTTTAAGAAAGTTGCTGTTGCTTTGAGTGTTTTGGAATGCCTCTCCTTGTTCAAAAATGGTGTCAATCAAATCATATGACACTAAATCCTAGCTCAGAATGCTAAAGCAGAAATCATAAATGTGTTTAACATGTGCTGTATTATATCTGAAAAGCTTAGAGCATAATGATGCTGAATGAGGCAACTTAAAATGAGGACCAATTCTGTTCCAGTTTTCCCCAGTATCTATTGGGGGTAGGTGGTGACAAACCCTAGGGCAACTTTGGGCGGATGGAAATGGAATTCTGACCAGAGTTGTTCTTGGCATATTTGTGTATGAACATCTTAAACTTTGAAAAGCCAATATAGTTTCCTGTAATGGGGACTGGTGACTGGAATCCTTTGTACTTGCCTGTCAGGCTGGTAGAGACTGTACCTTCATATTATGGCTGAGGTGTATCTTTTAAATTCCCTGTGATACAGCTTCAAGTAATGTTTAGTCATGAAGGATGTGTTTTGCATTCCAGTGCTTTCAAAGTGGAAAGTAATACAAAATTACTTGATACAGACATGACAGTTCAGAAAATGGCTTTGTATATCAATTTTTGTGGTTCTCTACTCTTCAGAAGAGTGGAGTACCCCTGCAAAGGGAAAAACTGGTCCTGCAAGAACTGTCTGGATGTTCAAATATTTACAGGCACCCACTGACTAATCCACTGATTACATGTTCGTTCTGATTCATGCTGATCTTTAAACTGAGCTGTGCTTGAATCTAGTTGATGTGTCCAAGCATAACTAGTTAGTTGGCAGTGCTGTTGCAAGCTTTACTTAAATATATAATTAGTCGAAAGAGTTGCCTACACAATTTCCACTCTTTCCGGCAGCACTGTCTGGAGCAGGCAAGGACTAAAGTGCAGGAAATAGAACAGACTGTTGATAACCCTTTATACTTGAGCATAAGAGGGATCCTTGGCTGTTCCTCACTTTAATTTGTCTGTGATTAATTCTTATGAAGCCCTGAAATCTTAGCAGTATTCATTTCTATAATGCTTTGATCTGTTTCTCAACACATGCTGAAGCAAATTTTTAGAGCAGAAGTATTGGTGCAGACAACCAATAATTAAATCGATTAGGTTTCGAGTGTTTTAAAAGGAGAGGTGAAGGCTTTGGCAGAACACTTAGGAATTTTTTGTCTGGATGGCTGTTAGCACAGCAGCCTATAATGCAGCCAGTAAGATTTGAAAGTGCACAGATTTTGCAGTCACTTTGTTGGGTTGGAGAATAGTTATGGAAAATGTCTTTGCAATGAATTGAACAAGAAGTAAGATCTTTTACATTAACTCCCAGTGTTTGTCAGTGAGCACTGGTAATAGACCTTGCAGCTTTGGATTGTCAGTGCTATCAAACAGCAGCTCCAGACCTCATTACACCCTTGGTTCAAACATGAGTGAAAGAGCTGAATTCCAGAAGTGAGGTGAGAGTGCCCATGACATTAAGGCTACATTCAACCAAGTGTGGCATCAAGAAATCCTAGTGAAACTGGAATCAATGGCTATTGGGGCAAATTCTCTGCTGGTTGGAGTTACACCTGGTAAAGGATGGTTGTGGAGGATCAATGTTGGCTCCAGGACATCTCTGCAGGAGTCTCAGGGGGTAGTGTCCCAGGCCCAACAATCTCCAGCTGCTTCATCAATGACCTGTATTGAATGTATTTTCTATATTGAATGCATTCAAGATGTGGCTGAATATAGCACTTGGGGTGAATGGGATCAAGAGTTATGGGGAGGAAGCAGGATTGGGCTATTCAGTTGGATGATTATAATAAATGGTGGAGCAGGTTTGAAGGGCCAAATGACCCCCCCATCCTATCTTATGTTTCTATAACCTTCCATTAGTCATAAAGTCAGAAATGGGGATGTTTGCCAATAATTGCACAATGTTCAGCATCGTTCATGACTCAAATACTGAAGCAGTTGTTGTTCAAATGCAACAAGATCTGGACAATATCCAGGCTTGGACTGACAAGTGGCAAGTAACATTTGCACCACACCAATATCAGGCAATGACCATCACCAATAAGAGACACTGACCGCTGCCCCTTGACACCTAATAGTATTACCATCACTGATTAGTATTAGTGGCATGATGGCACAGTGGTTATCGCTGCTGCCTCACAGCATCACAGACCTGGGTTCATTTCCAGCCTTGTGCAGCGTTTGCACTTTCTCTCTGCATGGGTTTCTTCCGGGTGCTCAATTGCCCCCACAGCCCAGAGGTGTGCAGGTTAGGTGGATTAGCCATGTTATATTGTCCGTTGGTGTCCCAAGATAGATTTAGGTTAGTGTTAAATATGTGGTGCTATTGGGATAGGGTCTAAGTAAGAATTGGTGCAGAGACAATGGGCTGAATGGTTACCTGCACTTCCACAGAAGCATTATCTGCATTAATGTATTTCTTGTTTACTGTTGACTTTGGTTTCCACACCATGGAATAATCCAAATGTTTAAAATATGTTCAGTTGACCCTGATAAGTTGAATAATGAATTGTGCAAGGTGAAGTGTCAGCTGTTCCTTGTAGTTTTAAGTGGAATTTTATTGGCTAGGTTGCATCACTGGTCAGTATTCTGGTTCTCAACTTAAATGTTTGTGGTGATCAGAAACAGGTTCTGCTACAGCTTAAACATTTGCTTATTAATAAAGTCGCAGCACGTTATCCTGGTTAGATTTGTTTAGCTGTTGGATCAGAGGTGATTTCTCTAATCCCTTATCTGCATTGTGTAAGAAATATAAGACTTATTCTGTTGGGGCCACAGAAGATGAACCCAGAATCTTGTGATATTGAGAATTGTTTTATTAAAATCATAATCTTGGTAAGTTTATGATCATAAGGACTGTAGACAGTTCCCACTTTGTGCATGCTATTCAATTGTGTTGGATCTGGTGCAAATAATTTCAGCAGTTGAATACACACTTTTGAATTCATTTCCTACCCCTCAAATCAGTATCTTATCTGTGTCCAAGATGTGCCTGAATTCCTCTCAGATTTGAGATTAATTTGTGCAAATTGCAAAATATCTTGAATAATGTTTATCATATTGGGATGCTATTTTGAGTAATTGCAGTTAATGTGGATTCAGGCCAATTTACATGATTTCTAAATTTAGATAATTCAAATTAAGCCTAATTCTATTTTGCAAAATTGAATTCAGTTGCTTGTCTGATTTATCAATCTGTTTTCAGCGCAGTCTCTTCCTGTTGCTCTGTTTTCAATCTATCAATACCAATCCAATACATTCCCTTTGACTTTTAAATCCACACCCTACTATCCTTCTAAACTTGTATAAGTGATCAATTCCTGGAGGCTTGCTGTTTTTATGTCCTGCTTATAGTCCTATCAGACATTTTGGCCCTTTTGTGTTAACTGTTATCTTTGCCTAGGAAAACCATGTTATTCAGGTCTTTTCTATATCTACTTGGAGATGATCCTGTTTTAATTTTTTAAATCCACCCTTAAGCTAGTGCTCAAGTGGACTAGATGGACCCAAAATCATTCCTTGCTCTAAAAATGAAACATGGAATTCAATTGAATTCAATTTATGGTCCCCACAAAAGAGACAAATGAGATCCAAACTGCACCTCTGCTGTTTTTGCATCATCTATTCCTGCCTTTGCTGTGTTTATTGTATTAATTGCTGGCCTCTCTCTGCTTTCTGGGAATTTCTGTAACTGAGTCACAGCTGTTTGAATTTGCTTGCTTTAGAAAGGTATTTGTGCTTTTCGTTATGCTTTTGAAGGTGCCTCACTTGTTCTCTTAATTGTGCCAAGCAGCCTGTCTCACTTAGTATTTTCTTAACATTTCTAAGAAATTGGCTCTGTTAAAGTTGGAAAAAAATTGATTCTTATATTTACTATTATAATTTTGATCATGTTACACTATTAACACTATCTCATAGCTTTTGGAACATTGAGCCATGAAACAAGTAATGCTTTATGTTTGGGTTCCCCAATTTATAATCATTAAATACTTTCCTGGCCTTATTGATGTCAATCCTATTCAAAAAAAAATCACGATCCTGTGGTCTCTAATGTGACTACATTAGAGAAACTTGTATTTATATAGTGCCTTTCATGATCTCTGGTTTCCCAAAATGCTTTAGACATTAAATTACTTTTGAAGTGTAGTTATGTTGTAAATGCAGGGAAATAAAACAGTCACTCTGCAAGGTAGTGTCCCAGAAACAACAATGTTTAATAACCAGAGCAACTTTCAGTGATGTTGCCTGAGGGTGAAATATTGGGCAGAACACTGGAAAACTGCTAAACTCCATAGTGCCATAGACCATTTTATGTCTACTTGAAAGTGTAGCACTCCCACTGTATTGCCTTGAGTGTCAGTATTTTATGCTCAAGTCTGAGTTGGGGCTGCAACTTTCAATTTCTGGGTGAGGTGAGTTAAGGCTGCAGTTCATTGTGTAGCTTTCAATCTTTTGCTGAAATAACTGTCATTGATCTTTGACTACCTTGTCTCCAGTGCAGTCCATCCAAAGCTTATGTATAAAGTGCTTCAGTCATTTTGTTAATAACCTATTAATTATATGTTTGTGACAATCTTGCAAGCTTCTAAATTTATAGCCCAAAAATCAGCTAATTTTAACCTATTTTAGTTGTGCTGTTTCTATACTAGGTTGTATACCTGAGACGTACTCGAGCTGCCATTCTTCTATAAGATGAAGTATTAAATGGTTAGGAATGTAGGCAATTTAGTCCTTCAGAGCCTCTTCTGCCATTCAGTGTGATTGTGACTGATCTGTGACTTATTCTGTATACTCACCATTTTCCCATACCCCTTATAACTTTAACAGAATCCTTCCATCTGTTTTAAAGTTAGTTGATAAAGCACCAATTGGCAAATAAGCATTTGCAAAAGAGTCAAACATCTATCCCAGTTTGTGAAAGAAGTTGACCAAATCATGCCCTCACTTTTAAACTCCAAGAAATACAACTCTTAATTTGTTTAATCTCTCTTGTAATTTAACCCTTGGAATCCAGGTATCACTCTAATAAATCTACAGTACTCGTTTCAAGGCCAATCTATCTGCCTAAGGTGTGATGCCCAGAGCTGCTCTCAGTATTCCAGGTATGATCTAACCTGGGCTTTATATCGCTGAACCATGACTGTTTCCTTTATTCTAGGTGTCACTTGTCTGATGGTTTAAATAGTACATTTTTGGTAATCTGCCCAGTATTTTCCTCCCAGTTTAAAAACTGGGTTGATACCTGGCAGCAATGTCAACATCCTGGGGAATTGCCATTGACCAGAAACTGAGATAGCTGTATAAACACTAGCTACAAAAGCAGGTCAGTGGCTAGTAATCCAGAGGTGAATAACTCACCACCTGACTCCCTCATGCCTGTCCACAATCTATAAGGCACAAGTCAGGAATGTGATGGAATACTCAATCTTGTCTAGTTCAGTGCAACTCCAACAACATTCAGGAAGTTTGACACCATCCAGTACAAAGCAGTACTATTTAATTGGCAGTACACTTACAAATATTCATTCCTCCATCACTGCTGCACAGTAGCAGGAATGTGTACGATCTACAAGATACACTGCAGGAATTCACCAAGGTTTCTTAGACAACTTCCAAACCCACGACTGCTGCCATCTAGAAGAACAAGGATGCCAGTCACATGGGAACACTACCATCTGGAAATTCCCCTTCATATCACTCACCATCCAAGTTCAAATGGTGACTTGGAAATATATCACCATTCTTTTACTGCTGCTGGTCAAAATCGTGGAATACCCTTAACAACACTATGGGTGCTACACCACATGGAATGCAGTGGTTTAAGAAAGCAGCTCACCACCACATTATTGAGGGCAATTAGGGATTGGCAGAGAGTGCTGGCTTAGCCAGTGCAGTCTTTATTCCTTGAATGAAAAAATTTACATGAATGTTTCTTCCTTGTACCCAGTATTTAATTGTGAAATTTTTTTGTGCTGAATCTTTCAAATGTATTAATCTGGATATGGTGTAACCTGATGTAACTGGGAATATTTCACTTGTATCATGAGAATTAAATTCCCTGTGCAGTCTTGATGCTTGCAATCACACTTGCATTAACAAACAAAATATGCATACTCAGAAACTAGAACCTGTACATAGGCTGTTCTTAATGCTGGGGAAAATTATTTGCTGCACAATGATATGTGGTTCAAAAGGCACAAAATATGCCATTTCTAGAACTGATTCTTGTTTGAATGCCTTCCTTTCCATTTTTGCCACAGTGAAATTGAGAAGAAAGATTGTAATGTAGTATTTAAACTACAGAGCAGATTATGTGTGCAGAGTTACATTCCATTGATTCCTGTCTGCCTAGTGACTTCTAATCCACATTCCAGCATCTTGTTGCCAAAGGAACAAACATTGTTATTGTGTGTGGGTTCTGACTGGCCATTTGCATGGAATTCAAATGTGCCATATTAAATTGAAAAGTTGTACTCCTGGACATTGAACACAAAGCTTGTTTTTGTATTTTAAAGGGTATGATAGTTCATGGGTTTGCATTTTGGAATCTTTCAGTTGTTGCTTGTGAAATCTGAGTATACCAGAAAGCTGAAGATGATTAATAATTTTGTATTCAAGGCTGATAGAGGTGTTGTAGTTTGAGCAAATGTGGGCAAAAGGCAGTTAAATGTTTTCAGTGCTAATTCATGGATTAAATTGCAAGATGGGCCTTCACCTTCTTGAAATTCATTGGTCTTGATTTATATTTTAACTGAACAAATGTAATTTGTAATAGAGCGCACCAGCAGATGTACCACTGAATATTTCTGTTCTTTATTTGCAGCAGTTCTGTGGTGTTCTAGGTCGCACATTTATGGAGTTTCTGAAGGGCAGTGGAGACTACTGCCAGGCACAGCACGCCGTCTATGCAGACAAGTGAACTGTAAAAGTCTATTGCTATTCCACTTAAGAAACCCCTCGAGAGCAGGTTACCAGCAGCTGGGAGTGACAGGCAAATTGATTCATCGAAGACCGTATCTGGATGGGGTAACCAAGTGGGCTGATTTTCGTTGGTCACAGTATTACTGGATTGAAGATTTGCTGCTTCTCAAGAGCTTCATCAAAAGCCTTCGTACGTGTATACACTCTGTTGTCCCTGGAATTTGACAAACCAGAACTTTTACTTTCAGCTTTTGCAGGACAGTTCTTTTTCACTTTATAGGATTTGTGCGTTTTTATAAGAAAATGGCTCGAATGAATCGTCCAGCGCCTGTGGAAATTACCTACAAGAACATGAGATTCCTGATTACACACAACCCTACCAATGCAACCTTAAATAAATTCATAGAGGTAAGTGCTCACTTTAATGGGATTAAACATTTGGTATGAAATATAATTTAGTATTCTGATGGCTTTCAAAGTTGGATGACGTTATTATAAATGCACTTCCTGGAATCTCTCTTCCAAATCTGAGATTCTGTTAACCAAACCAAATATCATACCTATCACAGTCTCTATACAGAAACATGCTCATTATTTAACAATCCAATCAGTAAAATAAGTAACCTAATATCGTACTCTGACCTTTGACTCGTTCCCCTTGTACAGTCAGGCACGCCCCATCTTTTGTTCCCAATGTTTTAGGTCATTAGTCCTACCTGGCCTGTGCTATGGCTGGTTGAAACAAGTTTTCGCAGGACAAAATGGAGCAGATCTCTTGACAGTTGAGCACTTGCTAACTGCAAGATATAACTTCCAGTTGATTGCTTTTGGCATTTTCTAGCTGTAGATCAAGCAGCTGAGGCTGTGATACAATGGCTGTCAAAAGCTAGGTGGAAAACTGGATGATTTCCCTGAAACCTGTGTCCATTGAGCGGCAATGATCTTCGTTAGAAGTAAGCTGTACTGTGCATTTTCTGTCTGTATTGTGACTGGGCTGTATATTCTTAAAACAGGAACAATTTGAAACTTCAAATTTGTACTAAAAGAAACACTAGTTATAAAAGGTAACCAGATATAAGTAATTTCCCTTATTAAATTCCCTCTTCACCTCCTGCATAACCCTCAAATCACTGCCAGCTATATCCACATGTTAACTGACACCTTGCCAATTTTCACGTTATTTTCAGATCAAGATCTTGGTTTAATTAAAAAGCCAGAAGAGGTACAATGTTTTCATTCTGTCTGGAGCAAGTCTTTACTTGATGACAATGTATTATGTACAAATGTGAACTGAAATTAAATGCCCAGTCTGTGTTATACTCCTGATTCTAATGGCAAACAAAGTTTTGTAAGGTTAAAGTCTAAACTTTGGTATTCTAAAATCTAGTTTTTGCCATGAGTCTTAGGCTTTAGAAGGGCAAAACTATTGTGTACTTGCCTCCAAATCCAAGATAGAGCTGTTTACCATGATGTGTTTTTCAGGAGTTGAAGAAATATAGTGTCACTACAGTAGTTAGAGTATGTGAAGCAACCTATGACACATCTCCAGTTGAAAAAGAAGGCATTCAGTTTTTGGTAAGTGCAAAGAACTGATTATAGCTTGTCTCCTATCTCTTGACAATAGTACACAATAGTCCATTTTAATCTAGTATGTTGCAACAATGTTTCAGACTCCTTGGCAACTCCAATTCAAAGCTGATGGTATTCTCTGGTAACTGATTTACTATAAATTGTATTAATGTTTAACATCAATCTAATTCTTCAACTGCTTTTTAGTTTTGGGATGTCACTTTTCCACTCCAGTCTATCATGGTAATATTTTTACCTTGTGAGCCATCTGTTTTTTCTCAGATTGACATTTGGCACACTGCTGTGATGGTCTCAAGCCTGGAATTAAGTTAAAAGATCTTGCAGTGTTGGTAAATTGGCTTGCTGCTCCACCTCTAATACTTGATCAGACTTTTTTAAAAAAAGCATGTGCACTTCATTGGCACTGATGTATATGGCTTGCTGAGGTAGTAAATAGGGTAGTAGGATAGGGAATTACTTAGTTTGCCTTTCTCTAAAGAGATGATGAACTTGATGTGTTTTTATTTGAAAGCTAACTTTATGGTTAGCGTTATCAATACTAGCTTTTAATTCCAGAATTGGTTGATTAGTTGAGTTCAACTTCAACTACTGTGATGTATTTGAACTCTAGACTTCTAGATTACTGGTCTATTAACAGCCACTCTGATAGAGCACTTGTGTACGTTGTAAAGGTCCTATTGGAAGGGAATTTAGGTAGTTTCAGCCCAGTTCCAATATGACTGTTCTGCTTTTAACCAGTGTTTATCTGAGGGTACTTGATGGGTGCCCAGAAAGGAGAAAGTGTTACAGCAACAATCTCATCTTGAATAAAGTGCAGCATTGTAAAATCTGGCCTAAAGATTTGACTGTTTGGTTAAGCATAGAACCCTACAGTACAGAAGGATACCATTGGGCTAATCCCTCTGGTTCAATTTAGCATGGCTAATCAACCTAAGCTGCATATTTTTGGAGTGTGGGAGGAAACCGGAGCACACGGAGAATGTACAAACTCTCAGACAGTGACCCAAGTTGGGAATTGAATCTGGGTCCCTGATGCTGAGACAGCAGTGCTGATCACGGTGCTGTCCTGATTGACCATGGATTTCCTTAAATGTACTAGGAAAGGTTTGGCAACGATAGTCTTGTGCTTGGCTAAGCGTTGTGTTGATGTGAAATGGTGAACTGGTACATGAGAACACAATAGCTCCTTTCTCTTTCTAACAGGACTGGCCATTTGATGATGGTGCTCCACCTTCCAACCAGATTGTGGATGATTGGCTAACCCTTTTGAGAGCCAAGTTCCGGGAAGAGCCTGGCTGTTGCATCGCTGTCCATTGCGTGGCCGGACTTGGACGGTGCGTATGTTCACATTTTTATTGTATGGTATTTGTGCTGTGACTGTGAATCAAGCACACTAGTGAATATGCCTCGTTGAGGTCAATATTTTTAAGTAATTAAACTTTACTGCAATGTGATCCACAAACTTGCACTTTGTAGAGTATTCGAGGTAGAAAGTGCCTCAAGCAAGGGAGAACAAGGTACTAGCATAAAAGAATGGTTGCTGAGTTGCAATATGAATTGAACAATCAGCATGGTGTTTAAAAGATTGGACATGAAGGTTTTTAAAGCTGAGAAGTGGGAGTCTGATTTTGGAGAGCAAGTTCTAGAACAAAGCAGAGGTAGCTGATGGTTCTCAACCAGGCAGAAGGAGAGGATACAAAGCCCAAAGATAGAAGGGTGAAGCTAGTAAGAGTACTGCACTGATTGTGGCATATTGGGAAGGCAGCTGATGTACTGACAACTTGTTTGCAATAAAAGTAAGCAGGCTCTTAAAACTGTTTTTTGAGAGTGAAGTTGACAACTACAGGAAAGTAACATATGTATCAGTATTAATTTCTGGACATTGGGCATTTGCTTTGTATTGTAGCAATAGACTGATGGTCAGCTGAGAGTTCTTGAGTGAGTTTAATCAGAAACGTTGTTACATTGACGTCCTCAATTGTGATCGGATTAGCTTGTGTGGAGAAAGGTGTAGCTGATCAAGTAGCTCCACAAGGCTGTTTGTTATTAGTATTATTACTTCAGCATCATGGCTTCATATTTGCTATTTGATATCCAGCATATTGTTCATAAACTAGCTCTCACTTTTTCAACTTATTTATCGTCCCTCCTTCCAGTCATCTAACTGTTTTGTCATCTTTTGCCTGTATCTTTCTTTCTGTTTTTATTTTCCTGTTCTGTCATTTTTCCCATCCTTCTGCAAACAAGCAATCTGGCTTACAGTGCCAGAGTAAGGAGCAGCAATTTCTGAACCTGCAACTTTCAGTGTTTAGTAGAGGAGAAAGCTGTAAAGCACATTCAGTTCACAATGTTATGAGCATTGCAGTTGTGGGAGAGAGCAGGTTAGCAGTTAGTATCAAATTAATACTTGAGGATTCATCCAATGGGCATAAAACATTTGTTTATAGTTTATGGACCAGTGAAACCCAGAGGGATTCAGTATGTGACCATGGTGGACACAACTTGTCTAGATTTTTAGAAAGTAAGTAATGTTGCCTGAATCAATTTTCTTTTCTACAGAGCTCCAGTTCTGGTGGCTTTGGCACTAATTGAATGTGGAATGAAGTACGAAGATGCTGTTCAGTTCATACGACAGTAAGTGAAGTCTGCTATGTGACCTTTATACAAATTATGTACAGATACAGGATTTGAGTTGTAAGCACTCAAACCTGAATTGTCTCTTGCTTGATTTTTAGCCTTCAGTTTCATGTGCAAATGAAATAAAATGCTATGGCTTGTGGAGCTGTTGATTATACTTTGAATAAGAATTTACAAAGCCATTAGCAGATAGTTTATTCTCCGTTTTACCACTATAATGTAAATGTTTTTATACTTGGGAATTGATGCTTCCCTCAATCTGCAATCTCTTTAAACTTTTTGACAAACCTCTTTGGAAATTTGACTTGCAATATACATGCTACTTAGCCCTTTATTATTTTTTAAAGGAACCATTTCCCTTTAGGGCATTGATGTTCATATGTTCTCTAAATTGCAGTTTGAACAGTAATATTTGCCTCAGTTAATTATCTTTTAATGTTTCATGGTTTGAGTTTTAAGTTTTCTTTACTGTTTACATAGCATTTGTTGCATGAACATCATTTATGCTCCACATCAGCCTCCTCAGTATTGACTTCATCTCCTCGTTTAATGTACAGTGATATTGATAATGAGGTCATCTTGAAAATTTTTTTCCTTATTTTGCAAATATAGCAATTGAATCGGCAGTCTTAAGTTGAAACTGCTCAAACATATGCTTGAGCATGAGTTTCTCATCCGTCTTGTATCAGTTGAGCAGAATACTGCCACTATTTGAATTAGCCACTTCCAAAACTGAAGGGGACCATTAGAACAAACTTTCCAAGTAACTGAAATGTGATGTGATACTGAATTATTTGTACTGGGGAAATAAGGTTAAGTAATTAAAAGATTCTGTATCAAACATTAAAGATAGAATTTAATCAGTTTTTGATTACAGTGAAGCTAGCATAGGATCACTTTTAATCATTGTATTTTGTGTTCTAGAAAGAGACGTGGAGCTTTCAATAGCAAGCAACTCCTCTACCTGGAGAAATACCGTCCCAAAATGCGTCTGCGCTTCAAAGATTCCAATGGTCATCGAAATAATTGCTGCATCCAGTAATGTTGGAGGATTGATCACTGAATTCATCTGAAGGCAGAGAAGATGGCCAACTTAAACAGTTCAGCTGGGGAACGTAAAATTTTAGATGTGCTTGTAAATGTAAACTGGTGCTTTCGTAGGGGTTTGGAGATGGAAATGGTGTTTTGTTTTAAAACCTGAAATTCTCTTGCCTTCAGATTCACTTCTTTTTGTGAGCTAAAAAGTTGCTGCTGTATGTTTCTAAACTAGAATAAGAGGGTCCCTCCCCAATTGGTTTGAGTTTAGACTCTTGGTTCTTAGACAGTTAACATGGGTGTGAAATACAGCATGAGTATACAATACAGGGCACTGTTGCTGTTTACAATTGCAAAGTAAAGATATACAATGGCTAAATTAAGCACTAAATAGCTGCCAGAATTTTTTTACTAGGATCCATGTGTATGAAGAAGATGCTGGAATCTTTTGAACAGTTAATCATTAACATTCTTCCCATCTATACCCCCCACCCCTTCGCTGGCTTCGTGTCTTGAATCACTTTGTGAATTGCAAAACTACCATTGGCTTTTTGATATATCTCATTGAAAGTTTGCCTGGATGGGACAATGCTACATGAATCTTGTGCATTGCTCCTTCAGATGAGTGTCCTGCACGCTAGTGTCAAAGATTTAACTCAGCTGGCTGCTCACTGTACACTTCAACACTGTTTACACGCCCTCCCACAGTCGCACTAGAACTAATTGCTGCACAGCAGTACTTGCCTAGGTTTCTTTTTTAAACTTATCACTGACTAAAGTCTTAATAGTACTTTTGAATGCCCTCTGTTCTGATGTATATTGCTCTTCTGAAAAGGCTTGCAATGCATTTAATAGTTTTGTTATAAATCATGTGACATACCATTAATTTGTTGCCCCACCACCCCCACTATGCAGTCTTTAGTGTCCAAAAGGATATATCAGTTCATTTGACTGCACATTGCAATGCTCAAAGCATACAAAAGCACACTTGGATTTAATTTTCAAAATAAAGCCTTACAAAGGAATACTGGCACTCCACAATTGATCTTTAGGGAGGAGCTGAAACAAGGTTTGGGGAATGGGGATATTTAATATTAGTATGTTGCCTTTTCGTCTTGTGCAGAAAATGTATACCGGGGTTTGCCCATTACATACCAAGTAATTTTTTAAAAGTAGAAATGCTTTGTTGTAGCTAAATTCATACTGTACAGTAACTTTCTGAAACTTGTAATCTTTCTTTGATGTACTATTGGAGGTTTACCAACTTGTCAGGAGCGTGATTTTTGAGTTTCTGCTTAAACTATGCAGGCCCTGATGTCTGTAATATTTTGTATGCCTTTTGATTGCATAAGTTAATACTTGGATACTTGATCATTTAATTATGTAATTTGATGCAATGTTGTATTAATGTTAGATAAACCATATTTATACTGTCTTGGGAACGTGTGGTATAGTTCTGTGGGAGAAGTAATTTGCCAGTATTCACCAGCTTGTTTAAAATCTAGTGCGAGAGCTTGTCATCTGAAATAAAAAGTGGAAAAAAGTTTTTAGTTTATTGGTGGTTCCTTTGCTGCTTATCCTGGGTCAGTACAACTATGGCTTTTCTTTGTAGTTTTAAATTTGATGCAATTATTCCAGATTTAAAGAAGTGGTACGAGTCAATGAAAATTATGAAAACTGGCTGAGAACTAGTTATTCATTTGTAGGACATTGGCATTGTTGACTGGCCAGTATTTATTGCCCATCCCTAGTTGTCTGAGGGCAGTTAAGTTTCAACTATAAAGCTGTGGCTCCAGTCACATGTAGGCCAGACCAGGTAAGAACAGCAGATTTTCTTCCCTAAAGAACATTAATGAACCAGATTCACAAAAGGACAATGGAGATTCTTAATTCCAGATTTTTTTAATCGAATTTAAATTTGATCATCTGCCATGGTGGGATTTGAACCCAGGTTCAGCTGGATTAATAATCTAGCAATACTACTAGGTCATTGCCTCCTCTGTAAAGGAATGCCAAGATCATGACATTAAGAACTACGAGCAGGAGGCCAAGTGGTCCCTTGAGCTTGCGCCATCATTCAATAAGTTCATGGCTGATTTTTTTTTTGTGGACTCAGCTCTATTTACCTGCCCTCACCATAACCCTTAATTCATATGTTCAAAAATTTATTTATCCTTGCCTTAAAAACATCTGAGGTAACCTGAACTGCTTCACTGGGCAGGGAATTTTACAGATTCATAACCCTTTGTATGAAGTTTCTCCTCAGTCCTAAAACTAATTCCCCTTATTTTGAGGTTATGCCTCCTAATTAAGTGGAAACAATTTCTATCTTAACTATTCCCTTTGTAACCTTATGTTTCTATAAGATCTCCCCTCATTCTTCTGAATTCCAATGAGTATAGCCCCAGTCTATTCAGTCTCTCCTTATAAGCCAACCCCCTCAAATCAACCTCCAATGCCAGTATATCCTTTCTCAAGTAAGGAGGCCAAAACTACATGGTATTCCAGGTATGGTATCACCAGCACCTTATACATCTGCAACACAATCGTGCTGTTTTTAAAACTCCGTCTGTCTAGCAATGAAGGACAAAATTCCAATTACCTTAGTTATCTGCTGCACCTGTAAACCAACTCCATGATTCCTGCACAAGGACACCCAGATCCCTCTGCACAACATCATGCTGCAGTTTTTTACTATTTAAATAATAGTCTATTTTGCTATTTGGTTATTCCTATCAAAATGGATGACCTCACATTTACCAACATTGTCATCTATCTCCAGACCCTTGCCACTCACTTAGATTATCTATATCCCTTTGCAGATTTTCAATGTCCTCTGCACACTTTGCTCTTCCACCCACCTTAGTTCATCTGCAAATTTTGCTGCACTAGACTTGGTGTCCAAAATCATCTATGTAAATGGTAAACAATTGCAGTCCCAACACTGGTCCCTGAGGCACACCATTAGTCACTGATTGCCAACCCAGAAAAACACCCATTTACCCTTTTTGTTTTCTGTTGGTTAACCAATCCTCTATCCATGCTAATTATACCGTGCACCTTTATCTTATGTTGCAGTCTTTGGTGCAGCACCTTGTCAAATGCCTTCTGAAAATCCAGATACACTACATCCACAGGTTCCCATTGTCCACTGCACATGTAATGTTCTTAAAGGATTCCACCAAATTAGTCAAACATGACCTGCCCTTCATGAACCCATGTTGTGTCTTACCAATGGGACAGTTTATATCCAAATGTCTTCCTTGATCGATTCAAGCATTTTCCCTACTACAAAAGTTAAGCTAACTGGCCTATAATTACCTGCCTTTTGTCTATCTTTTATAAACAGTGACCACATTTGCTGTTTTCCAATCTGGAATCACTCCAGAGTCTAGCAAAATTTGGTAAGTTACCACTACTGCATTTGCTGTTTCTCCTGGCCATCTCTTTCAATACCCTGCATTCCTTTAGGGCTGAGAGACTTGTCTACCTTTAGCCCCATTAACTTGCCAACACTACCTCTTTAGTGATCGTTTCTAGGTCCTCACCTGCCATAGCCTTATTGTCATCAATTTTTGGCATGTTATTTGTGCCTTCTATTGTGAAGACCAACATAAAATACCTGTTCAATATCTCAGCCATTCTCATTTCCAGTTATTACATCCTCCTTGTCCTCTAAAGGACCAGTGTTTACTTTCACCACTCTTTGTCATGTTATATATTTGTAGAAATTTTGCTGTTTTTGTATTCTGAGCAAAATTGTATTTTGTACACTCAGAATCTATCTTACTCTATAGTTTTTTTTTGTGGCTTTCTGCTGACCATTAAAGATTTCCCAATCCTTTAGATTCATAGAACATAGAACATTACAGCGCAGAACGGGCCCTTCGGCCTTCGATGTTGCGCTGACCAATTAGGAAAAAGCAATGACCCTCTAACCTAGACCATTCCCTTGTCGTCCATAAATATATCTACTAACCTCTTAAACGCCACCAAACTTGGCACATCTACAACTGCAGCAGGCAGGGCATTCCATACCCTTACCACCCTCTGGGTAAAGAACCTACCTCTGACATCCGTCCTATAACTACCACCCCTTAATTTAAAGCTATGTCCCCTCATGCTAGCTTTCTCCATCCTAGGAAAAAGGCTATCACTGTCCACCCTATCTAAACCTCTAATCATCTTATATGTTTCAATAAGGTCTCCTCTTAGCCGCCTTCTTTCTAACGAAAACAACCTCAAATCCCTCAGCCTCTCTTCATAAGACCTGCCCTCCATACCAGGCAACATCCTGGTAAACCTCCTCTGTACCCTCTCCAATGCCTCCACATCTTTCTTATAATGCGGGACCAGAACTGTACACAATACTCCAAGTGCGGCCGCACTAGAGTTTTGTACAGTTGCAACATGACGTTGCGGCTCCGAAATTCAATCCCCCTACCAATAAAAGCTAAGACTCCATATGCCTTCTTAACAACCTTATCGACTTGATTGCCAACTTTCAGGGATCTATGCACATATACACCAAGATCCCTCTGTTCATCAACACTATTAAGAGTCCTACCATTAGCCCTATACTCTACACATTTGTTATTCCTGCCAAAGTGAATTACCTCACACTTTTCCACATTAAACTCCATTTGCCACCTCTCGGCCCAGCTCTGCAACTTGTCCAAGTCTCTGCAAACTATAACACCCCTCTTCACTATCTACCACTCCACCGACTTTAGTGTCATCTGCAAATTTACTAATCCATCCTTCAATACCCTCATCCAGATCATTTATAAAAATTACAAACAGCAGGGGCCCCAAAACAGACCCCTGAGGTACACCACTTGTAACCGAACTCCACGATGAATATCTTCCATCAACCATTACCCTGTCTTCTATCAGCTAGCCAATTCCTAATCCAATTAGCTAAATGACCCTCAATCCCATACATCTGCATTTTCTGCAGAAGCCTTCCATGGGGCACCTTATCAAACGCCATACAAAAGTCCATATATACCACATCAACTGCCTTACCCCCATCCACCTCTGGTCGCTTTTTCAAAAAACTCAATGTTAGGAAGGCATAACCTACCCTTCACAAAACCATGCTGACTATCCCCAATCAATTCATTTCTCTCTAAATAACTATAAATCCTATCCCTAATAATTCTTTCCAATACTTTGCCCACAACAGAAGTAAGACTCACTGGCCTATAATTCCCTGGAAAGTCTCTATTCCCCTTCTTGAACAATGGGACCACATTCGCTATCCTCCAGTCTTCCGGCACTATACCCGTAACCAACGACGACCTGAAGATCAGAGCCAGAGGCTCTGCAATCTCCTCTCTCGCCTCCCAGAGAATCCTAGGGTAAATCCCGTCCGGCCCAGGGGACTTATCTAACTTCAAACCCTCAAGAATATCTAGCACATCCTCCTTATCTACTTCAATACTTTCCAGTTTGCAACCCTGTATCCCAGTGTTCTCCACAACTACATTTACATCTCCCTGCGTGAATACCGAAGAGAAATATTGTTCAGTGCCTCTCCAATCTCTTCAGGCTCCACGCACAACTTCCCACTGCTGTCTATGACTGGCCCTAATCTTGCCCTAACCAATCTTCTATTCTTAACATATCTAAAGAAAGCTTTAGGATTCTCCTTGATCCTATCAGCCAAAGTCTTCTCGTGTCCCCTTTTAGCTCTCCTCAACTCACTCTTTAGCTCCCTCCTGGCTAATCTATAGCTATCCATTGCACTAACTGAGCCTTCAAGCCTCATCCTGACATAAGCCTCCTTTTTCCTTTTAACCAGCGAATTAACTTTTTTAGTGCACCATGGTTCCCTTACTCGACCATTTCCTCCTTGCCTGACAGGGACATACTTATCAAGGACTCGCAGCAGCTGCTCCTTGAATAAGCTCCACATTCCAGATGTTCCCAGTCCCTGTAGTTTCCTAGTCCAATCTATGCACCCTAATTCTCTCCTGATGGCCTCATAATTACCCTTCCCCCAGCTATAACTACTGCCCCCAGCTTCATGCCTATCCCTATCCATCACTAAGGTGAACATAACCGAATTGTGGTCACGGTTCCAATTAATCTTTGCCACTTTATGCATTTTCTTTCAATTTAATACCTTTATTTCCTTAAATGTCTGTGGTTAATCAGCTCTTTTTCTACAGTCCTTTCTTATCACAGGTATATACTTTTGCTAAGCACTGTGAAAGATCATTGAACATAGAACATTACAGCACAGTACAGGCCCTTCAGCCCTCAATGTTGTGCTGAGCTATGTCTAATCCTCTGTGTGAAAAAACTCCCTCTAGCATCCAAATTATACCTTACCCCCCTCACTCTAAGCCCATGACCCCTCATGCTACTTGAGTCCGAAGATGAAGCCAAGCAGCATCCTGGTAAATCTATGCCCTCTTTCCAATGCTTCCACATCATCCTCATAGTGTGGTGACTAGAATTGAACACAATATTCCAAATATGGTCTCACTAACGTCCAGTATTGTTGCAGCATAACTCCACAGCTCTTAACCTCAAACCTCCTGTTAATAAATGCTGACATACTATAAGTCTTCATGGCTCTATCCACTTGAGTGGCAACCTTCAGATTTGTGGATATGAACCCCAAGATTTTTTTGTTTCTTCACATTCTTTAGAATCCTGTCATTGACACTGTAATCGGCATTCCAGTTTGTCCTACTAAAGTGAATCACTTCGCACTTATCGGGGTTAAACTCCCATCTGCCACTTTTCAGCCCAGCTCTGCATCCTATCAATGTCTCTTTGCAGCCTGCAAGAGTCCTCCTCCACATCCACTACTCCACCAATCTTGGTATCATCAGCAAATTTACTAACCCACCCTTCAGTCCTCTCTTCCAAGTCATTGATAAAAATCACAAATAGCAGAGGACCTAGCATTTGATCCCTGTGGTACACTGCTGGTAACTGGCCTCCAGTCTAAAAAATTTTCCTTCCACCACCACCCTCTGTCTTCTATGATACAGCCAGTTATTTATCCAATCGGCCAAATTTTCTTCTCTCCCACGTATTCTTTTCATGAGCCTATCATGGGGAACCTTATCAAATGCCTTACTAAAATCCATGCATGTGACATCAACTGTTCTATCTTTGTCCACACACTTAGTTACCTCCTCAAAGAATTCAATCAAATTTGTGAGGCAGGACTTACCCTTCATGAAACCATGCTGACTATCCCACATTAAACTGCATCTTTCTGAATGGTCATAAATCCTATTTCTCAGGAACCTTTCCGTTAATTTATCGACCACTGAAGTAAGACTAACTGGCCTATAATTACCAGGGTCATTCTATTTCCTTTCTTGAAGAGAGGAACAACATTTGCCACTCTCCAGTCCTCTGACACTATCCCCATGGACACTGAGGACCCAAAGATTAAAGCTAAAGTCTCCACAATCTCATCCCTTGCCTCCCAAAGTATCCTAGGATGTATCCCATCGGGCTCAGGGAATTTATCAAAACTCAGGTTTTTCAATTGCTAATACCTCTTCCCTCAGAACATCTACCTCCTGCTGTAATGTTCTATATTCAGTGATCTTTCACAGTGCTTAGCAAAAGTATATACCTGTGATAAGGAAGGACTGTAGAAAAAGAGCTGATTAACCACAGACATTCAAGGAAATAAAAGTATCAAATTGAAAGAAAATGCATAAAGTGGCAAAGATTAATGGGAATCTAAAAGATTGGGAAACCTTTAAAGGTCAGCAGAAAGCCACAAAAAAAAAGCTATAGAGTAAGATAGATTATGAGTGTAAACTAGCTCAGTAATTATTCCTGTCTCATTACACAGGACTAGATCGAGGATAGCTTGCTCCCTTGTCAGTTCCATTACATACTGTTCAAGGAAGCTATTGTGGATACATTCTATGAACTCCTCCTCAAGACTGGTTTGACCGATTGATATGTCGATTAAAATTCCCATGATAATTGCTGTACCATTTTTAAATGCATCAGTTATTTCTTTATTTCTTGCCCCATTATGGTGTCATTATTTGGTGGCCTATAGACTATGCTAGTCCGTGACTTTTTCTCCTTACTATTTCTAATTTTCACTCAAGTGGATTCAACCTTCTTTTCCATAGAACCTATATCATCTCTCACCATTGCCCTGATATCATCCTTAACTGTCAGAACTACACCACCTCCCTTACCTTCCTGTGGGTCCCTCTGAAAAGTTTGATATCCCTGGATATTCAACTCCCATGGATGACCATTCTGCAATCATGCCTCTGTAATGGCTACCAAATCATACTCATTTGAAATGATTTGTGCTGTCAACTCATTTACCTTGTTTTGAATGTTACAAGCATTCAGATAGCCCTTATGCTAGTTTTGTTTCTGAATTCTAACACTTCCATTAATAATTGAGTTCTCCTTTCTTTTAACTTTTTTCCTGATTTTTGTCGTAGTTGGAACCCTCTCCCCACATTTTGTCCTTGCTCCCTCCTTCTCGGACTCCTTACATAGGTTCCCATCTCCCTGGCATATTAGTTTAAACTCTTTCCAACCACTCGAACAAACAATCTCCCTAGGATATCAATCCCAGTCCTGGCCAAGTATAACTCATCCAATGTGACCAAACTGGTCCCAATGCCCCAGGAATCTGAAACCCTCCCCCTGACACTATCTCTTCAACCACATATTTATCCGATATATCCTCATTTCTACTCTGACTAGCACGTGGCACCAGTCGTAATCCTGAAATCACTACCTTGGAGGTCTGGTTTTTAAACTTTCTTTCTAGCTCCCTGTATCCTGCTTTTAGGATCTCATGCCTTTTTTTTTAAACCTATGTCGCTTGTACCAACGTGTACTATGACCACTGGGTATTCGCTCTCTCCCTTCAGAATGTCCTGCAGCTGCTCCAAAACATCCTTGACTTTGTACCATCCTGCAGTCTCATTTCAGGCCATAGAAATGCCTGTCTATTTCCCTTACAATTGAATCCCTATAACAATTGCACTGGGACACTTTTTAAACTCCTCCCCTCTGCAGCAGAACCAACTGTGATGCAACGAGTTTGGCTGCTCCCACTTTCCTTTGAGAGATCATTCCCCTCAATAGTATCCAAAGCGGTATCCCTGTTTTGCAAGGGAATGGTCACAAGAGAATTCTGCACTACCTGCCTATCACTTATTCTCTGTCTGGTAGTCACCCATATTCTTCCTGCCTGTGGAATCTGAGTCTGTGGTGTGACCAACTCTCTGTACTTGCTATCCACGATATCTCTGACTCACGGTGCTATACTATACAATTACATTGGTGCTATACAATAACTTGAATCTTTTTGTATGTGGGAATTTAGATAATCCTCACTAATTTGTCATTTATTAAATTTCAAACCCATGATGGCAACGGAATTTATGAATTGTTGATGTTTGCTTGGTATTCACCCTCTTAAGGAACATTGTTGCTCTACATTTGGAATAGTGCCTCTTCTTAGATGTACCCAGTTAAAGGACTGCACTTGTATACTAGTTTTGGCACTCCGCATGGCCAGCACTCATGAACTGTATTCAATTGTTGTGTGATGAAGAAAAATTAGCTGTCATGTTTAACTTTAACTTCAGGCAATGCTTTGACTGCAGGAGATATCTTTGGAATGGATATATAGGAACCTAGCCAGTTGGCTTCTTGAGGGGAAATTTTTTTTTTGTTACTTATGATTGCATCCATACTTTCAAACTTTATGGGTAGCCAGCCATTGATGATTAATCCCGTCAATGTTTTTATTGGTAACCACTAGCCACTATTTGACTGTCCCTAGAGATAAGGTAAGGAATTCTCTGAAGGCTGGCTTGTCCGATCTTTCCTTGGGGTTTTTTTTTGGAGGGGGGGTTCATATTTCTCTCACTAAAGGGATCTAATTAGCAAATTCTGGGAAGATAAAATTTGGCACAGCAATGCGAAATTCAGAACAAAATTAAGGTTTTAAGGAAGAAAAGCAATTGCTGAAAGCAGTGTCACAGCAATAAGGTTTCAAAGTGTAAGCAATAAAAATGATCGCTATGCTGAGTCAGTGTTTGCAGGTGAGTCTGCACGTGTCTGTGTAACAGTCTGGGTGTCAGGCACTCACTCCAGGGGTTGTTGCAATCACTCCTACCCAATCAATCACTTGTCACTTGGTCACACTGTCATCACTGTTTCCCTCTTTCACTTCTCTCGCACCAGCCTTTAGTACATTGTTTGTTGCTCCACCAATTCCTAATCAGGCTATCAACAGCAAGCGTGGGAAAGGTCCGATTTGAGGTACAGCTCCAAGCAGAATCATGGTCGCCAGCTGTTTTGAAAACACTCTTGAGGGCCTCGTTGACGGGCTCTGCAAGCTGTATCTTGGACAAACTTGTCTTAAAGTGAAATATCTGCATCAGTTTGAGAGTGCCACTTGTTTTGTGTCTGAAACTTCACTATCTTTGAGCCTATCTGAATGTAGAACTCTCAGGTTTAAACAGATTTGGCTCTATCTTGCAAGAAACTCCAGTTCCCTTTAAAACATATTTCAGCTAAGTGAGCCAGTTGTTACTTTGCACAAATGACTGCTAAAACTAAGATTCCACGTGCAACACAGGGGACATTACTACCAGCCTCTGCAAGATAGCTAGAAAACATGTAGAACACAGTCCACCCTTTCATGTAGACGTGAAACAAAGCTCAAACATGCTGAAACTTCCATTTAGTTGATCCCTCCAAGCCACACAGGTTTCTTTTGTCTTCATGGTAGACAATGGCACAGTGGTTAGCACTGCTGCCTCACAGCACCAGGGACCTGGGTTCAATTCCTGGCTTGAGTTACTGTCTGTGTGGAGTCTGCATGGATTTGCTCCGGGTGCTCCAATTTCTTCCCACTATTCGAAAGATGTGTTGGTTAGGTGCATTGGCCATGCTAAATTCCCCCTCAGTGTGGCGATTAGGGGATTTTCACAGTAACTTCATTCGTGTTAATGTAAGCCTACTTGTAACACAAGTAGGCCTACTTGTAACTTAAATTTCAGCCCCTTAAGGTCATAGCTGTCTTTTGCATTGTTAAATTTTGCTGGAGTATTACACCAGTTCTGGTTATTTGTAAGTTATTTAACTTAATTAATTGCATTCCCCTGCCCTGCCTTCATAATTCATGATGTAGAGATGCCAGCGTTGGACTGGGGTAAAAGCAGTAAGAAGTCTCACAACACCAGGTTTAGGTACTGGGGCGATAGTCATCTTCTTCCACACACCTGACGAAGGAATGTCGTTTCCGAAAGCTTGTGGGATTAGTATCAAATAAACTGGTTGGACTTAAACCTGGTGTTCTAAGACTTCTTATTATGTTCATAGTCCACTACGTTTTTGCGTTTCAAATCTTCAATTTCCTTTCAAAGTCATCATCACAACTGTGGGGAACTGTACTGGAAAAACTACTAGAACTAAATTGACAAGTCTGAACCTGATGACCTCCAACCTTGGGTACTCAAAGAAGTGGTTGAGAAGACAGATACACTGGCTGTGATCTACATTCTGAAAAAGTCATTGGAGACTTAAAAAATTTCTAAAGTAATCTGTTCTAAGAAAGGGGGAGGCCGGAAACTACAGGACAGTTAGCCTAATATCTGTCATGTGGGAATGTTAGAATCCACTAAGAAAGTAATAGCAAAATGTTTAAAAAATTGTAATAGAAACAGGCAAAGTCAACGTCATTTTATGAAAGAAAATTGTGTTTGAATAATTAGAGTTCTTTAAGGAAGTAATGAGCAAGATGGATAAAGGGGAACCTGTAAATGTGGTGCACTTGGATTTCCAAAAGGTGACTCATTAAAGGATATGCAGAATAAGAGCTCATGGGGATTGGGCTTATTGGTTGGAAGATTGGTGAGCTACCAGGAAGCCGCGTAGATAAAAGTGCATCATTTTTGGGTTGGCAAATTGTTGCTAGTTGAGTGTAGTATTAGGACCACAACTATTTACAGTCTACATCAATGATTCGGATGAAGAGACCAAACATAGCTAAATTCACTGACAACAAAAATAAGTCAAAACAAAGTTGTCAAGAGAACGTAAAGTCTAGAAAGGGATTTCAAAAGTGAGTAGGTAAAAAAATTGGCAGAGTATAATGTGGGCAAACATGAATGTATCCACTTAGGTAGGAGAAGCATTATTTAAATAGAGATGGATTTCAGAGCGTGGTAGCACAGAGGAATCTTGGTGTCCTGGTACATGAATCACATAAAAGCTGGTACTAGGAATAGCAAGTGATTAGGAAGGTAAATAGGAAGGTTGCCATTTATTGCATGGAGAATTGAATATAAAAGTAGTTTTACTCCAGCTGTATAGGGCTTGATGAGACTACATCTGGAGTACAGTGTACTGTTTTGGTCTCCCTAATTGAAAAAAAAGATAGAATCCTTTCAGAAACAATTGAGAGAAGGTTCATTCAACTGATTCTTCTTGTTTTAAGAGGCCTACCTTATAAGATCTTGAGGAAGTTTGACAGAATGGGTGCCAAGAACATAGATTGCCAGGCTAGCCACACCCAATCCTGCCAACTATGGCAAGGTCTACAAAACATAGCAGAACTACAAGATGAAGGCGCGTAAAATCACCTGCTCCAACGCACCCCTTCCTGATGAGCTCAATGCATTCTATGTCCATTTTGAGCAAGAGGTCAATGAGAGCGTGCCCTCCACCCTGGATGAACCTAAATCTGGGGTTACCACTGCAGATTCCAGAGCAGCTTTCTTGAAGGTCAACCTATGGGAAGCAACTGGCCCAGATGGGGTTCCCAGATGAACATTCAAATCCTGTGCATTCAGATCCTGTGCATTCAGATCCTGTACAGATCAGAGCTATTCACAAATATCTTCAACCTCTCTTTACAACAATCTGAGGTCCCTATCTGCTTCCCAATATCCCAGTACCTAAGAAAAATCAAGCAGTGTGCCTTAATGACTCTGACATTCATCATTATCAATTGCTTCGAAAGGTTAGTCACGGCACAAATCAATTCCAGCCTCCTGGATTACGTGGATCCACTACAGTTTGCGTACTGCCACAATAGGTAAACAGCAGATGTCATCTCCCTGATCTGCACTCAACCCTGGAACATCTAGCTAACAAGGACACCTATGTTCGACTCCTATTTATTGACTATAGTTCAGCCTTCAATGCCATTATTCCCACAAAACTCATCTCCAAACTCTGTGGCCTGGGCCTCAGCATCTCCCTCTGTGATTGGCTCCTGAGCTTCCTGATTCACAGACCACAATCAGTAAGGAAAGGCAACAACATCTCCTCCACGATCATCCTCAACATCGGTGTCCCACAAGGCTGTGTTCTCAGCCCCTTACTATACTCCTTATACACCTGTGTCTATGTGGCCAAATTCTCCTCCAATTCAATTTTCAAGTTTGCTGACAACACCACTGTAGTGGGGGGGTCAGACCTCAAACAATGAAGAATACAGAAATGAGATAGAGAATCTGGTGAACAATAATCTCTCCCTCAATGTCAACAAAATGAAGGATATTGTCATCAACTTCAGGAATTGTGAAGGAGAACATGCCCCTGTCGACATCAATGAGTAAAAAGGGTCAAGAGCTGCACATTTTTAGGTGTCAAGATCACCAACAACCTGTCCTGGTTCCCCTTAAGGAAGCCCATCTGCGTCTCTACTTTCTCAGAAGACTAAGGAAATTTGGCATGTCAGCTACAACTCTCATCAAGTCACTTTCACTTTTACAGATACACCATAGAAAACACTCTTTGCACAGCTTGGTGTGGTTCTTCCTCTGCCCAAGACCGCAAGGAACTACAAAAGGTCATGAATATAACCCAATCCATCATGCAAACCAGCCTCCCATTCATTGACTACGTCTACAGTTTCCACTACTTCGGCAAAGCAGCCAGCATAATTAAGGACCCCACACACCCCAGACATCCTCTCTTGCACCTTCTTCTGTTGGGAAAAAAATAACAAAAGTACAAGATCATATATCAATCGATCAAGAACAGGTTCTTCTCTGCTGCTGTCAGTCTTTTGAATGGACTTATCTTGTGTTAAGTTGATCTTTCTCCACATCCTAGCTATGACTATAACAATACTCCCTTGTTTCCTTCTCTATGAATGGTATATTTTGCCTGTATACCATGAAAGAAATAATAATTTTCATTATGTTAATGCATATGACAATAATAAATCAAATCAAAATCAAATCAAGATGTTGCTGCTTGTGGGAGGAATTAGATTCCCTACAGTGCAGAAGAAGGCAGTTCAGCCCATTGAGTCCGCACCAACTCTCTGGTAAAGCACTCCACCCAGGCTCTACTACTGCAACCCATGTATTAACCCCACTAATTCCTCTAACGTACACATCTTACGACACTAAGCAGTGATTGAGCAGGGCCAATCCACCCAACATGCACATCATTGAACTGTGGGAGACACCAGAGGAAACCCACGCAGACCTAGAGAGAAAATGCAGACTCAGCACAGACAGATACCCAAGGTCAGAATTGAACCTGGGTACACAATGCTGTGAGGCAGCAGTGCTAAGCACTGCAGCACCGTGCTGTGTTTGCCTATGAGTATAGACAGTCGGAGATACATTTTAAAAATTAGGGGTCTCACACTTAAGACACAAATTAGGAGAATTATTTTCTCTGAGGTTGTGCATCTGGAATTTTCATCCCAAGAAAGTAGCGGAGCCTGGGTAATTGAATGTATTCAAGGCTGAAATTTTTGATCTATGAGGTTTACGGAGGCCAGACAGGAAGGTGGAGTTGAGAACAGAGTCAGATCAGCCATGAGCTTGTTGAATGGTGGAGTGCATTTGAGGGGTCGAGTGGCCTACCTCTGCTCCCAATTCTTGAGGGTTCTTGTGTAAAGTCTACTATTGAAACTTTCAGGCAACATATTCCAGATAGCACGTTGCTACATTTATAAGTTTAAAAAAACTAAACTCAGAATCTTTTGGCAATTTATTTAAACATGTCCACTGATTACTAATCAGCCTGGCAGCGGTAGTACTCTTTCCTGATCTACTCTCTCAAAAATTCTGATAATTTTGAACCTCTCTTCATCTTCTCTGTAAGAAGTCTCACAACACATCATTTCTTACGTTCTTATGTTAAGTCCAACAGATTTATTTGGAATCCTGAGCTTTCGAAGCGCTGCTCCTTCATCAGATGAGTGGAGGTTAGTTTACAAAATTGACATATATAGGCAAAGACACAATCATAAGATAATTACAGATTGGAATGCAAGCCTTTACAGGTAATCAAGTCTTTACAGGTATGAACAGTGTGTGTGTGGACAGAGAGATAATCACAGGTTAAAAAGGTGTCATTTGTCTCAAGGAATTGTCTCAAGTAGGAATTTGCAAACTGAGGCAGTATATTGGGGGTTACAAGTATTGTGACATGAACCCAAGATCTCGGTTGTCCTCATGCATGCCGAATTTTGTGTGGCTATCAATTTCTGTTCAGCGATTCTGCATTTCTCTGCTCTGGGGGAAATGATGCCAGGTTAAAGTCCAGTAGGATTATTTGATAGCAAACGTCACTAGCTTTCAGGGCACCTTGTGGGTTGTGAGACTTCTTACTGTGTTTATTCCAGTCCAATGCCGGCATCTCCACATCTGGGGGAAACAATCCAGGTTTCTTCAGCCTTCACATTAACTAAAGAACTTTATCCATGATACCAATCCAATAAATCTCTGCTGTGTCACTGTTTATGATTCATGGATCCTGCAGGTCCCAAGCTCTCTGCAGAAGCAGTCTTTCCTCCAAAATATTAGTCAAATTAAGAGGGGGAGCTCGCAATGCAAAATTCAGAGTGGGAAACATTTGGATTCAGGGGACAGTCACTATCACATATTGGAAGGAAAATGACACTTACTATTCTTCTAAAATAATGACTGTTTGAAGGCAACTGGTCGGTAACCATCACAATAAATTGCATGGTAATTTTCACTAATTGCATTTGTGTCATCTATGCCTGTCAACTCTGTAAAATCACAAGTGCCATTAAACAGAAGTTGAGAATATTGACACCACTTATCACTGGGATTGTTCTCTTTAAAAAAGACTATCAAACTCACTAATGAGTTGTGGAGAATACCATTGACTGACCTTGAGTTGTAATTGTAATTGAAAACTAGCTGTTTATTTAGGTGCAAGGGTGAAACCCAAGTGATTGTTACTACCTTTAAAATCGTGAAATGATTTATTTCATGGTAGTCGTGCTGCTTAGTTTGCATGTGGCACTTCTGATTTTGGTTTTAAGCCCAGCCTCCATTCTGTGCTGTATCCTGTTTCACAAACGCTCAGCAGGCTCCTCATCCACGATGCCTCATAATAACGACCAATATTAATTTGACAATAGGGCAACAATAAGATTTTTTGCGAGATAGTCCAAAAATGTGCAGGTTAGGTAGATTGGCCGTGCTAAATTGCCCCTTAGTGTCAGGGGGATTAACCAAGGTAAATGTGTGGGGTTAGGGCATATGGGTATGATTATGGTTAGTGCAGTCTTGTTGGATCGACCTTCAGTACTGTCATACTCTATGATTCCATGATAGTTTACCTGGGTATGTTATATTACACCTTGAGAAGCTAGAAACCAATAAATAGTAATGCTCAAAACATTACATGACTTGTGATATATTACGTATAGTTATACTTATGCTTACTTATGTTTGGGTAGTAGGATGGTAATAATTAACACTGCTGCTTCACAACGCCTGGAGTCAAGATTCGATTCAGGCGTGGGTCACTGTCTGTATGGAGTTTACACATTCTCCCCATATTCCTCTGGGATCTCCAGTTTCCTCCCACAGTCTGAAAGACGTGCAGGTTAGCATTGGCTATGCTAAATTCTCTCTCAGTGTATCTGAACAGGCACTGGGAGTGTGGTGACTAGAGGATTTTCACAGTAACTTCATTGCAGTGTTAATGTGAGCCTACTTGTGACACTAATGTATCATTTTTAATAGTGCATTGAACAAGGGATTCTCAACCCATTCTTTTTTGAGCTCCTTTCCCAAGTGACAAACGGTACACAGACCTCAGAAACATAATACAAATTTTTCCTATATAAAATTGCATGCCCAATGAAAAGTATATCTTTATCATTTTTGATTTGCTTACAGCTTGATTCCAGTTTCTCTGCACTGACTGAACAGGAACAGGTCACATCCTTGCAGTTTGCCAATTCTTGTTTTATATAGAACATAGAACATTACAGCGCAGAACAGGCCCTTTGGCCCTCGATGTGGCGACGACCAATTAGGAACAAGCAGTGACCCTCTAACCTAAACCATTCCCTTTTCATCCATAAACTTATCTACTAACCTCTTAAACGCCACCAAACTTGGCGCATCTACAACTGCAGCAGGCAGGGCATTCCATACCCTTACCACCCTCTGGGTAAAGAACCTACCTCTGACATCCGTCCTATAACTACCACCCCTTAATTTAAAGCTATGTCCCCTCGTGCTAGCTTTCTCCATCCTAGGAAAAAGGCTATCACTGTCCACCCTATCTAAACCTCTAATCATCTTATATGTTTCAATAAGGTCTCCTCTTAGCCGCCTTCTTTCTAACGAAAACAACCTCAAATCCCTCAGCCTCTCTTCATAAGACCTGCCCTCCATACCAGGCAACATCCTGGTAAACCTCCTCTGTCCCTCTCCAATGCCTCCACATCTTTCTTATAATGTGGGGACCAGAACTGCACACAATACTCCAAGTGCGGCCGCACTAGAGTTTTGTACAGTTGCAACATGACGTTGCGGCTCCGAAATTCAATCCCCCTACCAATAAAAGCTAAGACTCCGTATGCCTTCTTAACAACCTTATCGACTTGATTGCCAACTTTCAGGGATCTATGCACATATACACCAAGATCCCTCTGTTCATCAACACTATTAAGAGTCCTACCATTAGCCCTATACTCTACACATTTGTTATTCCTGCCAAAGTGAATTACCTCACACTTTTCCACATTAAACTCCATTTGCCACCTCTCGGCCCAGCTCTGCAACTTGTCCAAGTCTCTCTGCAAACTATAACATCCCTCTTCACTATCTACCACTCCTCCGACTTTGGTGTCATCCGCAAATTTACTAATCCATCCTTCAATACCCTCATCCAGATCATTTATAAAAATTACAAACAGCAGGGGCCCCAAAACAGACCCCTGAGGTACACCACTTGTAACCGAACTCCACGATGAATATCTCCCATCAACCACCACCCTCTGTCTTCTATCTGCTAGCCAATTCCTAATCCAATTAGCTAAATCACCCTCAATCCCATACATCTGCATTTTCTGCAGAAGCCTTCCATGGGCCACCTTATCGAACGCCTTACTAAAGTCCATATATACCACATCAACCGCCTTACCCCCATCCACCTCTTTGGTCACTTTTTCAAAAAACTCAATGAGGTTAGTAAGGCACGACCTACCCTTCACAAAACCATGCTGACTATCCCCAATCAATTCATTTCTCTCTAAATAACTATAAATCCTATCCCTAATAATTCTCTCCAATACTTTGCCCACAACAGAAGTAAGACTCACTGGCCTATAATTCCCTGGAAAGTCTCTCTTCCCCTTCTTGAACAATGGGACCACATTCGCTATCCTCCAGTCTTCCGGCACTATACCCGTAACCAACGACGACCTGAAGATCAGAGCCAGAGGCTCTGCAATCTCCTCTCTCGCCTCCCAGAGAATCCTAAGGTAAATCCCGTCCGGCCCAGGGGACTTATCTAACTTCAAACCCTCAAGAATATCTAGCACATCCTCCTTATCTACTTCAATACTTTCCAGTTTGCAACCCTGTATCCCAGTGTTCTCCACAACTACATTTACCTCTCCCTGCATGAATACCGAAGAGAAATATTTGTTCAGTGCCTCTCCAATCTCTTCAGGCTCCACGCACAACTTCCCACTGCTGTCCATGACTGGCCCTAATCTTGCCCTAACCAATCTTCTATTCTTAACATATCTAAAGAAAGCTTTAGGATTCTCCTTGATCCTATCAGCCAAAGTCTTCTCGTGTCTTCACATATTATATAACCAAATTTTAAAAACATGGAACTGGATACAATTACTATAAGACCATAAGACATATGAGCAAATGTAGGGCATTCAGCCTATTGAGTCTGCTCCCAAGATTCTCATTTCAAATATTACAGCAGATATAACACAGAGAGAGGTTGTGGGGAGAATGTGAAATTATATGCACGGTCTGTGATATGGAATTTTATCAAATATATTCAGGATGTTCATAGCAGTCTCCATCCTTTACTTAAATAATAACTTCAAAATATTCAAATCACATTTGTGAGTTGTGACTTACTATTCACAAATCTCTTAATCAGCTTAAATCAGCTAAAATTTAAAGTTTATAAATGTCATAAGCAAGCTTACATTAACACTGCTATGAAGTTACTCCAAAAATCCCCAAGCTGTCACAATCCAGCATCTGTTCGGGTATACTGAGGGAGAATTTAGCATGGCTAATGCACCTAACCAGCTTGTCTTTCAGACTGTGGGAGGAAATCGGAGCACCCGGAGGAAATACAAGCAGACATGGGGAAAACGTGCAGACTCTGCACAATCATAAACTCAGATCCTTGATGCTGTGAGACAGCAGTGCCAACCATTGTGCCACCAGGCTGTCCACTTTGAGCTATTAGATCTATACCTATTACACAGTTGCAGTGTTGCACTTCTCACTGGAGAATATCCTCAATGTGAAGATGAGACTTGATCCCACAGGGACTGTGTGATGTTTACTCCTACCAATACTGTAATGGACAAACATGGGTTAACTGCAACCTTCCACTTTAGACCTAATTTGTATGTTAGTTGTTTAATAGAACTCACTGGGGTATATAAAGAGATTGCAGATGGCACTGGGAGTAGGATGTGTGTACGAGTGGTAAAGAGAATAAAGTGAATTTGTGAAGAAGCTGGACTTGCATCATCTTTTATTACTGAACTGCAACTGAGAGGCTTAACATCAGTGACAGATAGGTTGATGAGGATGCAGTCAAGTAGTTATTACCCTCTTGTTGGTTCTCTCACCACCTGCTGGAAGCCTAAGCTGGCAGATATGTCTTTCAGGACTTGGCCAGCTTGGTCAGTGATAATGTTGAGTCACACTTGGAGATGGACATTGAAAACCCCTATCCCTGGCTGCAGCAATGTGCCCTTGTTACCATCAGTGCTTCTCCCAAGTGATATCCAACATGGAAAAGTAATGATTCATTAGCTGAGAGAGAGTGGTATGGGACAATCAGCAGGGAGGTTTCCTTGCCCATGTTGACCTGATATTGTGAGTCAAAACTGAGAACAGGAGCCACTTTCTCCTGATTGTACTGGCACCTCTGGTGGAAGAAGATTCAGTAAGAAGTCTCATGACACCAGATTAAAGTCCAACAGCTTTATTTGGTAGCACAAGTTTTCAGAGTGTCACTCCTTCTCCAGGTGATTTAAGTAAGAGTTGTGTTCACAAACAGGGCATACATAGACACAGACTCAATTTACAAGATAATGATTGGAATACAAGTCTTTACAGGTACAGATTATGTGAATGGAGAGAGGATAAGCACAGGTTAAAGAGATGCCTTGCTCACTGAATGCATGGTGTCACTTTGATTTGCCATCTATGTGGATGACCTGTACACTTCAGAAAATTGCCAGGGGACAGGACAAAAATATAGTCCTCTCATTTTCTGATCTCCCCTTGTTCCTGGTCAAAATGAGGAAAGTACAGTAAGAAGTCTCGCAACACCAGATTAAAATCCAACAGGTTTATTTGGTAGCACAAGCTTTCAGAGTGTCACTCCTTCTCCAGTGAGTGAAGAGTTATGTTCACAAACAGGACATACGTAGACACAAACTCAATTTACAAGGCAATAGTTGCAATGCGAGTCTTTACAGATAATCAAGTCTTAAAGATACAGACAATGTGAGTGGAGAGAGGGTTAAGCACAGATTAAAGAAATGTGTATTGTCTCCAGACAGAATAGTTAGTGACATTTTGCAAGCCCAGGTTACAGTTACTGTGACATGAACCAAGATCCTGGTTGAGACCGTCCGCATGTGTGCAGAACTTGGCTATCAATTTTCGCTTGGTGATCCTGTGTTGTCATGTATCTTGAAGGCCACCGTGGAGAAAGCTTGTCTGAAGATCAAAGGCTGAATGCCTATGACTGCTGAAGCGTTCCCCAACAGGAAGAGAACACTCCTGCCTGGTGATTGTCAAACAGTGTTCATTCATCCATAGCGTCTACATGGTCTCGTCAATGTACCAAGCCTCAGAACATCCTTTCCTACAGATTATCAGTTAACAATGTTGGCCAAGTTGCAGGAGTACGTATATGTACCTACTGAATGGTATTTTCACGTGAGAGGATGGCATCCGTGTCAATAGTGGAGTACATCTTACAGAAGTTGCTGTGGCAGGGTTGTTTGGTGTCGTTGTCGCTGTTCTCCCAAAGGCTGGGTAGTTTGCTGTGGACAATGGTCTGTTTGAGGCTGTGTGATTGTTTGAAGGCAAGAAGTGGGGTGTGGGGGATGGCCTTGATGAGATGTTCGTCTTTATCGATGACGTGTTAAAGGCTCCAGAGAACATGTTGTGGCTTCTCTGTTCGAGAGAAGTACTGATGATGAAGGGTACTCTGTCCACCATGTCCCATGTTTGTCTTCTGAGGAAGTCAGTGCAGTTTTTCGCTGTGGCATGTCAGAACTGTTGATCAATGAGTCGAGTATCGTATCCTGTTCTTATGAAGACATCTTTCAGCATCTGTAGGTGCGATCCTCCTCATCTGAGTGGATCCTAGGTATAAGAAGGCTTGTCCATAGGGGATGGCTTCCTTAGGGTGTTTAGGGTGGAAGTTGAAGAAGTGGAGCATCGTGAGGTTATCTGTGGGCTTCCGGTACAGTGAAATGTTGAGATTACTGTCCTTGATGGAGATGCTTGTGTCCAAGAAAGCAACTGATTCCGGAGAGCAGTCCATGATGAGTCTGATGGTGGGATGGAACTTGTTGATGTCATCATATAGTTGTTCCAGTGATTGTTGGCCATGAGTCCAAAGGAAGAAAATGTCATCGATGTATAGCGTCGATTGAAGGTCCTGTGCAGTGAAGAGGTCTTGTTCGAACCTGTGCATGAAGATGTTGGCATATTGAGATGCGAATTTGGTCCCCATAGCTATTCTGTGTGTCTGGATGAAGAACTGGTTGTTAAAGGTGAAGATGTTGTGGACCAGGATGAAGCGGATGAGTTGTAAAATTGCATCTGGAGATTGGCAGCTGTCGGCATTAAGCACTGAGGCAGTTGCAGCAATGCTGTCATCATGGGAGATGCTGGTGTAGAGTGCTGAGACATCCATTTTGACGAGGAGTGCTCCTGATTCAACTGCTCCATGTGTACTGAGTTTCTGTAGGAAGTCCGTAGTGTCACGACGCAAGCTGGGGTTTCTTTGTACAATGGGTTTCTGGATGCCTCTTGATGTAGCCAGGGAAATTCTCGCACAGAGTCACATTGCCTGATACAATGAGAAGGCCAGATATGTTTGCTTTGTGTATCTTTGGGAGGCAGTAGAGATGCCAATGTAGGGAGTATGTGGGATGAAAGCATGGAGGGTGCTCTGAAGTTCTGGATCAAAGGTCTTGATTAGTTTGTTGAATTGACATTGAGTTGTGTTCTTTGGTCAGATCTGCAATTAACTGTCAATAGTTCCTCACTGTTCAGTTGCCAGTACACTTCTTTGCAGTAATCCGTTCGGTTCAGTATGATGACGGCCCCTTCTTTGTTGGTTTGGTAACAATGTTGCGGTTGATATTGAGAGCGCAGAAGGCGTTGTGTTGTGCTTGGGTGATACTCGGGGCTGTCCTGTGAGTGCGGCTGATGAATTTGGCATTGACACACCTCCTGACGGCTTGAGCATACATGTCGAGTAGAGGGCAGCGGCTTTCCGGAGGAGCCCAATTTGACTCTTTCCTCTTCGGATGCCGCACTGCGGATTTCTCTGTTGGCTGTTCTAGTTCATTGGTTGTCTCATTGAATTCTCTATTGGCCTCTTGGATTTGAGGAAGAACTCGTGCAGCCTCATTCACCTGATGAATTCCTCTGTGTTCGCTGTGAGATTGATGGAGTCTATTTTGGTGGTGGGGCAGAAATTGAGCCTCGGTTGAGAACTCCGATTTTGTCTGGTTAAAGTGTGTAGTCCGACAAATTGACAATGGACTTCCCTGTGGCGATGCTGTTTTCTACTGTGGTACCGGGGGAGGCTTCGTTGCTGCCAGTGATGATGCTGAATTTCTCAAAATTTCCTGTTTGAAGTGTGCATATAAATTTTGTAGTTCTGTTGTCTCGTCTGCTTGGCAGAGTTTCGTAGCTTTTCTGTGGCCTGAGCGCAAGTTGAGAATGCATACTCTACCTTGGTTTCCAGGTATACAGCTGGTGTATGAAGTGGTTGAGGAATGTGAGAGAGATGCGATGGCAAAGCCTCTCAGCTTAGTCTGTGTTATGGGTTGACCTGAATGAGTTCATGATCTGTAGTCCTTTTAGTATCTTGTCTGTTTTTTTGCACCTTTGCAGAAACTTGATGTCTGTGTTGTTATGTGCAATCTTCTTGGAGATCCTCTCCATTTGGAGCCAGCAGTTTGCAGTGTCGATGGATTCATCCAGGGATAATGATGGAGTCTGTGACTTTGACTGAAAGGTATAATTCTGTGAGTATGACTATATGAGGTTGTTGCTTGGTTAGTCAGTGATATAGCTCTTCGATATTCAGCACAGATTCTCATGTTATTGAGGAGGATTTTATAAAATAGTCTGGGGTACGTCTACTTTTGCCTTTTACAGTATAAAACAAATCCCAGAGAGTCCATCCAATGTCATTCTTATTAAACTTTTTCATAATGGTTTGATACAATTGGGTAGCTTGCTAGATCATTTCAGCAAGCATCTATGAGTCAACTACATTGCTGTGGGTCTGGAGTCACTAGTAGATCAGTTCTAGTAAGGATGGCAGATTTCCTTCCCTAAAGGACATTAGTGAATCAGATGGGTTTTAACAACAATTTTGTGGTTTTATAGTCACCATTCATTGAATTCCCACTGTATAGAAGCAGACTATTCAGCCCATCGTGCATGGAACTGACAACAATTCCATCTAGATCCTATTCCCGTAACCTCAGGTGTTTACCATTTTTCCCTGACACCAAGGGGTAATTTGTTAGCATCACCAATTCAGCTAACCCATACACCTCTGGACTGTGGAAGGAAGCCAGAGAACCAGAGGAAACCCATACAGATACAGGAAGAACATGCAAACTCCACACAGATGGTGATCTAAGCCAGGATTCGAACCCAGGTCGCTGGCACTGTGAGGCAGCAGTGCTAACCACTGTGCAATTGTGCCGTGCCATTACTGAAACTAGTTTTTTATTCTAGTTTAACTGTGGATTGCAGCATTTCATTCGATCCTATATATAAGGCAACACCATTTTTGAGACCAAAATACCTGTGATACAATCCTAACTGATGTTACCACGGAACAAGTCAGATCCCAGAGTGGAACCTGGCTTGATAGTTCCCAACTTTTATTTTTTGTTTACGAACACGGAGAATCAGAGTATTAATGCTGCTTTCATCAAAAGAATAAAACATTCATTACACAAGACAAAATAAACTATATTACAATCCTCCTTCACCTCAATTATATCTTTACAGATATATATATAGATTTGGTAGAATAATACAAGTTACAAAATCTAAATTATACTCTAATGTTTTGCAGTAAATACACAATCCATGTAAACCAAAAGGTGAACTATGGTCAGACATATTACACACTGAATGTAATGTATACAGATACCACTCAAACTTCGTTGGTGAATTTCTCATCAAATCTGCCCCAGGTGCTTGTCATACAGAAACTCAACAAGTCTCACAGAAACTCTATCCTTTACCTTGGGTCTCCAATCTCTCCTTCAAAAAACTCACCTTGGCATGTCTTCCCAAATTACGCTTTCACTTGAACATCTTTAACAAGGATCCACTTCCAGGGTTTCTCGTGATGTTCCTCTCCCCGAGATCACTACATGCATTTAAACTTCATCTTTCACATCTCTCTCAGCTATTTAGCTATACCAGTAGAACAGCATTGTTTCACAAATCTAGAATACCTGATTGTCTCCTCAGCTCTTTTTGTCTCTCGCAAGCTCAGTTTGTTCCAAGTCTGCTTCCAGCAGCATCCTCTCTATAAACATGGAGCCCTTCTCTGCTCCTCATTCTTATCTGTCCTTACGGGAACTTCTCCAGAATCAGGTTCTTTTTCTTTTACTTAATTTGAAGGTATTCTTGGGACTTTTCTCCATTTTCTTTAGGGAACTGCTTCCGACAGTTCCCTCCCACTGCAGATTGCTGATAACTTAACATCTTCTTTGAATCCAGAACTCACTCACTGTTACTTTAACACATCTAAAATGCTTTGACTTAGTTTCCTCAGCAATTTGTCAATGTGTCTAATTAGAGAGAGAGATCTTTCAGCATAATCACCAACTGAACCTCAAATTGCTTTCTGTTCCCCTATGGCCTCTCTGTTGCTAGGCAACATTCCAGTTTTCTACACTGTGTTTGTTTTAACTTCCCTTCAAGAGTTGTGAAACCTCATTAAAAATGCAGATTATACAAACAGCTCTAGACATGCCATCTTTATTCCAAAATGAGACTAGACCCAGGTTTTACCTATTAAGCCCATAAATAAAAAATATAAATTAAAATAAAGAATATAAATTAAACTTAAACTTAAAGCTGTACCTTATTCATGACAAACGAATAGCTTACTTAAAACTGACAATGTTTAGGTCTATGCTCAACATATAAGTTGCCCACCAAATTTTTCAGCTAATAAATGCATGTTTCAGAGGAAAGTCACTTTAGGACCTGGCCTCAATTTTCTGGCTCAGAAATATATGGGGTTGTACTTGCCTTATAATTTTGTACAAGGGATCAGGTAAGCGAATATAGACCTTCTTGCCAAGAAGATGCTTGGGAATTTAAGATATGCCTACGCATGGTAACCAATGAATAGAAATGGATGATTCTGCGAAGAGAATTTAGCACAGTTGGTGTCAACCTAAAAGTTACAACATTTATTAGCTTGTGAAAAAAACTGCTGCAGTGAGTAAATTGGCACGAGAATGGAAGAAGAATATGCACCATGGGAGCAGGGATCAACCCACTGGTCTGATCTTGGGAAGCGTTTATCAGAATGGGTCCTCAAAAAACATCCAAATGGTTACATCATCGCCAGCAACATAATGTGCACTTAAGTGAACCAAATCAAACCCTGAGTCCAGCAGGATTTCAAAGCAATAGCTAGTAAGAGCTAACTTGGCATCTATTAAAGACGTGCTGGTTTTGTGCATGGGCCATGCTAAATTCTCCCTCAATGCACCCAAACTGGTGCCAGAGTGTGGCGACTAGGGGATTTTCACAGTAAGTTCATTATAGTGTGAATATAAGCCAACATGTGACACAAATAAAATAAGCTTAAGCTTAGCAAATGGTTGCCCATGTAGCCACTTCATGGTATTAAAATGTCTAGCAGAAAACCAAGATTGCTCAGTGATTATTACCAAAAGACATTGTTGGGAAAGTGACCAGTTCTCAGCGATTTTTAATCAGTGGCAAAGATAAGAATACCTATTATACCACACTGGCAACATGGATGAAGTGCTCATGAATTTCGATATGCCCATCAACCAAATGCTCAAATAATTCAAAAAATGCAGATTTTCAATTCGATTTATGGTTTATGATTCTGTGAGAGGAAGATAATTTTAATGGGGAGGATTATGACGCTGAAAGTGCCACGTATGACACAAAGTGCGATTCTTATGATGATGTCAGAGTGACTCAGAATGAATTTGATGAACTCTATGCCCTTAGATGGCCCAGCTAATAAAACTAATGTTTTTTAAAACATTACGATTGTGGCTCAAAATATACTTGTTGAATTATTTCATTAAATAAAACATGACACAATGTCTTGAAAATGTTTATTTATTAATGTCACAAGTAGACTTACATTAACACTGCAATGAAGATATTGTGAAAATCCCCCAGTCCCAACATTCCAGCATCTGTTTGGCTGTACACTGAGGGAGAATTTAGCATGGCCAAAGTACCTAAGCAGCACATCTTTGGATTGTGGGAGGAAGCCGCAGCACTCGGAGGAAATCCACGCAGACACAGGGAGAATGTGCAGACTTCACACAGACAGTGACCCAAGCCGGGAATCAAACCTGGGATCATCGTGCTGCCTACTAAACTACCAATGTTAAGATTTTTACTATGTGAAGTTGTAACCCCCATGACTTGCTTGGGCTTGCAAAATCTCATTTACTATCCTATCTGGAGACAATACAATCTCTTTTAACTGTGCTTAATGCTCTCTCCACTCACATTGTCTGCATCTTTAAGACTTGATTAGATGTAAAAAACTCGCGCTCTAATCAGTATTCTGTAAACTGAGTGTGTGCTTTTATATGCCCTGTTTGTGATCAGAACTCCCCACTCACTTGAGCTTTTGGTCAGAGGCCCAAAATCTAGTGGCTTCTGCTACCAAATAAACCTGTTGGACTTTAACCTGGTGTTGTGAGACGTCTTACCAAGTTTTTATTTCACATGGCAACCATCTATACCATCCAGCGATTCACATTTTATACTCAGTGTGTACGTTGACTTCTGTTTTTGGAAGGATTCTTTGAAAATTCAAAGGCCGACTTGTACACCACAACCTACGATATTTAATTAGCTGAATTTAAATTCCCCAGCTGTTGTAGTGCCTTTGATCTCATGCCTCTGAATCACTAATACAGTAACATGATCACCACATTATCATTTCCTTTATGACTTGATTTGACCAAATTTATCTCCCGCAGAGAGATAAAGGTAAAGTGAAAATCAACAATGACTGCTTTGGAATGGAAATGAAAGTTAGAACATCATGCTGCGCTTTAAAGAAATAATACCAGAACTGAGAGGCTTTTTAAGATGTATAAATTGAGGAATGAACAATAAGAGATAACAAAACACTTATTTTGCTTGATACTAGTAATTATATTCATTAGTATATTCCATGATATGTTACGCTTTTTAAAAATGTATTCATTCAAGGGTGGAGGTGCCTCAGGGACAGCCTGCATTTGTTGTCCAACTCTAACCACCTTGACGGAGTGAATGTTTAAGGTGATGGATGGGGTGCTGTGTACTGGATGGTGTTGAGCTTCTTGTGAGTTGTTGAAAGCACAGTCAGCAAGATAAATAGAGAGAATTGAACTCACACTGAGGCTTGATTTCAAGCAACTTTTTTTAAAATGGCATCTAGGCTTTTTGGCTAAGATGCAAATGAGATCAAACGCTGGAGAAGTTGCAATGCTAGCTCCTAACAGCTTGGATCATGTAGCTCAAGCCCAAGACAGGAAGAGGTTTGCTTGTTTTGTCAGCTTGGATCTGTAATGTCTCACTGATTGAGACATTTATTGGATTTGATTGGATATAGCTAAAAAAAATTCTATCATACTCCTGTCTTGTGCCTTGTAGGTGGTGGGTAGGCTTTGGGAAGTCAGAAACTGAACTATTTACTGCAGAATTTCTAGCCTTTGACAAAGACCATAAGACCGTAAGACATAGGAGCGGAATTAGGCCACTCAGCCCTTCAAATTTGCTCCATCATTCAATCATGGCTGATATGTTTCTCCTCCCTGTTCTCCTGCCTTTTCCCCATAACTCCTGACCCTCTTATTAATCAAGAACTTACCTATCTCTGTCTTAAAGACATTCAATGACCTGGCCTTCACAGCCTTCTGCAGCAAAGGGTTCCACAGATTCACCACTCTCTGGCTAAAGAATTCCTCCTCATCTCTGTTTTAAAGGATTGTCCCTTTTGCCTGAAGTTGTGCCATCTGGTTCTAGTTTTTACCAGTAGTGGAAACATCCTCTTGAAGTCCATTCTATCCAGGCCTTGCAGTGTCCTGTAAGTTTCAATACGATACCTCTTCATCCTTCTAAATTCCAACGAGTACAGACTCGGAGTCCTCAAATGTTCCTTATATGACAAGCTCTTCATTGTAGGGATCATTCTTGAGAAGCTCCTCTGGATCTTTTCCAAGGTCAGCACATTCTTTCTTAGATTATGGGGCCCAAAACTGCTCACAATACTCCAAACGGAGTTTAACCAGAGCCTTATACAGTCTCAGAAGCACATCCCTGTTCTTGAATCCTAGCCCTCGGGACATGAATGCTAACATTGCATTTGTCTTCCTAACTATCAATTGAAGCTTAACCTTGTTAACCTTAAGAGAATCTTGAGCAATGACTCCCAAGTCCCTTCGTGTTTTTGATTTCCTAAGCATTTCCCCATTCAAAAAATAGCCTGTGTCTCTGTTCATCCTTTCAAAGTGCAGAACCTCATACTTTTCCAAATTGTATTTCATCTGCCACTGCTTTGACCATTCTCCTAACCCTCCAAGCCCTTCTGTAGCTCCTGGAGCTTCTGCAATGCTATCTGTCTCTCTCCCTATATTTGTACTTTCTACAAACCTAGCAACAGTGCATTCAGTTCCTTGCTCCAAATTGTTGATGTATATTGTGAAAAGTTGTGGTCCTAGCACTGACCCCTGAGGCACATCACTAGTCACTGGCTGCCATCCTGAGAAAGACCTCTTTATCCCCACTCTCTGCCTTTTGCAAGTCAGTCATTCCTTTATCCAGGCCAGGGTGTTACTCAACATATTAAACAGTCTTCTGTGCGGCACCTTGTCAAAGGCCTTCTGGAAATCTAAATAAATCATGTTCACTGGTTCTCCTTTATCTAACTGCCTTGTTACCTCCTCAAAGAACCTAACAGATTTGTCAAACATGACCTCCGCTTAAGAAATCCATGCTGATTCAGTCCTATTTTATCATGCACTTCCAAGTACTCTGCAATCCCATCTTTAATAATGAACTCTAAAAACTTGCTAATGACTAAAGTCAGGCTAACTGGCCTAAAATCTCCCCTCTGCTGCCTCCCTCCATTCTAGATTCGTTACTTTCCAGTCTTCTGGTACCCTCCCTGCCTCTAACGATTCCTGAAAGATCACCACCAATGCCTCCACAATTTCCTCAGCTATCTCTTTTAGAACCCTGGTGTGTAGTCCATCTGATCGAGGTGATTTATCCACCTTCAGACTTTTCAGTTTCCCCAAAACTTGCTCCTTAGTGATGGTCACTACATTCACCTGTGCCCGCTGACTCTCCTGGAGCTCTGGCATCCCACTGGTGTCTTCTATAGTGACGCAAAATAACAAATCAGTTCCTCTGCCATTGCGTAGTTTCCTATTATGACTTCTCCAACTTCATTTTCCAGTGGTCCAATGGCTATTTTTGACTCTCTTACCGTTTATATGTTAAAAAGCTCTTCCTATCTTCTTTAATATTACTAGTTATCTTACACTTACATTTCATCTTCTCCACTCTTATTGCCTTTTCAGTTGTCTTTGCTCACTTTTAAAGACTTCTCAATCCTCCGGCTTCCTAATAATCTTTGCTACTTTGTATGCTTTTACTTTCATTTTTATGTCACAGTATTCATACAGTTCATCAAATTTCATTTCTGGTCCATGGTAATCCCCAAGATGTTGATAATGGGGGAATTCAATGATGGTAATGCCATTGAATATCAAGAGGAGATGGTTAGATTCTTTCTTGTTGGAATTGGTCATTGCCCGGCACTTGTGTGGCTCAAGAAAGATGCGAAAGATAGTTGTACAAAGCGTGAAAGGATCCAATTTGAGGGTCAGGAATTAAAGGGATAATAAAGTCTAGGAGAATAGCTACACTCCAGATACTGGGGTCATCTGATTTTGTGTTGTAAGTGCCGTGACAGAATAAAACTTCCATTAAGTCCTGAAAAAATTTACCACATCACAGTCAATTCTGACTCCTCAAATCTTTGACACCATATTGATAATAGTTATGCCTTTAGTTTGCAGATGTATGGGATTGAGGGTGATTTAGCTAATTGGATTAGGAATTGGCTAGCAGATAGAAGACAGAGGGTGGTGGTTGGTGGGAGATATTCATCGTGGAGTTCGGTTACTAGTGGTGTACCTCAGGGATCTGTTTTGGGGCCCCTGCTGTTTGTAATTTTTATAAATGATCTGGATGAGGGTATTGAAGGATGGATTAGTAAATTTGCGGATGACACCAAAGTCGGAGGAGTGGTAGATAGTGAAGAGGGGTGTTATAGTTTGCAGAGAGACTTGGACAAGTTGCAGAGCTGGGCCAAGAGGTGGCAAATGGAGTTTAATGTGGAAAAGTGTGAGGTAATTCACTTTGGCAGGAATAACAAATGTGTAGAGTATAGGGCTAATGGTAGGACTCTTAATAGTGTTGATGAACAGAGGGATCTTGGTGTATTTGTGCATAGATCCCTGAAAGTTGGCAGTCAAGTCGATAAGGTTGTTAAGAAGGCATACGGAGTCTTAGCTTTTATTGGTAGGGGGATTGAATTTCGGAGCCGCAACGTCATGTTGCAACTGTACAAAACTCTAGTGCGGCCGCACTTGGAGTATTGTGTGCAGTTCTGGTCCCCGCATTATAAGAAAGATGTGGAGGCATTGGAGAGGGTACAGAGGAGGTTTACCAGGATGTTGCCTGGTATGGAGGGCAGGTCTTATGAAGAGAGGCTGAGGGATTTGAGGTTGTTTTTGTTAGAAAGGAGGCGGCTAAGAGGGGACCTTATTGAAACATATAAGATGATTAGAGGTTTAGATAGGGTGGACAGTGATAGCCTTTTTCCTAGGATGGAGAAAGCTAGCACGAGGGGACATAGCTTTAAATTAAGGGGTGGTAGTTATAGGACGGATGTCAGAGGTAGGTTCTTTACCCAGAGGGTGGTAAGGGTATGGAATGCCCTGCCTGCTTCAGTTGTAGATGCGCCAAGTTTGGTGACGTTTAAGAGGTTAGTAGATAAGTTTATGGATGAAAAGGGAATGGTCTAGGTTAGAGGGTCACTGCTTGTTCCTAATTGGTCGGCACAACATTGAAGGCCGAAGGGCCTGTTCTACGCTGTAATGTTCTATCTTCTATGTTCTAAATGTAAATTAATGCATTGTAGTATTTAAACTGTAGTTTACAAAGGACAATTGGCAGCTATAACATTGTTTTTGTGACTTTCCCTTAATACATCACTTTTAGACTTCTTCAAGAATCTCCTGAAATGTACCCTTACTTTTCCCTTTTCCCTTTATCTTTTCTTGTAGAAATTTCCAGCAATCAGCATGATCTCTTCGTTCCTGGGATATCCACATGCAGTGTTTTGCAAACTTTACACCAGTTTTAAAGTTCTTTAAAATTATTTGAACATTTATTTTGGTTCTTGTCAATACAAAAGTTGGCAGATAGTTGATTTGGTGAAACAACTTAACAGGGTCCATTAAGGAATAAAGCAATATTTAACAATTAAGCGATAATTTATGAGTCATACAGAGTCATTAGTCTCTGGAACAGCCCGGACATAGGTCAACACGATTTCGGGAATAAAAACAAAAAATGTTGCAAAAACTCAATAGGTCTGGCAGAGAGAAAAACAGAGTTAACATTTCAAGTCCAACATGAACTTGAATTCAAATGAGAGCTGAAATGGTTCCAAAAAAGCATGAGCTCCTTTGGAGCATTTCCTGGTCTCATCTGAATTCTTTTGATTCTTTCTTTCCTCGTTTATACGTTTTCCTGTACAACTGCGCACTGAACCTTTTGGAAAGCCCATTTTATATCTACAGCTTTGCAATCGAGGATTTCTCCAAACGTATTAAGTAAAACCAATTAATTCACATCACAGACAACATAATGAAAATGATCAAAAATACATTGACAGTTACATCAATAAACCATTGCTACCTCATTTACAGTTATGTCAATTAACCATCAGTACTCTATTCACACAGTTAAATCAATCAACCATTGATACTACATTCAGACAGTTACATGGATAAACAATTGATTCTCCATTCACAGACACATCAATAAACCATCAATACTCCATTCACAGTTACACTAGTAAACCATCATTACTTCATCCACACTGTTACATCAATAAACAATCGATACTCCATCCACACTGTTACATCAATAAACAATCGATACTCCATTCACACTGTTACATCAATAAACAATCGATACTTCATCCACACTGTTACATCAATAAACAATCGATACTCCATTCACACTGTTACATCAATAAACAATCGATACTCCATTCACACTGTTACATCAATAAACAATCGATACTCCATCCACACTGTTACATCAATAAACAATCGATACTCCATCCACACTGTTACATCAATAAACAATCGATACTCCATCCACACTGTTACATCAATAAACAATCGATACTCCATTCACACTTACATCAATAAACAATCGATACTCCATCCACACTGTTACATCAATAAACAATCGATACTCCATTCACACTGTTACATCAATAAACAATTGATACTCCATCCACACTGTTACATCAATAAACAATCGATACTCCATTCACACTGTTACATCAATAAACAATTGATACTCCATCCACACTGTTACATCAATAAACAATCGATACTCCATCAACTGTTTTACATCAATAAACAATCGATACTCCATTCACACATACATCAATAAACAATCGATACTCCATCCACACTGTTACATCAATAAACAATCGATACTCCATTCACACTGTTACATCAATAAACAATCGATACTCCATTCACACTGTTACATCAATAAACAATCGATACTCCATTCACACTGTTACATCAATAAACAATCGATACTCCATTCACACTGTTACATCAATAAACAATCGATACTCCATCCACACTGTTACATCAATAAACAATCGATACTCCATTCACACTGTTACATCAATAAACAATGATACTCCATCCACACTGTTACATCAATAAACAATCGATACTCCATTCACACTGTACATCAATAAACAATCGATACTCCATTCACACATACATCAATAAACAATCGATACTCCATCCACACTGTTACATCAATAAACAATCGATACTCCATTCACACTGTTACATCAATAAACAATCGATACTCCATCCACACTGTTACATCAATAAACAATCGATACTCCATCCACACTGTTACATCAATAAACAATCGATACTCCATCACACTGTTACATCAATAAACAATCGATACTCCATCCACACTGTTACATCAATAAACAATCGATACTCCATTCACACTGTTACATCAATAAACAATCGATACTCCATCCACACTGTTACATCAATAAACAATCGATACTCCATCCACACTGTTACATCAATAAACAATCGATACTCCATCCACACTGTTACATCAATAAACAATCGATACTCCATTCACACATACATCAATAAACAATCGATACTCCATTCACACATACATCAATATACCATCAATACTCTATTCACAGTTACACTAATAAACCATTGATACTCCATTCACACAGTTACATCAATAAACCATTGAAATTCCATTCATATTTATGTCAATAAACCATCGATACTCCATTCACATAGTTATATTGATAAACTATAGATACTTCATTCACACTGTTATATCAATAAACCATCGATACTCCATTCACAGTTACATCCTGGACTACACGTGACAAACTCTAACACATGCGGATGATTTGGGTCTCTGTTGATCTTTAGTAATATTGTAGGGTGTGGTACTGTTTGACAGGTCTTTCATGTTACCTTTGCAATCTTTAGTAACAGTCACATACTAACTGCAAAAAAAAAACACATATACACTACAAAGAATTCAAGCTCAGAACTGTCTCCATGCTTGCTTGTGCATGACCCTCGGTGTGGGTCATGAATGCTATATTCAGTCCTACTTTAATCTTATATGCACCGCGTATTAATGCCTTTGGTAACACAATTATAATCAGAGTTTAGCAATCAAATCAAAAATATGCAAATAGGCTCATCATTTTGGAATATCCTTTTCTTGCCTCAGTTAAAGTCTACATTCCACAGCTACTCAATCATTTTAAACTGTTTTAATTTCCATTTAATCATTCCGCATTGTTCTAACTTCTTACCCTTTGTCTGCATAAATATCTAGTTTCACACATGTCATCCCTAACTATCACCAGACCTCTCTTATTTATGTCTAACCTAATCAATGCAAGCAGCTCTTCATATGGCTGTAATTCTCTCTTTATTTACCAGAACCCCACGCAAACATTTATAAAGACCAGCAGCAAAGTTTCACAGTACAAAGAAAAATCTATTAAAAAAATACTTCCTTACAGTTCACTGCGGGCATCGCCTATACTGTAAACTTGCACTTCGTCAGGAAACAGCTCAGAAAGAACAGCATGATGGTTAGCACTGCTGACTCACAGCGCAGGGTCTAGGGTTCAATTCTTGGTTTGGGTCACTGTTTATGCGGAGTCAACACATTCTCCTCTGTCTGTGTGGGTTTCCTCCGGGTGGTCTGTTTCCTCCCTCAGTCCAAAGATGTGCGGGTTTGGTGGATTGTCCATACTAAATTGCCCCTTAGTGTCAGGGCAGCTAGCTAGATTAATTGCACAAGGTTATGGGGATAGAGCCTGGGTGGAATTGTGGTAGGTGCAGGCTCGATGGCCTCCTTCTGCACTGTAGGATTGAATGATTCTATGAACAGCAGTTTCAGCTGAAGCCCAAACCACTGAACCCTTTCCATCCTTAATTATCAGAATAAATATGCATTTATTTACAGCGCAAATTGCTGAATTTGAACTTAGTAGCAGATAATCAAGTTCAAAGGATGTTTTCCTTTCTGGAGGGACAATGTTTGAAAAATAAGGGATCTCCCATTTAAGAGGATGAAGAGAATCCTTTTCTCTCAGGCAGCCATGAAACTTCGGAACTACCTACCTGAGAGAGCAGTGGAGACAGGGTCAATGAATATTTCTAAATCAAAAATCTATTTGCCTGTGTCGAAGGTTATCAGAGATAGGCAGATTGTGGAGTTGGGGGCCACAATCAGTCAATTCATTTCTGCATCTTCTCCAATGCATTCACATCCTTCCGAAAGTGTTCTGCCTAGAATTGGACACAATACTCCAACTGAGGCTGAAATAGTATTTTATAAGAGTTTATCATACCTTCCTCGCTTTTGTACTCAATGCTTCAATTGATAAAGCTCACAATCCCATTTACTCACTTGTTTCCAATCTGCACTGCCACATTTAACGATTTATGCCACAGATCTCTCTGCTTCCTGCACCCCCTTTTTGAATTGTATCCTTTATTTTATGTTGTCCCTTCTCACTCTTCCTACCCAAATGTATCATTTCACATTTCTCTGCATCTCTATAGGTCTACCCACTTCGTAATGTAGAGATGCTGGCATTGGACTGAGGTAAACACAGTAAGAAGTCTCACAATGTCAGTTTAAGTCCAACCAGTTTATTTGATAGTAACCTCACCTGGTCACTCACCTGATGAGGAACACCATTTCCGAAAGCTTGTGGGATTACTATCAAATAAACTAGTTGGACTTAAACATGGTGTTGTGAGATTTCTTACTGTGTCTGCCCACTTCACTAACCTGTCTCCATTTTCCTGAAGCCTATCACTATTCGTCGCACAGTTCTCAATATTTCCAGATTGTGTGTTACCTGCCAAATTTGAAATTGTACCCAGTCTACCTAAGATGAAGTCAGTAGTACAGATCAAAAAAATCTGTGATCCAGATATTGATGCCACAGAAACCCCACTATATAGCTTCCTCCAGTCTGAAAAACAACTATTTGTCGCTGCTGTCTTTCTCCTGTCACTCAGCTAACTTCATACCTATGCTACGACTGTCCCTTTTTATTCTATGGACTTCAAGATTGCAGACAAGCCTGATATTACTTAAATGTTCTTTGAAGTCCATGTATATTACATCAGTTGCATTACCCTTGTTAACAGTCTCTGTTACTGCTTCAAAAAACTCAATCAAGCTAATTAAACACAATTTGCCTTTAAAAGTCAGTATGCTGACTTTTCTGAATTAATCCAATTTGTTGAAGTGACTGTTTATTGTTTCAAATTATCATTTTGAAAAGCTTTCCCACCACTGACATTGTAATGATGCACATTCGCAGACTTTGTCAAGGACACAAAAGTTATTTATTAATTAGGAAGAACTGTACAGAGACTGGCAGTCCCCTGGCTGCCCCTACATGGTGAGGCCACAACTGAAGTATTGTATGCAGTTCTGGTCACCTCATTACATTCTGGTCACTCTGGACCTGAGAGTGCAAAGGAGGTTTACAAGAATGCTGCCAGGCCTAGAAAAGTACAACAGTGAGGAAAGAGTGGATAGGTTGGGATTATTTTCTGTGAAACAAACAAGATTGAAGGCTGACTTGATTGAGGTGCACAAAACTATGAATGGAAGAGATAGTGTGGATAGGATAAAATTGTTTTCCTTGGTAGAGAAATCTAAACACAGTAAGAAGTCTCACAACACCAAGTTAAAGTCCAACAGGTTTATTTGGTAGCACAAGCCACTAGCTCTCGGAGCTTCCATCAGAGCATAGTTAAACAGGCTATTTTTCGTGGCAAACTACCCAGCCTTCAGGAGAACAGTGACAACGACACCACACAACCCTGCCACACCAAGCTCTACAAGATGTGCCAGATCATTGACACGGATGCCTTCATCTCATGTGAGAACACCAACGGTACATAAACATATAACTTGGCCAACATTGTCTATCTGATATGCTGCAGGAAAGGATGTCCCAAGGCATGGTACATTGGAGAAACAATGCAGACGCTATGACAATGGATGAATGAACGCCGCTCGACAATCACCAGGCAAAAATATTCTCTTCCTGTTGGGGAACACTTCAGCGGTCATAGGTATTTGGCCTTTGATCTTTGGCTATGTCCTCCAAGGCGGCCTTCACAATATACCACAATGCAGAGTCGCTGAGCAGAAACTGATAGCCAAGTTCCATACACATGAGGACAGCCTCAACAGGGATCTTGGGTTCATGTTACACTATCTGAAATCCCCTTGACTTGCCTGGGTTGCAAAATCTCACTAACTGTCCTGGCTGCAGACAATACACATCTCTTTAACCTGTGCTTAACCCTCTCTCCATTCACATGTCTGTACCTTTAAGTCTTGATTATCTGTGAAGACTCGCATTTCAACCATTATTTTGTAAATTGAGTTTGTGTCTTTATATGCCCCTGTTTGTGAACTTAAATCCCACTCAGCCAATGAAGGATCAACACTCTGAAAGCTAGTGACTTGTGCTACCAAATAAACCTGTTCAACTTTAACCTGGTGTTGTGAGACTTCTTACTGTGTTTACTTCAGTCCAATGCTGGCCTCTCTACATCAGAGAATTCTAAAAGCAGGGGACATAGATTCAAGCTAAGTGGCAGTAGGTTTAGAGGGGACATGAGTAAGAATTTTTTTATATGTGTCTGGATTTCCTGCTGAGTTGTAGCGAAGGCAGAGACCCTAAACTCTTAAAAAGTACCAGAATCTACACCTTAAGCTACAGAGCTATGGGCTGTGTGCAGAAAGGTGCAATTAGAAAGGCTGCCATGGACAAGATGGACTGAATGGCCTCCTTTTGTGCTGTAATATTTCTATGGTCCCATGTCTTCTGTATGTCTCAAGAGTGTCTTCTTTATAAGAGTGGACTCCATTCACTCAGTCCCAATTGCATCCTCAAGCCAGGTGCCCCTTCTGTTGTGTTGACCTTAAAGTAGCAATCACCTCAGAGATTAACCTGACTGTCTTGTAGTTGCTGGATTTATCCTTGCACTTTTTTTCCTCAACATTGCAAAAGAGTATAACATTTGCAAAATTAGTTCCAGTAATACTTCGTTGGGTCAAAAATATACTGAAAAACCACTTAGACACGTATGGAAAAAAAACTGATAGTTTCATGATCATCTGAATAAAAATGACTTGCATAAGAATTGAGAGATGTGCCATACCTGAGGCTGCATCTCCAGCCTGGAGAGATGCCTTGATGGAAAAAAAACAATGAAAAATGTTTTAGTATTACATAGAAGAATAAGAATTATTTAAGGTCAAATAGTTCAGAGGAAGGCACCATGCAGTGTGGAAACACTCACATATAGTATCACTCAAGTAATATATAAAAAAAAGGGTCTATTTGATTTGAGAGTTATTTTGGCAACACTTGCCTTCAAGTAAGAAACCACTTACTGTGAAAATTCCAGTTAAATATTGTAGCAGTGGCATTTGGCATTTCCTTTTATTATTTTCTATTTGGTAGCTTGCAATAATAAGTCATGTACCACACCCGACTGTCACACATAAAAATATGCATTGGAAAGACCAGTCAGAGCCTCTTGCTATCCCTTCAAGAAAACCATGTACAACTTACTCTGTCCTCAACTCACTATGAACTGTTAGGATAATATAATGTAACACAATATAATGTAATATAACGCAACATAACATATTCCAATTTAAATCATCTAAATTACACAAGTCAGGAGTGTGGTGGGGTACTCTTCACTTACCTGGATGAGTGCAACTCCGACACTCAAGAAGCTTGACACCTTCTGGGACAAACGTCCACAGGATTGACACGCTTCCACTACTAATGCACAGTGGCAGAGGTGTGTACCATCTACAAGATGTACTGCAGCAACTCACTGAGGCTCATTTGGCAACACCTTCCAAAACCATGACCTCGACCACCAACAGGATGAGGATAGCAGTCATGTAGGAACACCACCATCTGCAAATTCCTTTCCAAGGCACGCACACTACCCTGTGTTGGAAATTCCCTTATTGTTGCAATGTGAAAACCTTCAAACTCCCTTCCTAACAGCTCCGTGAGTATACTTACACCATGTGGACTGCAGCTCACCACCACCTCTTCAAGGGCAATGAGCGATGGATAATAAAGTGCAGGCCTCAGCTACACTACGACTGTAACACTACATTCTGCATCCTCTCCTTTCCTTCTCTATGTATAGTATGTTCTGTCTGTATAGTGCACAAAAAACAATATCTTTCACTGCATCCTAATACATGTCACAATAATAAATCAAATCATATCAGTCCCATGAAAGAATGAAAAAAAGCTTAGCAATGACCTCACACAGTTGACGGAGCCTCATACAGAGTCAGTAAATGCTGGAAAATCACATGCTGGTGAGAATCATGAGATGCAGCAACACTTATCCTTTTAAATCAGATAACTGGGAAATCCTCAGCTCTAATCTCTTGTTCAACTGATGACTTCACCCTTACTTATCCTTATATCTGCACTGATGAAATTACTGATGTTATTTTCACTGGCATGCGGAGATTCATGCCTCCCTTTCTATGAAATCTAGTGCTCCAGATGCACTAGACTGTGATAGTGGTCCATAAACTGGCAGCACCTTTTCATTGTGGTGAAAACAAAGAGGAAAAAAGAGAGAGCAAAACGAGTAAAGGAATTATCAACTGCTATCTCCATGGTTTGTGTTTATTTATGCCATGGATTTGACTAGAGTTACCCCCCCCCCCCCCCCCTCCAGTCCAATAGTTTATCTGCAGTATGTAATTTGATCTGTCTGCTGCAAAGTGCTGTAATTCAATGTCTCTGTAACCTGATTCAGTTGTTATTTGACAGGTTCCATTCAAGTAATGTTATGCAGGTTGGTAGAATCAAACTGAAAGGTACTACACTCACTCACTTTTACAACGAGAAAAACCCCAGTTTCTTCTCGTTAATTGAAGTCTTTCTTTCTGGTACCATTCCATCTCCAAGGCCCTGACATTCTTCTTTATGAAATCAAAACTGAAAATACTGGATAATCTCAGCAGGTCTGGCAGTATCTGTCGAGCGAGAAACAGAGTTAACATTTCGAGCCCTTAGAAACATAGAAACATACAGCACAATACAGGCCCTTTGGCCCACAAGTTGTGCCAAACATGTCCCTACCTTAGAGTTTATTAGGCTTACCTATAACCCTCTATCTTACTAAGTTCCATGGACTTATCTAAAAGTCTCTTAAAAGACCGTGTCGAATCCGTTTCCACCACTGTTGCTGGCAGCCCATTTCATGCACCCACCACTCTCTGAGTGAAAAACTTACCCCTGACATCTCCTCTGTACCTATTCCCCGGCACCTTAAACCTGTGTCCTTTTGACTCTTCTTCAGAATATTATCATTATTATTTTTCTTTGAGTTTAAAGATTATTTATTAGTGTCACAAGTAGGCTTACATTAACACTGCAATGAAGTTACTGTGAAAATCCCCTAGCCGCCACACTCTGGTGCCTGTTTGGGTACACTGAGGGGGAACTTAGCATGAGCAATTCACTTAATCAACACATCTTTTGGACTATGGGAGGAAAGTGGATCACTTGGGGGGAAACCCTCGCAAATACAGGGAGAATGTGCAGATGCTGCACAGACAGTGACCCAGACTAGGAATCAAACCACTGTGTCATTGTGCTGCCCGTGTTGTAACAAGAATACCCCAGCCTGTAGTTTATGAATAACTTTCTTGCTTTTGTACTCAATGCTTCTTTTAGTAGAGCCAAGGATCCTGCAAGCCTTTGAGGAGGAGAAATGATTTCTCTCAGGTATTGTGCGACTTTGGAACACTGCTTCAGAAGGCAATTGAGGCGAGGTCACTGAATGTTTTTAAGGAGGAGGTGGATAAATTCTGCACCCTATGGTTATGGAGAGGGATGGTAGATGGGAACGTGGAATTAAAAACACAATCGGATCAGCCATGTTCTTAATAAATGACGCAAGAGATTCGAAGGGACCGAATAGCCTACTTCTGCTCATTTGTACGTTCCCCCACCCACTCGCTGGGGCTGATCTGTCCTGTTGTCGCAATCCATGGTGTGATTTGCTTGGACACCATGAAGCAGTCTTGTTGAAGTTACAAAGAAGCCTTTAATAACAGTACTGAATGTGTACAAACTTACAGTCAAGGGTAAAAGTATGGAGAGGACCTCATACCAGATTCTTATATCTGGTATTCTGCTAATCTCTGGACTGCCAAGTGTCACGCAGCACAGCAGTCAACGTCTCGACATATGGGGTTGGGGAACACTCAGCTCTGTTGGGGGAGAATCAAGAATCGCTGCTGTGAGAAGTAAATAACAGGACTCTTAACATTTAACAAAACTTAACAACTGCTGACCATAGTGTCCTCTTAGTGACCCTCCATGATCTTGTTCGGCCTCCCACTTCTTCCAGATGCTCCCCCAGGATGCACATTGGAGGTAGAAGGTTCAGCTGCACCTCATTGCCTGTGATGCCCTAGGCAGACTTCCCCTGGGAGGCCGGGACCTGGAGGGCCCGACCACTTATGTTTCTGTGCCACCCTGTTCTTCATCCAGGGGATAGGAAGGATGAAAGACTCAAGACATCAGGAGTCTCCTGAGTGGAAGGCTCCAGCTCTTCCTTTTCACCAAAGTGCTAGGGAGATCTAGAGCCTTGCTGTCAGCACGGGAGAAGGTGGGCAAGAACAGGCAACAAGCACCTGTGGAGAGGCTAGAGAAGACGTTAGGGAAAGGGCCCTATCTGAAGATATCTGAAGTGATAGAAGTGTACCCCTTTCCCCACAGCGGTCAGTGGTCGTGACCAATAGCAGGCACTTAAAGGGCCACAAATAGGTGAATACAGGCAGGCTGCCCAAAGTCTTGCCCACTTCTGCAAAATTCTTGACAATTCGGGGTTGGCTGGGCCACTTGGGAAATTCTACAGAAGCCTCGGGGACACTCCATGGGATGCCAGGATAGCTGGACTGAGCTCCAGAAGCTCTGGCAATATCCAAAGGGCCCGATACATCATGGTCCAAGACTATAGCAAAGAACACACATTAGGGGAAGGGAGGGAAAGCAGCTTGGACAGCTAAATAGTTACTTTAAAGGAGACTGAGGAAGAGGATTAAGCCGAAGCTCACTTACATGCCAAACGCTGACCTGGCTGTCAGTTACCGTTCTAGGCTTTAATTCTACCCCTGCCAGCTCCAGTCCATGTTGCTGGCAGACCGTCAGGTACCACAGCTCAGGCAGTCTGCCACCAGTCTGTGCCCTTTCTTGCTGGTCATATGAGTTTTTGTCCTTAAGGAAATAAAGGGGATTGAAAGCATGGATATGTTGAGGTGCACAGGGTGCTCTGTGTGCCTGAGTTTTAGAGCATGTGTTGGTCATTTCAGGGAAAAGGGTCACCACAGTTGGCGGGGTGGGGTTGCTAATTGATGGGGCGGAGGGGGAGAGGCCAGCAGTATGCGGGGTTGGAGGGAGGGAAGAGGAGGCTGGCAGTATGCAGGGGTCAGAGGGGTGGGTGATAGTGATGAGTGGCCAGCAATGTAGGAGGCAGTGCGAGAGAGGCCAGCAGTATGCGGGGTTGAGGGAGGGGTGCTGGCAATGTGCAGGGGCAGGGAGTGTAGAGGGGGCTGGCAATGTGCAGGAGCGGGGGTGCTGGGGTAGAAGAGGCAGTGTATGGGGACGAGGGGGGGTAGAAGAGGCTAATAATGTGAAGGGGTAGGGAGGTAGAGGAGGCTGCCCGGGGGTGGGGGGGGGGGGGGTGTTGGAGAGGAGGCTGATAGCGTGCAGGGACGGGGTGTTTCCATGCTGGCTGTCTCTGATCAGCTGAAAATTTAAGGATTTCATGTACCATAAGATATAGAAGCAGAATTAGACCATTCGGCCCATCAAGTTTGCTCCGTCATTCAACCACGGCTGATTTTCTTTATCAACCCCATTCTCCTGTAAACTTTGCCCACCAACAACCCCCACCAATCAAGAACTTATCTACCTCTGTCTTAAATATACTCAATGGCCCAGCCTCCACAGTTTTCTGTGGCAATGAATTCCACAGATTCCCCAAACCCTCTGGCTGAAGAAATTTCTCCTCATCTTCATTCTAAACGGTCATCCCTTTACTCTGAGGCCGTGCCCCTCGGATCCGAGTGTCTCCGACTAATGGAAACATCTTCCCCACGTTCCGCTCTATCCAGGGCCTGTAGTTTTCTGTAAGTTTCAGTGAGATCCCTTCTCATGAGAAGTGTTAACTATCCTTGGGCTTAAAATCACAAGGCCAACCGAGTTCTAAATATCAGACTACATAAAAAGAGTGACAATGTGAGAGAATAAATTTCTACAAAGTTTGTAATTACATACTCTCACAAGAACTTGTAACTAAGGTTCATATGATAAGGCATAACGAGATCAGCAAGTTAATCAACTCTAGCTAATGTGATCAAAGTATGCTGACTAATGTGGTAGGTCTAGTGTAGCAGTTATTTAGAATTGGGGAATGTAGGGGAAACGATGGTTGTTGATCAATTATTCAACTCAAATATGATCATGAAGGGTAGAATGAAGTGAATATGTTACCTTTTCTAGTTGACTTAAGTTAATAGAGTTAAGCCACAATTGTTGCAGAAGCAGGAACATCCCTGAAAGTAGGCAGTCAAGTGGATAAAGTTGTTAAGAAGGCATATGGAGTCTTAGCTTTTATTGGTAGGGGGATTGAATTTAGGAGCCGCAGCATCATGTTGCAACTGTACAAAACTCTAGTGCGGCCGCACTTGGAGTATTATGTGCAGTTCTGGTCCCCACATTATAAGAAAGATGTGGAGGCATTGGAGAGGGTACAGAGGAGGTTTACCAGGATGTTGCCTGGTATGGAGGGCAGGTCTTATGAAGAGAGGCTGAGGGATTTGAGGTTGTTTTCGTTAGAAAGGAGGCGGCTAAGAGGGGACCTAATCGAAACATATAAGATGATTAGAGGTTTAGATAGGGTGGACAGTGATAGCCTTTTTCCTAGGATGGAGAAAGCTAGCACGAGGGGACACAGCTTTAAATTAAGGGGTATGAGTTATAGGACGGATATCAGAGGTAGGTTCTTTACTCAAAGAGTGATTAGGGAGTGGAATGCCCTGCCTGCAGCTGTTGTAGATGCGCCAAGTTTGGTGGCGTTTAAGAGGTTAGTTGATAAGTATATGGAAGAGAAGGGAATGGTTTAGTTTGGAGGGGCATTGCTTTTTATTTTGGTCGGCACAACATCAAAGGCCGAAGGGCCTGTTCTGTGCTGTATTGTTCTATGTTCTATGTTCTTGTTCTATTTGAACAAGGGCAGAGACTGAAACCTCAATGGTTTCATGAAGTGGATAATGCACCAACTAGGAGCCAATCCGAAGCAATGTAGAAAGCTAGTGGGCTTGACAACAATGGTGGTTGAGGAGAACGACCTTGAAGAAAAGATAAGAAATGTCGGAGTAAATCATTATGGTGGGCATAAAAAGACTGTGAGTGAATGGCTCATTGGATTGTTCCAGCCATCCCCGCTGTATTCTCTTGCACTGGAGAATAAAGTCTTACTACATGGAAGATCAAGGCTCAGACTCTCATCTGATTAACTAAAAGTTCGTTGTCGTCCTGGGAAACCACGACAATAGTTATTCCCAAACAGGTTTGAACTTCTGCTGGAATACTACCTTGACTTACAGGCATAAAGAATGACAAATGTACGCCATGTTAAGGAGAGGCTCATATGGATGTTGTACACACTGATAATTTTCCCCTTGAGTGACATAAACCCAAAGCTAAGATGGATTATTGCTAGATTGGATTGATGGTTCAACAGTCACATAAACATGTACACAAATTCTTCACAGCCTCAAATTTAAGATCCTTTCCTGTAGGAGAAGGACTTATTGGAATTTGAATTGTCTACTAACTGCATCAGATTATTTTCCCATTTTGTAAAAATAGTCTTTTGATCATTAACTTTGAAATCCATCCTAAAAGACATTACTGATGGGGTATATACAGTGATATTCTGTCAGTACTGATGACTCCACAAATCGCATGCAGAGGAAGAAAGCAAAGCTCAGTGATTGTACATTTGCTTCCAAGTTGGAAGATGGTGGGATCAAGTCCCATTCCAGAGACTTGAGCACAAAATCCACAAAACTTTAAGGGCAGAACAGTGGTCAGCACTGCTGTCTCACAGTAGCAGGGACCCGGGTTCAATTTCAGCTTCAGGTGACTATCTGTGTGGAGTCTGCCTGTGCTCCCTGTGTCTGCGTGGATTTCCTCCAGGTGCTCCGGTTTCTTCCTACATCCAAAGTTGTGTGGGTTCAGTTGAGTGTTGGGGGAATTAGCAGGATAAATGCATGGGGTTATGGGAATAGGGCTGGGGTCGGATTATGGTCAGTGCAGACTCGATGGGCCGAATGGCCTCCTTCTGTACTACTGTCATTCTACGATTCTGTGAAGTTATTGAGGCACTACTGAACTGTCAGAGGTGCTGTCTTTCGGATGGATGAGGACCAGTTATTGGACAATTGCTCATCAATTTCTCTTGACATTTTCAGGCCAGGGATCAATTCTAGCTCCTTAACCATCCGCCCCACTCCTAGATCCCCTGCTACCCGCAGACCAAGATCAACTAACATCTTTGCCTGTGAATCACATCTGGCATCTTCATAGATCAGTACTTTCTAAATTATTTTCCAAGATGATCCCATTTGGGGCGGCACGGTGGCACAGTGGTTAGCACTGTTGCTGCACAGTGCCAGGGATTCAAGTTCAACTTCCAGCTTGGGTCACTGTCTGTGTGGAGTCTGCACGTACTCCCCGTGTCTGTGTGGGTTTCCTCCAGGTGCTCCAGTTTTCTCCCATAGTCCAAAAGACATGCTGGTTAGATGTACTGGCCATGCTAAATTCTCCTTCAGTTTAACCAAACAGATGCCAGAGTGGGCAATGAGGGGATTTTCACAGTAACTTCATTGCAGTGTTAAAATAAGCCACTAAAGTGACACTAATAAATAAACTTCTTTAAAAAAATTGACATTAGAAAATTAATATCACCACAGACATTAGCAAAAACAAAACAGCATAAAACAGCATTGTTACATTAAATGTATATTTACATTTGTGTATTATTGATCAACATACATACCACATCATATAAATATTAAACCTGTGTTTTTAAAGTACTTTGTAAAATTGTTATTGTTTTATGTACCAATCCATTGCTAAATCTGAGAAACTCTGGTCTTTGGCCAGGAAGCACGTGTGTTGAGGTTGTTGTTGGAACCCAGGTTGTTCTGTGTTGCCAGAGTCCAAAAGTTGGACTCAGACAGGCTACAAGTCAGCAGTAGAGGCATCATTGCTGGGTTCATGGTGGGGCTATGTTTCAAGGCAGTGCAGTGTCCAAGGGCAGGAGCCTAAGGCCTGGAAAGAAAGGCAACAAGAGATGAGCAGGGCAGGCCTACCCTATTAATATACCAGGTTGAATCATATTGCTGAGACAGGACATTATTTTACTTCATGTCACTAGTTCACTTGCGTAAATAATAAGAGTTAAATTGTACTGTACATAAGCTCAGTGATGAAAGGTATTAATTTGCAGGTAATGAGGTGATTAGTGAATTTTGTGGTATGTTCTTAGGAAACAGAGGTAATTTTAAGTGATGTTCCCACTGTTGGATGTTAGATAAGTGAGTTTAATTTAGTGTTTCTGCAAAAAAGGGTAAAACTCTACTTTGATTAATCTTAAACAAAGCTGTTTGGTTTCAGTTCAAACTGTGTCGCTATTGTGCTTAGAGAACTTACAGTGAAAGTTAAATAAACAAGAGCTTGAGGAATGAATATACTGTTGCTTAGCAACCATTTTAGGAAAAAGAGCACTTAAATTGGAGTGGAACTATCTGCAGTTAAGATAGACTGCAAAGTTCTGGGTCAGAAAAGGATCCACTTAAGAGTTGAAATCTTAAAGTTGAAAAGGGATCTTGCATGTAAGTTAGTTTAAAGTCGGCCAAGCTAAAATCTCAAAATGTTGGGTCAAGAGTTCAGTGCCAAGGAACCAAGAAGGGGAGATCCCAGAATTCCTAGCACCCACAGGAAATACAGACAGACTCAAGTTGAACTTGTTAACTAATGAAATGTTAAGCAAAATCTTTATTGTACAATAAATTTAATGAGCTTGCACTGCAAATTAGATATTGCTCTTTTTGTAAATTTGCTTATTCCTTGTCAAGAATTTTATTACTCTGGGGCTTAGTAGTTCAAATCTGGCAACAACTCTATTGATGTACAATAGGCCCTGTGGTTAGCACTGCTACCTCAACGTGCCAGGGACCTGGTTCGATTCATGGCTTGGGTCATTATCTATGCAGGGCTTGAACATTCTCCCCCTGTCTGTGTGAGTTTCCTCTGATTTCCTCCCACAGTCCAAAACATGTGCTGGTTAGGTGCATTGGCCATGCTAAGTTCTCCGTTTGTTTACCCGAACAGATCCAGAGTGTGGCTACTAGGGAATTTCAGAGTAACTTCATAGCAGTGTTAATGTGACCCTTTTTGTGGCACCAATAAATAGACTTTAAAATTTCCCATCCCTTCTGTTTCTCGTCCTGAATTTAAATGCTTCCATCTTTTACTGTCACTCCATACTGATTTACCAGGCTGAGACTGTAAAGCCCCTGTGTTGCCCAACCTTCCTGATTCAAGCTGGGAAGTGAATCTATGGCTCCAGCTATGAAGTACAAAGGAGCAGAGCGAAGGAGGGCATCCCGCTTTTTGCAGCATTTATAGAACATAGAACATTACAGCGCAGAACAGGCCCTTCGGCCTTCGATGTTGCGCCGACCAATTAGGAACAAGCAGTGACCCTCTAACCTAGACCATTCCCTTTTCATCCATAAATTTATCTACTAACCTCTTAAACGCCACCAAACTTGGCGCATCTACAACTGCAGCAGGCAGGGCATTCCATACCCTTACCACCCTCTGGTAAAGAACCTACCTCTGACATCCGTCCTATAACTACCACCCCTTAATTTAAAGCTAGGTCCCCTCATGCTAGCTTTCTCCATCCTAGGAAAAAGGCTATCACTGTCCACCCTATCTAAACCTCTAATCATCTTATATGTTTCAATAAGATCTCCTCTTAGCCGCCTTCTTTCTAACGAAAACAACCTCAAATTCCTCAGCCTCTCTTCATAAGACCTGCCTTCCATACCAGGCAACATCCTGGTAAACCTCCTCTGTACCCTCTCCAATGCCTCCACATCTTTCTTATAATGCGGGGACCAGAACTGCACACAAAACTCCAAGTCCGGCCGTACTAGAGTTTTGTACAGTTGCAACATGACGTTGCGGCTCCGAAATTCAATCCCCCTACCAATAAAAGCTAAGACTCCGTAGGCCTTCTTAACAACCTTATCGACTTGATTGCCAACTTTCAGGGATCTATGCACACATACACCAAGATCCCTCTGTTCATCAACACTATTAAGAGTCCTACCATTAGCCCTATACTCTACACATTTGTTATTCCTGCCTTCCTTATTTAGAGGCAAGGAATGATTAAGTACAGCCAACAAGGCTTTAAGTGGAAAATTTGAGTTTTTTTGAAGAGGTAACCAAGAAGGTAGATGAGAGAGTGTAGTTGATAGTGTCTACATGGGTTTAAGCAAGGCTTTTAACAAAGTACCGCATGGTAGGTTGTTGCATGAGGTTAAATCTCACACAATCCAGAGTGAGGTAGCCAAATGGATATAACATTGGCTTGATGACAGAAGACAGAGCATGGTTGTAGAGGGGTGTTTTTCAAACTGGAGGCCTGTGACCAGTGATGTGCCTCAGGGATCAGTGTTGGGCTACTGTTATTTGTCATTTATATTAATGATTTGGAGAGAATTTAGACATGGTTAGTAAGTTTTTAGATGATACCCAAGATTGGTAGCACAATGGATGGTGAAGAAGGTTATTTAGGATTGCAACAGGATCTTGATGAATTAGATCAGTGGGCTGATGAATGGCAGACGGAGTTCAACTTAGATAAATGCGAGGTGATGCATTTTGGTAGATTGATCCAGGGCAATATTTACTCAGTTAATGGTAGAGTGTTGGGGAGAGTTATAGAACAAAGAGATTTAGAGGTACAGATTCATAAGTCCTTGGAAAGTGAAGTTACAGGTGGTGAAGAAGGCATTCGGCATGCTTGGTTTCATTGGTCAGAACACTGAATACAAAGAGTTGGGACGTCTTGTTGAAGTTGTACAAGACATTGGTAAGACCACATTTGGAATCCTGTGCACAGTTCTGGTCACCCTTTAATAGAAAGGATATTATTAAACTAGAAAGAGTGCAGAAAAGATTTACAAGGATGCTACCGGGACTTGATGGTTTAAGTCATAAGGAGAGGCTGGATAGACCGGGACTTTTTCCCTGGAGCGTAGAGATCTATAAAATAATGAGAGGTATAGATCAGTCAACATCTTTTTTCAAAGCTAGTGGAGTCTAAAACTAGAGGGCATAGGTTTAAGGTGAGAGGGGAGAGATTAAAAAGGGTCCAGAGGTCATTCTTTTCACACAGAAGGTGGTGAGTTCTGGAATGAGCTGTCAGAGATAGTAGTAGTAGAGGCAGGTACAATGTTGTCTTTTAAAAACCATTTAGACAGTTATATGGATATAGAGGGATATGGGCCAAACATGGGCAATTGGGACTAGTTTAGAGCTTTTTAAAAAAAGAGCAGCATGGGCAAATTGGGCCAAAGAACCTGTTTCCATGCTGTAAACCTCTATGACTCCATGACACAAACTAGATCATAAACACTGGATTACAACAGCCTTCACTGGATCACATAAATGCACACACTGGATTATTGAATCATGAAAACTAGATTACACTGGATGAAGGGTCACCCAGCCTTGTAACATTAGCTGTGTTCTCTCTCCATAGATGCTGCCACATCTGCTAAGATTTTCCAGCATTTTTTGTTTTTGTCTCAGATTCCAGTATCCACAATATTATGCATTTATCAAGCACACTGGATTATGCCTCCTTTCAATGTTTCACATAAAACACCGTATTACTTCTCCATTCGCTAGGTCATAAGTATTGGATTAACCCCCAATCAATGGAACACACACAGCATTACATCTCTCTTCACTGGATCACAATGAATCATACACCTTCACTGGATCATACATGCTGGATTATATTTTTCTGTTCTAGATCACATCACCAATCACAGGATTATACATACATTACATTACATGCTCAAAATAGATCACATATACTGGATTACACATCTATTCATTTGGACCAGATAATCTGAACTGTATCTCCCTTCACTGCAGCACACATACCAGATTTCATTTCCCTTCACTGGATCACATGCACAATTGACCATTCTCTCATCTATGTGGTCACACACTGGATCTCAGACAAACCAGATCACATCCCTTTGCTGGATCACACACACACATTGGCTCACACCACCTTCATGGATTGCATCCCTTTACTGGATCACATGTTGGATCATAACTGTTCATTGAATTTTAGGCACTAAATCAAATCCCTTCACTTGTTCACACACACTGGATCATTCTCCTTCACTGATCATGTACTGGATTATACCCCTTCACTGATAACACACTCTCCTCATTGGAGTACACACACTGGGTCACATCCCCTTGTTGGATCATATTGTATTACATCATTTCACAGGATCACACACTGGATCAACATTGAGTGGACATCACACAATTCACTGGGTATTGCACACAATTCATTAGATCATACACAATGGATCATATACATTCACAGGATTACAAATATTGTGGATCACATAATGGATCATATCCTGTGTATTGGATCACACCCCGCCACTGAATCTCGTGCACTGAATTAAGCTAATGCAGTGAACTGGAGAAACTGGATTAGATCCCTTAAATGGATCACATTTACCGGGCCACATCTCATCACTGGATCACAAACCACATGGATAACACACACTTGATCACTTGCATTAGGTCATATCCTTTCACTAGATCGCACTAATTGGACCACAATGGATTACATATACTGGATCATATTTACACTGGATCACATTTTCTCACTGGACCATATGGGCTATCAAAATCCTTCACTGGATTAAACATGGGATCATACCATTCATTGGATCACAGACACACGATCATAGCAACAAACAACATCAAACATTCCTGGTCACACAGCTTCACTGGATCACATACATTCATTGCATTCCTTCCTCTGGTTTTCACAGTAGATCACAGACCTTCACTGGATTACATACACTGGATCATAACAATTCACTGAATGAAAGACACTGGATCACACCCCTTCATTGGAACACATTCTGGATCAAAACACTGTGTTTGATCACATTGAATTACACACATTCACAGGATTACATCCCTTCAGAGCACAATACACTGGATCACATCACTTAGCTGGATTACATTCCTTCACTGGATCACACCTCATTCATTGCATCAAACTCAGTGCATTATACACCTTCTTTGGATCACACATCTTCACTGGGTCACTTATATGCCTTTTCACTGGATTATACACACTAAATCATATCCATTCACCGGATCGCATATTGGATCATAGTCCTTTATTGAATTGTTACCTTTTACTTAGTGAAAAACACTGGATAATAGACACTGAATCACACATGCTGGGTCACATCCCATCACTTGATCACACCCATTTACTAGATCACACACTGGATCACATTACTTAACAGGACTACCAACAATGGATCACACTCCTTCACTGAATCACATCCTATTCATTCAATCATATATTGGATGACATATCCTTCATTGGATCACACTCAACCACATCCTTTCACTGGACTATCAACACACTAAACCAAACCCCTTTGCTGAATCACATACAATGTACTGGATCACACATATTAGATCACTTTCACTGGAGCTCACACCACTAGATCACATCCCTTCAGTGGATCTCACACACGTTCTAGATCACATCCAGTCAGTGGTTCACACACTGAATCTATCTCACACGAACTGGATCATAGACACTATCATATATGCTTGCACAGAGTGACATCCAGTCAGTGGTTCATACACTGAATCTATCTCTCATGAACTGGAACACAGATACTGGTTCACAGACGCACACACTGGATAGCTCTCATACACATATTGGATCTTTCTCTCTCACGCACTGGACCACAGACACTGGATCTCTCTCACATACTGGATCTCTCTCATACTGGATCCTTTCTTTCTCACTCTGGATCCCTCTCACACTGGATTCTGCCTTTCTCACGCACCCAGGATCTCTCACATGCACCCAGGATCTCTCTCTCTCTCTCTCTCACTGGATCTCTCATCACAGTGGTTCTCTCTCACACTGGATCCAGTCTCTCATCCACAATGCGTCTCTCTCTCTCTCTCTCATACATACACACAGGATTGATCTCACACTGGATGTCCCTCACCCAAATGAGATCTCTCTCTCTGTCATTGGATCTCTCTTTCACAATGGATCTATCTCTCCCTCTCTCACTGGATGTCTCACACTCGGTGGATCTATTTATCTCTGCCTTTCTCAGTTGATCTTTAGCTCACAGTGGATTTCTTTCTCTTCCTCTCTTACTGGACCTCCTGCTTACAGTGGATTTCCCTCTCTCTCATTGGATTCTGTCTCTCAGTCACAGTGGATCTCTTTCCCTCTCCCATGGGATCTCACAGTGGATCTCTCACTTTCATTGGATTTCTTACCTATAGTGGATGTCTGTTTCTCTCTTTCACTGGATCCTGCATCTCACACAGCTGGGTCTTTATCTCCCTCTCTGACTGGATCCTGCCTCTCTCTCACACTAGATCTCTCTTTCTCACGGGATCCTGCCTCTCTCACACTGGATCTCTCTCTCACTGGATCCTGCCTCTCTCACACTGGATCTGTATCTCTCTCACACAATCTCTCTCACTGGATCCTGCATCCCTCACACCGGATCTCTCTCTGACTGGATCCTGCCTCTCACACACTGTCTCTCTCTCTTTCACTAGATCCTGCCTCTCTCACACTGGATCTTTCTCTGACTGGATGCTGCCTCCCTCACACTGGAACTCTCTGACTGGATCTGTATCTCTCTCACACAATCTCTCTCTCTGGATCCTGCCCCCACGCTCACACTGGATCTCTCTCTGACTGGATCCTGCCTCTCTCACACTGGATCTCTCTCTGGCTGGATACGGCCTCTCACACTGGATCTCTATGCCTGGATCTTTATCTCTCTCACACACAATCTTTCACTGGATCATGCCTCTCTCACACTGGATCTTTCTCTGACTGGATCTGGTCTCCCTCACACTGGATCTCTATCTGGCTGGATCCTGCCTCTCTCACACTGGAACTCTCTGATTGGATCTGTATCTCTCTCACACAATCTCTCTCTCTCTCTGGATCCTGCCCCCCAACACTGGATCTCTCTCTGACTGGATCCTGCCTCTCTCACACTGGATCTCTCTCTGACTGGATACAGCCTCCCTCACCCTCGATTTCTCTCTGATTGGATTCTGTCTTTCTCACACTGGATCTCTCTCTGGATCCCACCTCCCTCACACTGGATCTCTCTCTGACTGGATCCTGCCTCCCTCATATTGGATCTCTCTCACCGGATCCTGCCTCTCACACACTGGATCTTTCTCTGACTGGATCCTGCCTCCCTCACACTGGATCTCTCTGACTGGATCTGTATCTCTCTCTCACAATCTCTCTCTCTCTCTGGATCCTGCCCCCAACACTGGATCTCTCTCTGACTGGATCCTGCCTCTCTCACACTGGATCTCTCTCTGACTGGATACAGCCTCCCTCACCCTGGATCTCTCTCTGATTGGATTCTGTCTTTCTCACACTGGATCTCCCTCTGGATCCCACCTCCCTCACACTGGATCTCTCTCGACTGGATCCTGCCTCCTCATATGGATCTCTCTACGGATCCTGCTCTCACACACTGGATCTTCTCGATGGATCCTGCCTCCCTCACATGGGTCTCTTTGATGGATCTGTATTCTCTCTCACAATCTCTCTCTCTCTCTGGATCCTGCCCCAACATGGATCTCTCTCTGACTGGATCCTGCTCTCTCCACTGGATCCTCTCTGAGGATACAGCTCCCTCACCTGGATCCTCTCTGATTGGATTCTGTCTTCTCACACTGGATCTCCCTTGGATCCACCTCCCTCACACTGATTCTCTCTGACTGGATCCTGCCTCCCTCATATTGGATCACTCTCTCACCGGATCCTGCCTCTCACACACTGGATCTTTCTCTGACTGGATCCTGCCTCTCTCACACTGGATCTCTCTCTGACTGGATACAGCCTCCCTCACCCTGGATCTCTCTCTGACTGGATTCTGTCTTTCTCACACTGGATCTCTCTCTCTGACTGGACCCTGCCTCCCTCACACTGGATCTCTGACTGGATCCTGCCTCTCTCACACTGGATCTCTCTCTGACTGGATACAGCCTCCCTCACCCTGGATCTCTCTCTGATTGGATTCTGTCTTTCTCACACTGGATCTCTCTCTCTCTGGATCCCACCTCCCTCACACTGGATCTCTCTCTGACTGGATCTGTATCTCTCTCTCACAATCTCTCTCTCTCTCTCTCTGGATCCTGCCCCCCAACACTGGATCTCTCTCTGACTGGATCCTGCCTCTCTCACACTGGATCTCTCTCTGACTGGATACAGCCTCCCTCACCCTGGATCTCTCTCTGATTGGATTCTGTCTTTCTCACACTGGATCTCTCTCTGACTGGATCCTGCCTCCCTCATATTGGATCTGCCTCTCACCGGATCCTGCCTCTCACACACTGGATCTTTCTCTGACTGGATCCTGCCTCTCTCACACTGGATCTCTCTCTGACTGGATACAGCCTCCCTCACCCTGGATCTCTCTGACTGGATCTGTATCTCTCTCTCACAATCTCTCTCTCTCTCTGGATCCTGCCCCCCAACACTGGATCTCTCTCTGACTGGATACAGCCTCCCTCACCCTGGATCTCTCTCTGATTGGATTCTGTCTTTCTCACACTGGATCTCTCTCTGGATCCCACCTCCCTCACACTGGATCTCTCTCTGACTGGATCCTGCCTCCCTCATATTGGATCTCTCTCACCGGATCCTGCCTCTCACACACTGGATCTTTCTCTGACTGGATCCTGCCTCTCTCACACTGGATCTCTCTCTGACTGGATACAGCCTCCCTCACCCTGGATCTCTCTCTGACTGGATTCTGTCTTTCTCACACTGGATCTCTCTCTCTGACTGGACCCTGCCTCCCTCACACTGGATCTCTGACTGGATCCTGCCTCTCTCACACTGGATCTCTCTCTGACTGGATACAGCCTCCCTCACCCTGGATCTCTCTCTGATTGGATTCTGTCTTTCTCACACTGGATCTCTCTGGATCCCACCTCCCTCACACTGGATCTCTCTCTGACTGGATCCTGCCTCCCTCATATTGGATCTCTCTCTCACCGGATCCTGCCTCTCACACACTGGATCTTTCTCTGACTGGATCCTGCCTCCCTCACACTGGATCTCTCTGACTGGATCTGTATCTCTCTCTCACAATCTCTCTCTTCTCTCTCTCTGGATCCCACCTCCCTCACACTGGATCTCTCTCTGACTGGATCCTGCCTCCCTCATATTGGATCTCTCTCTCACCGGATCCTGCCTCTCACACACTGGATCTTTCTCTGACTGGATCCTGCCTCCCTCACACTGGATCTCTCTGACTGGATCTGTATCTCTCTCTCACAATTTCTCTCTCTCTCTCTGGATCCTGCCCCCCAACACTGGATCTCTCTCTGACTGGATCCTGCCTCTCTCACACTGGATCTCTCTCTGACTGGATACAGCCTCCCTCACCCTGGATCTCTCTCTGATTGGATTCTGTCTTTCTCACACTGGATCTCTCTCTCTCTGGATCCCACCTCCCTCACACTGGATCTCTCTCTGATTGGATCCTGCCTCCCTCATATTGGATCTCCCTCTCACCGGATCCTGCCTCTCACACACTGGATCTTTCTCTGACTGGATCCTGCCTCTCTCACACTGGATCTCTCTCTGACTGGATACAGCCTCCCTCACCCTGGATCTCTCTCTGACTGGATTCTGTCTTTCTCACACTGGATCTCTCTCTCTGACTGGACCCTGCCTCCCTCACACTGGATCTCTGACTGGATCCTGCCTCCCTCATATTGGGTCTCTCTCTGACTGGATCCTGCCTCCCTCACACTGGATCTCTCTCTCTGACTGGATCCTGCCTCTCTTACAATCGATATCTCTGAGTGGATCTGTATCTCCCTCACACAATCTCTCTCTGACTGGATCCTGCCTCCCTCACACTGGATCTCCCTCTGACTGGACGCTGCTTCCCTCACACTGGATCTCTCTCTGACTGGATCCTGCCTTCCTCTTACTGGATCTCTCTCTGACTGGATCCTGCCTCTCACACACTGGATGTCTCTGACTGGATCTGTATCTCTCTCACACAATCTCTCTCTGACTGGATCCTGCCTCTCACACACTGGATCCCTCTGACTGGATCTCTCCGTCTCTCTGAGCTGCCTCTCTCTCTCCCCGCGCGAGGCGGGCGTGTCCACGTGAGGCTGCCAGACGGTTGCTCTTCACCCCCCCCCCCCCCCCCGTCTCTCTCTCCGCTTCTCTCTCTCTCTCTCACTCACTCTGAGGCCCCGATGGCGGCGGCGAGCGGCCGGACCAAGCTCCTGGAGGTCGGACACAGCGACAGAGGCTAGGCCGGAGAACCGGAGACCGATGCAGTAACACGGGGTGAGTTTCCATCAGACAGCGTGCGGGGGGGGGAGGGGAGAGGGAGAGTGTTTACACACACCGAGCCCGCCGTCCGTCCGCCCACTGAGCCCGGGCCCGGCCTCCGCGCACCGCGGGCACCCTCACTGCCCCTTCCCCTGGGCTGGGCCGGCCCAGCCCGCAAAACCGCCACCCGCACCCGGCCCTCCCGCTCCCCGCAGGCGGCCGGGCTGCTGGCGAGGCCTTAGGCCTCGGCATTGGAGCGGGGGAAACAGGCCCCGGGACACAGAGCTGTCTCTGGACACAGCAACCGAGAGAGTAGGGGGAGGGGGGAAAGAGAAGGACAGGGGAGGGGGGAAAGAGAAGGACGGGGGAGAGGGGAAAAGAGGGGGCTGGGGGGGAGAGGGGGAAAGAGAAGGGGGGGAGAGGGGAAAAGAGGGGGCTGGGGGGGAGAGGGGGAAAAGAGGGGGCTGGGGGGGAGAGGGGGAAAAGAGGGGGCTGGGGGGAGAGGGGGAAAAGAGGGGGGGGGGGAGAGGGGCTGGGGGGGAGAGGGGGAAAAGAGGGGGCTGGGGGGGAGAGGGGGGAAAGAAGGGAGAGAAGGGGGAAAGAGGGGGCTGGGGGGAATAGGAGGAGAGGGGGGAAAGAGGGGGAGGGGGGAAGAGGGGGAGGGATGAGAAAGAGGGGGCTGGGGGGAGGGGGGGAAAGAGGGGGCTGGGGGGAGAGGGGGGAAAGAGGGGGAATGGCGGAGAGGGGGAAAGAGAGGGCTGGAGGGAATAGGGGAGAGGGGGCTGGGGGGAGAGGGGGAGAGGGGGCTGGGGGGGGAGAGGGGGAGAAGAGGGGGCTGGGGGGGGAGAGGGGGCTGGGGAATAGGGGGCTGGGGGAGAAAGAGGGGCTGGTGGGAATAGGGGGAGAGAGGGGAAGAGGGGCTAGGGGGAGGGGGAGGGGGGAGGGGGGAATAGGGGGAGGGGGGAATAGGGGGAGGGGGGGAATTGGGGGAATAAGGGGAGATGGGGAAAGAGGGGGCTGGGGGGAATAGGGGGAGGGGGAAAGAGGGGGCTGGGGGGGAGGGGGAAAGAGGGGGGGAATAGGGGGCTAGGGGGGAGAGGGGGAGAAGAGGAAAAGAGGGGGCTGGGGGGGGGGGGGGGGGGGGGAGGGGGGAAAGAGAGGGGGGGGGAGGGGGGAAAAGAGAGGGCTGGGGGGGAGGGGGGAAAGAGAGGGCTGGGGGGGAGGGGGAAAGAGAGGGCTGGGGGGAAAGAGGGGGGGGGAGGGGGTGGGTGGGGGGGGAAGAGGGAGATGGGGGGAGGGGGGCCGGGGGGAGGGGGCCGGGGGGAGGGGTGGAAAGAGGGGGGTTGGAGGGGGAAAGAGGGGTCTGGGGTGGAAAAAGGGGGCTGGGAGAGGGGGGGAAGGGGGGCTGGGAGAGGGGGGGGAAGGGGGGCTGGGAGAGGGGGGGGGGGGGGGCTGGGAGGGGGTGGGGGGGGTGAAGGGGGGCTGGGAGGGGGGGAGGGGGAAATGGGGTGGAGGGGGGGGAGAGGGGAAAGGGGGGCTGGGGTAGAGGGAGGGGAAGGGGGAGTGAGGAGGGGTGGAAGGGGGGCTGGGGGAGGGGGGAAAGGGGGCTGGTGGGGGGAAAGGGGAGGAGGGGGAAGGGGGGAAAGGCAGGCTGGGAAGGGGGGCTGGGGTAGGGGGGAATGAGGGGTAGGGGGGGGGGTGGGAGGAAAGGGGAGGCTTGGGAATGGAGGGAGGGGGGAGGGCGGCTGGGGGTGGAGCTGGGGGTGGGAGGAAAGGGGGGAAGGGAGCTGGGGGTGGGAGGAAAGTGGGGCTGGGGAATGGGGAGGGGGGATTGGGGAAAGGGGGGCTGTGGGAGGGGGAATGTGGGGGAAAGGGGGGCTGGGGAGGGGGAATGGGTGGGAAAGGGGTGGGGGAGGGGTGTGGGGGGGGAGGGGGGAAAGGGGGGGCGGGGGAGGGGGGAAGGGGGGCTGGGGGAGGGGGGGCTGGGGAGGGGGAAAGAGGGGGCTGGTGGGGAGAAGGGTTGGGGGAGGGGTGGGGAAGAGGGAGTTGGGGAGGCAGGGAAGGGGGGTGGGGAGAGGGGGCTAGGGGAGGGGAATCTGGTGGGAGTAGAGAGAAGGGGTCTGGGGGAGAGTTCAGAGATTTTGTGGTGGATAGGAATGGAGAAGGATGAAGGATGGTGGACTGTAGTGGGGCAGAAGGGCTGGGAGAGGACTACATGGGAGTCAAAGGAAGGGTCTGAAGGGAAGTGCACATATGAGGAAGGGATGGGTTGACAAAGAGACTGAGGGGCAGGGAGGGAAGAACTAATGGTGAGGTGAGAAAGGGAGGGACTGAAGGGGGTGAGGATGTGAGCAGACACGAGTATTGGGACAAGACGGGCTTGAAAGGGCAGGATTGATGAGGGAACAGTTGTGGGAGTGTTGAGGGAGATTGGGTGATGAGGGAACGAATGGGAGTACTGATGAAGCAACACAATGCAGGCATTTGATAGGGCAGGAGCAGTGGGAACTGGAGCGGTGGGAAGGGAGAGTCTGAGAATGGGATGTGGCGGCCTAACTCAGGATGTGGTTGTGCGGACAGGAGTGGGAGCCAAGGTGGACTTCATGAAGTGAGGCAGGGAGGAGGATAATTTGCATGTCATGTTTTGACATGAACACCTCACTTACTGCTCAGCTTGTAGTCTTTGTAACTTGCACTGTTTGACAAACTTAATGTTTAAACCAATTCAATAAGTTGATCTGTTCATGGAGGGAATAGAATTTCATTTTGAAGACAGTGGGTGTGTTCGGTGGTTAGTTGCATAAATGTGCATGATTTGTTAATGCATGAATATGTTATTTTGCAGGTTGATGTTTTTGTTTTAGGCATCTTTGGGAAGGTAATGATTTGAAAATCTTTTCACATTCTGAAGTGATTGTTAAATGTGCTTTTCATACCAGCAAAAGTTCCGTCGTCAGAAACCCTTGTGTTTATGGATTTGTCTCTTTAAGGAGCATGTATCTGGAATCATTTGTTGTAGAGGCATTCAGATTTTTTTGCATTAGGTGCTGCTGAGTACCTTACACATTTTTTTACCTTGAGGCTATGCATGAAAGTCTGCTAAGTTTCTCACTTCCTGTGACCTTGTGTCATGTGCATTCCGGGCATATCTATTGCTGTTTGATGTTTAAGAAGATTGTAAAACAGAGCTCTACTGATCATAACCATGTTCTGTACACTGGTTGCAATCCAGGCCCATTGGGTTGCTGCAGCAGTTTTTAGTTTTACTGTGGAAATGTAGAAGAAGAGCCTGACTTGTCAGTGCGCAAAAGTACAGGCAGATGAAGAGATGTTAAAGTTGTTCATGTTAAGGCATAGAGCCTTTGCCAGTGATGGGCATCTAATTATAGAAAGGGCATTAAGTTTCATAATGATAGATTTATGATAAGAGATTTATTTATTTGAATTGAGAAGAATTGGATTAAAGATAGGTTTTTCTAATTATGAAGTGATTTATGAGTAAATGATGAGAACGCTTTAGAGATGTCTTGTTGGAATGGTTAAGACAATAAATTTTGTACCTCTTTAATAGAAGAATAGATATTTTTTGAAGATATATAATCTATGTTTGAAGTGGAGGCTATGCAGAATAATGGAAGGAGGGTAGAGCTTTAAATTGCTGTGCTAGAGTGAGTATATACTTAGTGGGCTGGATGACCTTGTGTTCTGTAAATCCATGTGGTAAATTTACGTTTGTTATATGCAAGAAACAATTATTTTTAACTTTTATGTTCTACTTGCAGGGATGCACAGTTTCAGTTCCTCTTAGATATTGATTTCTGGAGTATCATATCTTAATGGTTGACTTTCATGTATGACCATCTTTAACATAGCACATTTAACAAAAATCTGATAATAGATGGACACTTACCACTAGTAAACCAGTGGTACATGAGAGGGAATGCCCTGCTGTGCTACTGAATGTGCTAAGTGCGTAACAGAAAGCAGCTTCCTTCGTATGAACATTTAAATTAGGAGCAGGAGTAGACCATTTGGCCCACGACCTTGCTCTGGCATTCAGCCTGATTGGCCTCAATTCCACATTTTGCCTGCATTTTGGTAACTTTTCACTGTTTTGTTAGTCAAGAATCTTATCTGCCTCTACCTTAAAAATTTACCATGCCTTTACTGCTCCGGGGTGGGGGGAAGGGGTGGGATAGTTGTAAAGATTTGTGATCCTCTGAGAGAAGGAAATTCTCCATCTTAAATGGGAGACCTTTTATTTTGAAACTGTCTTCCCTAATTCTAGTCTCTGCCAAAAGGGGAAACAACCTTTCAACATCCTCCACGTTCAATTGCCTCAAGATCATAAGTTTCGACAAGATCACTTCAGCCTTCTAAGCTCTAAAGACTGCAGGTCCCACGTTTCCTTGTAAGATAACATTCCCTATGCCATATCCCAGTTATCGGTTGCTGATGATTTGACGTTTGCCATTCCTAGTGACTCAGATATTGAGGCAGTGTCTGTATGCAGCAAGATGTACACAAGAATCAGACTGATGGTGAGTTATAACTGGCATGACATGAATGCCAGGCAATGACCATCTCCATCAAGAGAGAATCCAGTAATCTCTTGGCATTGCCATTGCCAAATCCCCCACTGTTAATGCCCTGGAGGTTATCATTGTCCAGAAAATGAATTGGACCTGCTATATAAATGTTGTAGTTACAAGAACAGATCAGAGCCTCCAGCAACTCCCTAAGGCTCCTAAGGCTGCACCTTCTAAACCCACGACTTCTGCCACCTAGAAGGATAAGGGCAGTAGATGCAGAAGAACACCACCATCTCAAGTTCCCCTCTAAGCCAATTACCATCCTAACTTGGAAATATAATGCTGTTGTTACTGTTATTGGGTTGTGGAGTTTCCTCCCGAACAGCACTCTCTTAGTTGAGAGACAGTAGTGGCTCACCACCCCATTTCCTCAAGGAGCAGCACAATGGTTAGCACTGCTGCCTCACAGCTGCCAGGGATCCTGCTTCAATTCTGAACTTGGATCACTGTTTGTGTGGAGTTTGCACATATTTTCCGTGTCTGCGTGGGTTTCGTCTCGGCACTCCGATTTCCTGCTATAGTCCAAAGATGTGAGGGTTATGTTGATTGGCCACACTAAGTTGACCACAGTGACAGGGAGATTGGCTAGGTAAATATGTGGGGTTATAGAAAAAGGGACTAGGTAGGAAGATAAATGTCAATGCCGAATGAACTCCTTCTGCATTGTCGTGATTTTTTTTTGACAAGTGAATGCTGGTCCAGCCAATAATGCCCAGTTCCCAAATAATAAAAAAAAATGAACAATAAGGCACTGAGATCAGTGAGTGTACAAACTTCATGTTCCTGAGCCAGACCTCTGCATAAAAATATAGTTACATATAAACAGAAGAAAATTGACTGCATTGGAGGAGAGCCGCTTTGAATTATTTCAGTTCATTATATTTGGTACAAGTCGATAAGGTTGTTAAGAAGGCATACGGAGTCTTAGCTTTTATTGGTAGGGGGATTGAATTTCGGAGCCGCAACGTCATGTTGCAACTGTACAAAACTCTAGTGCGGCCGCACTTGGAGTATTGTGTGCAGTTCTGGTCCCCGCATTATAAGGAAGATGTGGAGGCATTGGAGAGGGTACAGAGGAGGTTTACCAGGATGTTGCCTGGTATGGAAGGCAGGTCTTATGAAGAGAGGCTGAGGGATTTGAGGTTGTTTTCATTAGAAAGAAGGCGGCTAAGAGGAGACCTTATTGAAACATATAAGATGATTAGAGGTTTAGATAGGGTGGACAGTGATAGCCTTTTTCCTAGGATGGAGAAAGCTAGCACGAAGGGACATAGCTTTAAATTAAGGGGTGGTAGTTATAGGACGGATGTCAGAGGTAGGTTCTTTACCCAGAGGGTGGTAAGGGTATGGAATGCCCTGCCTGCGGCAGTTGTAGATGCGCCAAGTTTGGTGGCGTTTAAGAGGTTAGTAGATAAGTTTATGGATGAAAAGAGAATGGTTTAGGTTAGAGGGTCATTGCTTTTTCCTAATTGGTTGGCGCAACATCGAGGGCTGAAGGGCCTATTCTGTGCTCTAATGTTCTATGTTCTATAAGTTGTTGCTTCTTTTGCTAAAAATGTGTGGTCCTACCTGCTGTGGATTCCTATTTATTTTACTTTTTAGTACCTTTGCTTAAATCTCCATTTGGTGTTATTTATGGTAATGTATTATTGGACTTAAAACTGTTTTTCAGTGGAGAAAAAATAAATCACGAAAATACATCTCATATTTCTCTTACCCTAGAATCAAAAGATAACCTGTATTACTTATCTAATAAGAGTCTAGTTTGACTGATTTCATTTTGCATCACTAATTACATCCTAATTAGGATTTCTGATCTTATTGCAACCAAATAAAAAACAACTCAGTTTTATTCCTTGCAATTCTGGCAATACTATACAGGCACAAAAATAGTTTAAAAAGTTTAATGAAATGTTAGCCTTTTCCAAGATGGCTTGAAGTTGCCTTAGAAATATAAAACTGTAGTTAGATCACATTTAGAGTGCTGTGTTCAGTCTGGGCACCACACCACAGGAAAATTTATCAGATAAAATCTGAAAGGACAACATTCAACCTGCTCATAGCTGACTTGTCTGAATTCAACCTCGCTTCACTATTTTTTGATTTCCTGAGCATTTAAAGATCTGTTGATCTTTATTTTGAATATACTCAATAACTGATCCTCCCCTACTCTGAGGTGAAGAATTCCAAAGATTCACAACTCATTCTTATTCTGACCCTTCACTTCACATTTCCAAACCAAAAGAAACAATCTGTGAGCCTCTACTTGGCAAGTCCCCAAGGAATTGTTTATTTCAATTCATTCATTCATTCTTTTGAATCTTTATGGCATATGAGCCTAATCCTCTCATCTCGGAGATTGGTCTAGTGAAACTTTTGTTATATTCCTTCTAGGGACAAAGCATAGTTGACACTCCCTCCCTCACCGGCATACAATGGCAGCAGTATGTACCATCTTCATGATGCACTATAGTAACTCACCAAAACTATTCTGACTTGGAACTATGTCACCGTTCCTTCACTATCACTGGGTCAAAATCCTGGATTTCTCTCTCTAACAGCACTGTGAATATACCTGCACCACATGAACTACAGCAGTTCAAGAAGGTGGCTCACCACTACCCTCTCGAGCAATTAGGGATGGGTAATAAGTGTTGACTTGCCCAAATCCCATGAAAAAAATTTAAAAAAAACTTCCTTTGGGACGAGATCAAAATTGTACCAGTGCATCCAAGTAATGTTTCATCAAGGCTGGATATAATTATAGTCAGATGTCTTTTATTCTTGTACTCTAAGAACATACTATTTGCTTTCTTTTTTACTTAATCGACATGTGAACTTCCTGCGATGTACAAGGCCATCCAGGTTCCTCTGAATTCAAACTATTTCAGTTGCAATTTAAAATAATCTACTTCGCTATTTCTCCTACCAAAATGCGTAACTTCACACCTCTCAACCGCCATATTCATCGAGGGATTGAGTTCAGGAGTCAGGAGGTAATGCTGCAGCTTTATAGGACCCTTGTCAGACCACACTTGGAGTACTGTGCGCAGTTCTGGTCGCCTCACTATAGGAAGGACGTGGAAGCTATTGAAAGGGTGCAGAGGAGATTTACAAGGATGTTGCCTGGATTGGGAGGCATGCCTTATGAAGACAGGTTGAGGGAGCTGGGACTGTTCTCCCTGGAGAGACGAAGGTTGAGAGGCGACCTGATAGAGGTTTACAAGATGTTGAGAGGAATAGATAGGGTGGACTCTCAGAGACTATTTCCCAGGGCTGAAATGGTCGCGACGAGAGGGCACAGATTTAAGGTGCAGGGAAGCAAGTACAGAGGGGATGCTAGGGGAAAGTTTTTCACTCAGAGGGTGGTGAGTGAATGGAATCGGCTGCCGTCGGTGGTGGTCGAGGCGAACTCGCTGGGGTCTTTTAAAAGACTTCTGGATGAGTATATGGGATCCAATGGGATTGGGGGTTATAGATAGGTCTATGGCTGGGTAGGTTTTGATGTGTTCGGCACAACTTGTGGGCCGAAGGGCCTGTTTGTGCTGTAGCGTTCTATGTATATTCTTGTCCACTCACTTAACGTGCATATCTTCTGATGTAGTCTCTTTGCTTTCTTCTGACAGCTTGCACAACTAACTTTCTAAATGTTGATGCATTGCACTTGATTCTTTCATTTATGTCATATAAGGTACAAAGTTAAGGTCCAAGTACTGATCCTTGTGATACCCAACTAGTTACAATTGGTTAACCTGAAGGTGAATTGTTTACTTTGACTCAATTTTCTGTCCATCAACTAATCCGTAATCCATGCTATTATCTCCAATCCCACAGGTCCCAATTTTAAGTAGTCTCTTGTATAGCACCTTATTGAAATGTTTTTTGAAAATCCAAATACACTAACTATACCCACTAGTTCCTTCTTATCCACCTTACTAATTACAACCTCAAAAAACCTCATAGATTTGTCAAACAGAATTTCCATTCATAAATCTTTGTTGCCTCTGCCCAATCACATGATTTTCTTTCTCAGGACATTGTCATCACATCCCTAGTAAGATGTTTTAACATTTTCCCTACTATTGGTGTCAGGTTAATTGGCCTATTGCTCTGATGAAGAGTCATGTAGATTTGAAATGTTAATTCTGTTCTTTCTCCACAGATGCTTATCAGACCAGCTGAGATTTTCCAGCGTTTTCTTTTTGTGTTGTTGCCTTTTGTTCTCTGTTTTCTTTGTTCCTCCTTTCTTGAATAATAGGGTTAATTGTGCTTGCTATCTACTATTCCATACAGACTGCACCTGTAGCAGGCTCTGGAGAATTCTAGATACCCAAGTCTAATGCAGTTACTACTTCTGTAGCCACCACTATTAAAATCCTAGGATGTAGATAGTCAGATCCAGAGGATTTATCAGCTTACCTTTGCATTAATTTCTTCATTTACTGATGCAAATTTCTTTTAATTTCTTTTGCTTTCCATCTTCTAATGTGGAGATGTCAGCATCGGACCGGGGTTAACACAGTAAGAAGTCTCACAACACCAGGTTAAAGTCCAATAGGTTTATTTGGTAGCACAAGCTTACCTGAAGGTCAGAGACCGAATGCCCGTGACCCCTGAAGTGTTTCCCAACAGGAAGAGAACATTCTTGCCTGGTGATTGGCATAGCGTCTGCGTGGTTTCCCCAGTGCACCATTGGGGCATCCTTTCCTGCAGCGTATCAGGTAGACGATGTTGATCGAATTGCAAGTGTACATGGTGGATGGTATTCTCGTGAGAGGATGGTATGCTTGTTGATGATCTGGCATGTCTTGCAGATGTTGCTGTGACAGGGTTGTTTGGTGTTGTAGTCACTGTTCTCCTGAAGGCTGGGTAGTTTGCTGCAGAGAGTGGTCTGTTTAAGGTTGTGCAGTTGTTTGAAGGCAAAAAGTGGGGGTGTGGGGATGGCGAGATATTTGTCTTCATCAATGACGTGTTGAAGACTCCGGACAAGTACTGGATGACAAAGGGTATTGCTGCGTCCCGTGTTTGTCTTCTGAGGAAGTTGGTGGAAGCGTCCACCCTGAACACATTAAAGAAGCCATTTCCTCGGACAAGCCCTCCTTATACACAGGATCTATTTAGGTTAGGTGGATTGCAACAGACACCTCCAGACCCTCAAAGATCCACAATAAGAACAGGATATAGTGCTCAACTCATCGATCTACAGTTCCCACACACTACAGCAAAAAACTGCACTGACTTCCTTATTTCGGCAAGGCCATCCTCACACCCCCACTACTTGCCTTCAAACAACTGCACATCCTCAAACAGACCATTGTCCACAGCAAACTACCCAGTCTTCAGGAGAACAGTGACCACTACACCACACAACCCTGCCACAGCAATCTCTGCAAGACATGCTGGATCATCGACACGGATGTCATCATCTCACATGAGAACACCATTCACCAAGAACTCGGTGCATGCGCTTGCAACTCGCCCAATGCTGTGTACTCAATACACTCTGTCTTCCCAATGTACTGTGCCTTGGGACATCTTTCCATCAAACAATGTAGATGCTCCAACAATGGATGAATGAATACCGCTCGACAATCACCAAGCAAGAGTGTCCTCTTCCTGTTGAGGAACACTTCAGCAGTCATGGGCATTCGGCCTCTGATCTTCGGGTAAGCATTCTCCAAGGCAATCTTCACAATACATGACAACACAGAGTCACTGAGCAAAGACTGATATCCAAGTTCTGCACATGAGACAGCCTCAACCAGGATCTTGGCTTCGTGTCACACTACCTGTAACCCCCACAACTTGCCTGGACTTGCAAAATCTCACTAACTGACCTGTTTGGAGACAATACACATCTCTTTAACCTGTGCTTAACACTCTCTCCACTCACATTGTCTGTACCTTTAAGACTCGATTACCTGTAAAGACTCGCATTCCAACCATTATTTTGTAAATTGAGTTTGTGTTTTTATATGCCCTGTTTGTGAACAAAGTTCCCAGATGAAGGAACAGCAGTCAAGCTAGTGGCTTTTGCTACCAATTCAACCTGTTGGACTTTAACCTGTTGTGAGACTTCTTACTGTGTTTCCCTCTTATATACAGGGATATGGATTTTTTGTTTGTCTTGTCCTATGATGACAAGTAGCATCCTTATTTAATCTAACTTAACTTTTTTACTCCTCATTTGTAATTTCTAAAGGGAGCTACATTTACTTTAATCTCTTACTTTTTAGACACCTATAGAAGCTTTTACAGTGTGCCTTTATGTCACTTGCTTTGATTTATTTTCTCTTCCTCGGTCATCCTTCGATGAATTATAGAATCCTAGGTTTGCAACTCTAGGCAACATTAGAAGCCATCCCTTTAACCTAATACTTAACCTAATGCTACCTTTTATGTCTTGTCACCACTGTTGGGCCATTTTTTCTGTGGGGGTTTTTATTGTGAAAGGAATGTGTATTTGCTATAAGTTGAGTTAATTCTTTAAACATTTGCCATTTGTCATCTGCTATTATGTCTACTAATCTATTTTTCCTGATCTCCCTCTGCTAACTCATCCCTCAAGCTTATGTAATTTGCTTTGTTCAGATTTAAGACCTGAGTTTTGGACTTGACTAATTCACTCTGAAACTTGGTAGGAAATTCTATTATGTTATTACTTTTCCCAAAAGACTCCTTTAATATAAAGTTATTAATTAACCTTAACATTGCACAGTACTAGATATCAACCTGTTTTGTGGAAAGTTTCTTAGGATACTGATCCAGATTGCATTTCCACAATCGCATCCTGTGCACTGTTAGTCTGGTTTGTCCTGTCAGTGTAATGATTCCTCATGAATACTGTGTTTGTTGAATTTACTCATTTTTACTCTGTCTGACGCTAATATTGTTTAGCGGTTTATAAACGACTCTCACCATTCTTTTCTATCTTGTGTTGTTTCTTAGTTCTACCAAAATGGATTTGAGTTATTGATTTTCCAAGCTAAGGTCCTTTCTCTTTATGCCCTTTATCCCATCCTTTAATATCAAAGGTATTTTCTTTCTCCTCTTACATTTTGTCCTTGACTCCTAAAAGCCAAGAACTTGGAATGTTTCATTTCCAACCTTGGCCACACTAACTGTGTTTCTACCATAGTGATTAAATTTACCCCATTCATTTTAAAATGTGCTATTTATCTGTGTTATCTGTTGACCCTGTAAAGTCCCCCTTACTAACATCTGGGGGCTAGTGTCAAAACTGGGAGAGTTGTCTCGCAGACTAATCAAGCAGCAGCCTGACATAGTCATCCTCACAGAATCATACCTTACAAATAACCCCCCCAGACCTCTCAATTACCATTTCTGGATATGTCCTGTTCCACTGGCAAGACAAACCCAGCAGAGGTGGTTGCATAATGGTATATAGTCGGGAGGGAGTTGCTCTAGGAGTCCTTAACGTTGATTCCGGACAGCATGAAGTCTCGTGGCTTCAGGTTAAACGTGAGTAAGGAAACCTTTTACTGGTTATCACATGCTATCTTCTTCGGCTGATGAATCAGCATTCCTCCATGTTGGACAACACTTGGAGGAAGCATTGAGGGTGGTAAGGGCGCAAAATGTACACTGGGGGCTTTCAGTGCGCACTACCAAGAGTGACTCGGCAGCAGCATTACTGATCAAGCTGTTACTGCCCAATCAGTTTACTCCCAATCATCAGTAAAGTGACGCAAAGGGTCATCAACAGTGCTATCAAGCAGCACCTGGCTCAACAATAACTAGCTCAGTGACACCCAGTTTGGGTTTTGCCAGAGTCACTTAGCTCCTGACCTCATTACAGCCTTGGTTCAAAAATGGATCAATGTGGTGTGAGTGACAGCCCTTGACATCCGGACTGCATTCAACCAAGTGTGGCATCAAGAAGTCTTAGTGAAACTAGAATCAAGAGGTATTAGGAGCCAAACTCCATTGGTTGAAGTCATACCTGGTACATAAGAAGATAGTTGTGGAGGATCTGTCATCTCAGCTCCAGGATGTTTCTACAGGAGTCCCTCTGGGTAGTGTCCTAGGCCTAACAATTTTCAGCTGCTTCGTCAATGACCTTCCCTCCATCATAAAGTCAGGAGTGGGGATGTTCACACAAGGTTCAGCACCATTTGCAGTTCCTCAGATACTAAAGCAGTCCACTTTCAGATGCAACAAGATCTGGATAATATCCAAACTTGTGATGACAAGTGGCAAATAACATTTGCCACACAAATGCCAGGTAATGACCATCACCAATAAGAGATCTCTAACCACTGCCCCATAACATTCAATGATGTAACCATTGCTGAATTCTCTACTGTCAACATCCTTGGGGTTACCATTGACCAGAAACTCAACTGGATTCACCACATAAATACAGTGGTCACAAGAGTGGGTCAGAGGCTAGGAATAATGCAGTGAGTAACTCACCTCATGACTCCCAGAGCCTATTGATCATCTATAAGTCGGGATGGAATACTCTCCACTTGCCTGGATGGGTGCACCTCCAACAACATTCAAGAGGCTTGACTCCATCCAGGAAAAGCAGTCTGCTTGATGGGCACCACATCTACAAACATTCAATCCCTCCACCACCAATGTTCAATAGCAGCAGTGTGTATTATCTACAAGATGTACTGCTGCAATTTGCCAAAAATTCTTACACAGCACATTCCAACCCCACAACCACTTCCACCAGAAGGATAAGAGCAGCAAATAAACAGGAACACCGCCACCAGCAAGTTCCCTTCAAGTCACTCGCCATCCTGACTTGTATCGCTGCTCCTTTGCAGTTGCTGGATCAATATCCTGGAATTCCCTCCCTAACGGCATTGTGGGTCAACCCAAAGAACATGGACCACAGTGACTCCAAAAGGCAGCTCACCACTACTTTCTCAAGAGTAACCAGGGGATGGGTAATAAATGCTGGCTAATCAGCAACGCCCATGTCCCATGACCGAATAAAAAAAAATTACAAATATTTTGCACATTCAAATATATCTCATTTAGCTTAAGCTTTTTTTTTTCCTGACATCACCTTGATCATGAACACTGTTAAGCTTTCTGTCCTTTAAAGCCTAATTTTTATTTTTACCTAAATCGCTATTCTGCCCTAAATCCTTGTCATTTCTTTTAGTATATTTGTAAAGAGCAAAGAACAAAACAGCATGGGAAACAGGCCCTTTGGCCCAACGAGCCCGTGCCGCCACCTCAATGTTCACTCTTCTACCCATGATCCCTGTCTATGTTTATAGATCTATGGATTAAAAACCAAATTTGAGACAATTTATGGAGAATTTGTTCTGCCAGTTAGCCTAAGAGCACATCTTTGGGATGTGGGAGGAAACTGGAGCGTATTCATGATTTCCTGAACCCTCCCAACGACACCCCGTTCACTAAGACACATCTATCATGCTAGTTATTCAATTCATCAAGACACTGGTCCCAGCCTGGTTTAAGTGGAGCCTATTGTAATAGAACACCTTGTTTCTGTTATAGATGCCAGTTCCCCACTAATTGGAAGCCTTGCCTCCCATGCTACTCTTCCAGTAAAACATTTCACTTTGTAACATATTTATTCAAGAGTGGCTTTTCACACGAGTCAGGAACAACCCAGAGCTTCTCAGACTTCCTCAGCAGAACTCTATTTCTAGTTTTTTATATGTTCTATGTGGACCACGGTGATTCGTTTCTCCCTCTTCCACTGTCAAGTCCTTCTCCAGCTATGGGAAGATGTCTTGAACACTGGTATTGGTACTGGACAGACAATATAACCATAGGCACTCCCAGTTTCAGATACAGAGAATCTTCTTTATCCCTCTATACTGTTGTATCTCATTACCAATCCTTTCCTAGTCAGCTTGCTAATCCACACTGCTCACTTTTTCTTTATCCACCAAGACAGCAAGAACCTCCTACCTTTTGGATATGGGTAAATTCCGAGCATCCTCCTTTTGGGATCTCCGCTATTTGACTCTATCATATCCTCCTATCCCTGAATACTAAAGATCTGCACTACCACCTAATCTCCTTTTTAAAATGCACAGATAAGTCACCCTCTCCTGATTGGTCTCACTGGTTGTGAAGATCAACAAACTGTGAGCTAAAGTTTCTCAGCTTGCAGACACTTGTCACTGATTCCTCAGATTTTGATAGTATCCATGCCTTAAGGGGAGGGTGTTAAACTGGGGGAGGGCTAGATACAGCCAGATTAGGCAGGATCTTTAGGATACCGACTGGGATAAGCTGTTCGAGCTCAGGTCGACGCTGTACATGTGGGAGTCTTTCAAGGGAAAACTAAAATCTTTGCAGGAAAGACACGTGCCGGTAAGGAGGAAGGATGGGAAAGGTAGGATTAGAGAACCGTGGGTTACTAGGGATATTGAGGACTTGGTCAGGAAGAAGCGGGAGGCGTACGTTAGATCTAGGCAACTGGGGACAGAGACAGCGCTGGAAGAATATAGAGAGTGTAGACGGGATCTTAAAAGGGGTGTCAGAAAGGCAAAAAGGGGCCACGAAATGGCTTTGGCAAGTAGGATTAAGGAAGATCCTAAGGCATTTTACTCCTATGTAAGGAGCAAAAGGATAGTTAGAGGGAAGATTGGACCTCTCAGGGACAGAGGAGGGGAACTATGCTTAGAGCCTGAGGGAATGGGGGAGATCCTGAATGAATACTTTGCGTCGGTATTCACGCGGGAGAGGGGCCTGATATCTGGTGCCGGCTTTGAGGAATTTGAGAACCCGTTAAAGGAAGTAATCATTACGAGGGAAGAGGTGTTGGGGCTTTTAGGCAGCATACAGATTTATAAAGCTCCGGGGCCTGATGGCATTTACCCCAGGCTGCTAAGGGAGGTGAGAGATGACCTTGCTGGGTCTCTGACGCAAATCTTTGTCTCTTCTTTGGACACAGATGAGGTCCCAGAGGACTGGAGGATAGCAAATGTAGTACCGTTGTTTAAAAAGGTTCAGAGGGATAACCCAGGGAACTATAGGCCGGTGACTTGACTTCAGTTATAGGTAAGCTAATGGAGAGGATCCTCAGGGACAGGATGTATGAGCATCTGGAGCGCTGCGATCTGATCAGGGATACGCAGCATGGCTTCGTTAAGGGGAGGTCGTGCCTTACAAATCTAGTTGAATTTTTTGAAGAGATGACAAAAACGGTTGATAAAGGACAAGCCGTTGATGTCGTCTACATGGATTTCAGTAAGGCATTTGACAAGGTTCCTCATGGTAGGCTGATAGAAAAGGTGAAGGCGCATGGGATACAGGGCCAGGTATGTAGATGGGTTGAGAACTGGCTTGGGAGAGGAGACAGCGGGTAGTAGTGGAAGGCTCTTTTTCGAACTGGAGGTGTGTCACTAGTGGTGTGCCACAGGGCTCAGTACTAGGATCTCTTCTATTTGTGGTTTATATAAATGACTTGGAAGAGGGGGTAGGTGGTGTGATCAGCAAATTTGCTGATGACACTAAGATACTTGGATTGGCAGGAACTGAGGAGCAGTGCAGGCAATACAACAGGACATAGATAGGCTGGTAGATTGGGCAGATAGATGGCAAATAGAATTTAATCTGGATAAATGCGAGGTGATGCATTTTGGCCGGAAAAATGTAGCAGGGGTTTATAGGATAAAAGGTAAAACTATCCGGAGTATAGAGATGCAGAGAGACCTGGGGTGCAGGTTCACAAATCTCTAAAGGTGTCAGTACAGGTGGAGAATGTGATAAAGAAAGCGTATGGTATGTTAGCCTTCATAGGAAGGGGTATAGAATACAAGAGTAGGAGTTTGATGTTGCAAGTGTATGGAACGTTGGTTAGGCCTCACTTGGAGTACTGCGTCCAGTTCTGGTCGCCGTACTACCGGAAGGATGTGGAGGCTTGGAGAGAGTGCAAAGGAGATTTACCAGGATGCTGCCTGGTATGAAGGGCTGTCTTACGAGGAAAGATTGAACACACTGGGATTGTTTTCCCTCGAAAGACGTCGGCTGAGAGGAGATCTTTTAGAGGTATATAAGATTATAAAGGGTATAGATAGAGTAAATGGTGGTAAGCTTTTTCCACCATTAGAAATGGATAGAACGAGGGGTCATGGCCTTAGGGTGAGGGGGGCTATGTATAAGACGAATATTAGAGGGCAGCTTTTCACACAAAGGGTAGTGGGGGTGTGGAATGCACTGCCGAGTAAGGTGGTGGGAGCAGGCACACTAGGATTGTTTAAGAGTCTCTTGGACAGCCACATGAGCGGTCTGCAGATAGAGGGATATAGCAGGACTGTCTAAATATCTTCTTTGTTTCCACAGGCAATTCGGTCCACCTTGTTGACCAACAAGGTGCATGCATTCGGCAGGTCGTGCGAGGGCTGCTCTTGGTTGTTGCTTCAGGAGTGGCCTAGTGCTTCAAGTCGTTAGTGTATGCTTAAACTGGACCATCTGATGGGCAATATGACAGCTCAGAGACTATCGCTGTTGCTGTGCAGACACATAGATTTGGGCCTGTGTCTGTGGGAGTTTGCGCGTTCTCCCCGTGGTTGCGTGGGTTTTCTCCGGGTGCTCCGGTTTCCTACCACATCCCAAAAATGTGCTCTTAGGCTGATTGGGTAACAAATTGTCCCTATATGGGAATCTTCCACAATAGGCATAGCCTAAAGTCATGGATATGTCATTAAGACGTTAGGACGGCTGCGCGGGCTCGTTGGGCCGAAGGGCCTGTTTCCTGTGCTGTGTTGATCTTTGTTCTTTGTTAACTTCCATATGTTGCAGTTATGGCATACCATCTTTCCTGCCATCCCTCTTTGTAATTTTAATTTTATTCGTCTGTTTTTGATAAGGTACTAATTAATTTCCCTGTTTATACATTTGCCCTCGGTTAAAGAGTAAAGATAAGCATTGGAACGTTAAAATGGCTGCGTGGGCTCGTTGGGCTGAAGGGCCTGTTTCCCGTGTTGTGTTGTTCTTTGTTCATACTGATTGACCAACTAACTACTGGCTCACCTGTGATATTGTTCTGTGATGCCTTTTGCTGTCTCTCTCTCTGTTGCTCTTGATCTCTGGTCCTGTTCTTGCTATGGCCTTAGGCCTCCCCTCCAACTCACTTAGGCTTATTCTTGGGGGAGGGGCTAAGCTGAATGATGAGGATTCAGTTGCAAGGACAGGTTGTAGAGACTAAGCCTGTATTCCCTTGAATGTAAACAATTAGGGGGTGATCTAAATGAGGTGATTAGTATGATTGAAGGAAATTATTTCATCTTGTGGGAGAGTCTGGTCAAGGAAAAATTAGAACTAGGTTGTTAGGGGCGATGCCAAGATGTATTATTTCATATAAAGCGTTGTGGAAATCTGGAGTTCCTTCCCCCATGCCGCCCACCCCTGAAAAAATTGAAACTGTTAAGGCAGGAGATCAATTAAAAATTTCAGAACTCGGAGCTGTTTTTTTTGTTAACTAAGAGTACGGAACTAGAGTGGATAGATGGTGTGTGAGGTGCAGATCAACAATGCTGTAAGTCAGTGGTAGCAGAATGAACTCAGAACTTATTGGTCTTCTTTCTGTCCTAACATTTGGATGATTAGATTCTGCAGTTCTGTGTTTGTAATTGGACTCATTACTAATGGCAACAAAATATATCCGATTTAGTGATATGGGTTATACCTAGGACTTTTAGTGGTATTTGAGGATTTGTATTGTGTTTCAGTGCTTTTGAAAGTTGGTGATTTAGTGGCCTTGACGTGACTTGGTGCTCTTTCCAAATGGTCAACATTACTACATTGTCTAATTTTTATCTCAAAATCATCTTGTTATAGTATACAATATCATACAATCTATAATTACAGAAAGAAAAGCCTATGATTTTAAGTGTTGCTATGAAAAATGCCCTTTTCAGGAGGAATTAATTGAGGCAAACCATTCTTCATTTACAAACTTCCAAATATTGTCCATTTGAATCAGCAAGTGATCGCAGCTTTAGGAAATAGTTTGTGTGGACTTGTTAAGTTGAAGGGCAAGATTATGTGAGTGTTGCAGTGAGCTATCGCCAACCTTTTTACCTCTGTGTAACACATATGAATTGGCCTTTCTGCTCCACAAATTAGTTGCAGTTGCTATATCTGAAAAGGGAAGGTATTTTAGAATGCCTGGAATATAGGTTCCAAATTCCAGAATTGTTGACTGGGGCATCTTGCAGCCCCCATTGAAAATTTCCTTATCCTTCAGTTTATTTCTTTGTGTGTTGTAATTTGCTGGAAGTGTGAAATATTACCTGCCTAGCAAGAGATTATTGAGGCTTTTGGTGAGGAAGTCCATCATTAGTGTTATTAACATATACAGTTTATCATTATTGAGCTGTTTGATGTTAAAAGCAAACATATTTCCATGTGTTTCACTTGAAACTTACTGCAGGGATGGTTTAGTCTGTGGTCTTCAAACTGGGAAGTATATGGTTATCACATTGTATAATGGTTTATAATGTGAACACGAGATGTTTTCCCTGTTGAATATAAGTTTCAGGAAGTTAAGTTCCTCCTACAGTTCAGAACTTTATTTGAATCCATGTGCAGTAGTCCCTGGTGATAAGTATAAGGCATCTGGGATCTTGATGACGCTGACAACTGTCAGTTTATAATTTTACAACTCATCTACTTCACCCTGGATCACAATGTCTTCACCTTCAACATCCAGTTCTTCATCCAGACAACAGAACAGCCATGGGGATCAAATTTGAACAAAACCTCTTCACCGCACAGGACCTTCAACCAATGCTTTACTCTAGATACATCAATGACATTTTCTTCCTTTGGACTCATGGTAAACAATCACTGAAACAACTAATGTGATGACATCAACAAGTTCCATCCCATCATTAGACTCACCATAGACTGCTCTCGGAATCAGTTGCAATCTTGGACACACCCATCTCCATTAAGGACAGTCACCTCAGCACTTCACTGTACCGCAAGCCCACAGATAACTCATGACGCTCCACTTCTCCAGCTTCCACCCTAACTGTGTTAGAGGCCATCCCCCACGGACAAGCCCTCCATACACTCAGGATCTGCTCAGATGAGGAGGATCGCAACAGACAGCTCCAGATGTTGAAAGATGCCCTCATAAGAACAGGATATGACACTCGACTCATTAATCGACAGTTCCAATGCGTCACAGCGAAAAGCCGCACCAACCTCCTCAGAAGCCAAACACTGGGCATGGTGGGTAGAGTACCCTGTGTTGTCCAGTACTTCCCCAGAGCAGAGAAGCTATATCATCTTCTCTGGAGCCTTCAATGTATCATTGATGAAGACGAATTTCTCTCCAAAGCCATCCCACACCCCCATTTCTTGCCTTCAAACAGACCATTGTCCGCAGCAAACTACCCAGCCGTCATGAGAACAATGACAACGACACCAAACAACCCTGCCACAGCAACTTCTGCAAGACGTGCTCCATCATTGACACAGATGCTGTCATATCATGTGAGAACACCATCCACCAGGTACACGGTACGTACTCTTGCAACTCGGTCAACATTGTCTATCTGATATGCTGCAGAAAAAGATGTCCAAGACATGGTATATTGGGGAGACCATGCAGATGCTATGACAGCGGATGAATAAATACCGCTCAGCAATCACCAGGCAAGACTGTTCTCTTCTGTTGGGGAACACTTCAGCGGTCACGAGCATTCAGCCTCTGATCTTCGGATAAGCGTTCTCCGTGGCCTTCACAACACATGGCAGCATGGAGTCGCTGAGCAGAGACTGATAGCCAAGTACACATAAGGACGGCCTCAGCCAGGATCTTGGGTTCATATCACACTATCTGTAACCCCCATAATGACTTGCTTGGACTTGCATCATCTCACTAACTGTCCTTTCTGGAGACAGTACCTGTGTCTTTAACTTGTGCGTAATGCTGTCTCCATTCACGTTGTCTGTACCTTTTAAGACTTGATTACCTTTTAAGACTTGATTACCTGTAAAGACTTGCATTCCAATGATTGTTTTGTAAATTGAGTTTGTGTCTTTATATGTCTTGTTTGTGAATAGAACTCCCACTCACGTGATGAAGGGGCAGCACTCCGAAAGCTAGTGCATTTTGCTACCAAATAAACCTGTTGGACTTTAACCTGGTGTTGTGAGACTTCTTACCTTGATGAATGGCAGACTTGGTCCTGTTTTGAAGCAAGAAGGTTTAAGAATTGCAAAAGGAATAGATGAGCAATGGAGAAGAAAATAGGGTAAACTAGAATCAAATCAGGTATAGAAAAAAAGGAAAAGATTGTAGTAAGAGATGAATAGAAATAGTAATAAAAATGTTTGAGAGCTCATTACTTATGACTTGTAAGAGAGACTCCACGTGTCAGTGTTTCTTTGTGTTGGAGAGGTTGATTGGAATTCCAGAAGCAGAGATCTTTTTAATAAAAAGTTAATTGCACTGTTAAGTTCCACTCCTAACTTTGGTAATTTTATTGGCAATGTATGTGCAAGTGTAGCAAATGCTTGATGTTGATGAGCTTTTGTTTTGTGAGGCTAATGGCAATGTGACACAAATCACCCAATAAGCTATCTCCCTTGCCTCGCAAATCTCTGGATAATTTAAATGTTAAGAATAGTCTGTTTCAAGCAACAAATTATGACGCATAATTTCAGTTGAAGATATGAATTTGCTGTCCTCTGTTTTTTATTTGCTAGTGCTGTGTGGTGTTCAATTTATTTTGTGATAAACTTTTAATACTTTGCAATTGTAAATCAAGCTTATAAAAGCTTTCGAAAGAAAACTGCCGAGTAACGCACTGCTCCATTGATGCTGCTGATAGCTTGAAGTTGAAGGCTGGGTATAACGTTAGTTCTCAAACATATTTGGTTAAAGACAGCTTTTCAAATAGATTACTTATCACAAAGCCTCCCCTATATAAATTAGAATATTCTACGGCATTCATAATATGAAGGTCCTGCATATGAAGTATTTCTTTCAGTAATGCTGTTTAAAAAGACAGGTATTTACTTAGAGAAATACAGAGCGATGAGTGTGCTACACATTTCAATCTGTCTGTTCTTGATGTGATGTTTGACAATATTTTATAGCTCCTTTATCCAATCAACGTTCTCCAGCGATAGGTATCTTTCCAGGCAGAAAAGGTGGAAGAATTTTATTTTAATTTTAGAGATTATAATTATTTGAGGTGTATATTAGTAGAATAATTAAAAATTAATTATAGATAAATACGTTGCAGAGTTATTTTCATTAGTTAAAACCTAAGCCTAGTTTTTGAAGCACATCTATTCCCCTCAAACCAGTTGTTATATAATTGATGTGCCAATGAACAATGAATAAATGACAAATTTCAGTTCCTATATGCAAGTTTGCAACCAATTATTGAGTAGAGAGGCAGAGATTATTGAGGCTTTTGGTGGGGAAGGCCATCATCAGTGTTACTAACATATACAGTTTATCGTTATTGAGCTGTTTGCAATTAAAAGTAAATATATTTCCATGTGTTTTACTTGAAACTTAGGGCAAAAGTGATTTAATCCATGGTTTCCAAACTGGAAAGCACATGGTTATCACATCATGTGATGGTTTATAATGTGAACACGAGATTTTTTCCCTCTTTGCTGAATGTAAGTTTCAGGAAAAGTTAAGCTCCTCCTACAGTTCAGAATTTTATTTGACTCCCTGTACTGTAGTTCCTGGTGATAGACTCCCACTTAGTGATTTTTAAAGTACAAATGTTTGCAGTTATACAACACTTGAACATCTGTATCTAAAGATCCTGTCATGTTACTGCTCAAGTAATTTACAATTTCTTGGTTTATTCATATTTTGATTTCACATCATCCTCTGTCTCTTAATAAATTAAACACTGCATGGAAAGTGGAGCTATAAATCAAACTCGAATAAATGCATCGTTACATGAATAGAACTTGGTAAAAGGTATTTTAATAACTTGTTCTGTTTCTCTTGTAGCCCGGGTTAAAAATTTGGAATCAACCTATCTGCAGAGAGTACTATTGCCTCATCTATTTACTATAGCACTCAGGTTTATTGTATTTTCAGTGTGTTCTGTTGTATTTGGCAAGGTGCAGCTCAGGCAGGATTGGGGATATGATGTCAATGCTGCAGATTAAATGAACAATTTTTGACATTTTGCGCATAGCATTCTTGGATGAGAATTATACCGACTGGGTACAGAATCAACTTTATTTCCTGGCCTATTGAGTTATCTTTCAGTTTGCTAATTGGATTCTGTGGAACCTTGGGCTTGTGGTCAATGCCAACAAATTTTATTTGTGATCCTTGAGAACTGAAGGGAGAGACACATCCATTAATTATGAGACTCAATTTTACAAAGCTTCTCATTTCAGAAGTTGTTGGAAAATACTAAAGAATTCTAACCAGTGGATTTGTTTCATATGCCAATCCTCAATGATTCCTGAATTGATATCCTCTGATTTGGGTTAAATTAAAACAGCATCAGAATGGGAGTAGACCACTTAGCCTCTTTGCCATTCAGCGAATTCGTGGATGATCTATGAACAAACTCCACGTTGACCTCTTGTTATAATTGCCTTACTGGATAAACTTGCTTAATTTTGGACAAGACAATAGCTTCAATTTTAAATGCTGTGGGAAATCTTATAACCTGTGGTTAAATGAAGATTCAAGTACATTTTATATACTATACTGGGAACACAAAAAGCATCAGAGTTTAAGTGCTTTTTATGATTTTTCAGGAACATTCTAGTCTGCTGTCTTGAATTTTTTTTATACATTCCTGGGACTTGGGTGTTGCTGGCTGGCCAGCATTTATTGCTCGTCTCCAGTTGCCTTGATGTTGGTGAGCTGCCATCTTGAATCGTTGCAGTCAATATGCCGTGGGTTGTTAAGGAGGGAATTCCAAGATTTTGACCCAGTGATTGCGAAGGAATGTTGATATATTTCCAAGTCAGGATGGTGAGTGACTTGGAGGGGAACTTGCAGGAGGTTGGGTTTCCATGTACTTCTGCTTTTGTCTTTTAAGTTGGGAGTAGTTGTGGATTTGGAAGGCTGTCTAAGAATCTTTGGTGAATTGCTGCAGTGCATCTTGTAAATAGTACACAGTGCTGCTACTGAACGTCAGTGGTGGAGGGATTGAATGTTTGTAGGTGCGTGTCAGTCAAGTGAGCTGCTTTGTACTGGATGATGTCAACACTTGAGTGTTGTTGGAATTGCAACCATCTAGGCAAGTGGGGAATATTCCAACACACTCCTAACTTTTGCCTTGTAGATGGTAGGCTCTGGGGAGACAGGAGGTGAGTTAATCGTCACAGCATTCCTAACTTCTGACCTGCTCTTGTAGCCATTGTTGTAAAAATGTATGTAAAAATACTTCTGGTTTATTCTTTCTGGAGGTCTGAGTGGAATAAAATATTGTCTACTGGACTACATTAAATATTTTGAGTAACATGGAACAAAGATTTAGTGGCTGAAAGCTCACATGAGGATAGCTATTATGGCAAATCAAAACAAAACTTAGTTTGGTGGTAGGAGTACTTTTCAAAGATTGAAGTTAAGAACAAAACAGCACAGGAAACAGGCCCTTCAGCCTAACGAGCCTGTGCCGCCACCCCGATGTTCCCACCTCTACCCGTGATGCCTGTCTATGTTTAAAGATCTATGGATTAAAAACCAAATTTGAGACAATTTAGGGAGAATTTGTTTTGCCAGTTAGCCTAAGAGCACATCTTTGGGATGTGGGAGGAAACCGGAGTACCTGGAGAAAACCCATGCAAGCACGGGGAGAATGTGCAAATGTCCACAGATACAGACCCAAATCCATGTATTTGCACAGCACAGCAAATCACTGAACTGTCGTGTTGCCCATCAAATGGTCCAGGTCAAGTGTACACTAACGACATGAAGCACTAGGATACTCTTAAAAATCCAAGAGCAGTCCTCTCATGACCCATCACGTGTATGCCCTTTATTAGACAACAAGGTGGACCAAAGCAGCTGTAGGATAAAAACAAGTCCATCAATATCATCATCTACTTACACACTTCCCAGGGACTCCCAAGGCTCATGATCCCTACTTTAAATCAGTTTTCTATACCCCTCCATGCCCATTCTGTTCATGTGCCCATCTAAGTATTTCTTAAATAACTCCAGAGTGCCTGCCTCCACCACTTTACTTAGCAGCGCATTCCATACCCCCACCACCCTCTGTGTGAAAAAAACTCCCTCTAGCATCCAAATTATACCTTACCCCCCTCACCCTAAGCCCGTGACCCCTCGTGCTATTTGAGTCCATCCTAGGAAAAAGCTTAACCCTGTTTGCTCTATCTATACCCCTCATAATCTTGTACACCTCTATTAGATCTCCTCTAAGTCTATGTCTTTCTAAGGAAAACAGCCCCAATTTGCCTAACCTCTCCTCGTAACTCAGAACTTTCATACCAGGCAGCATCCTGGTAAACCTCCTCTGCACTCTCTCCAGAGTCTCCACGTCCTTCCGGTAGTGAGGCGACCAGAACTGGACGCAGTATTCCAAATGAGGTCTAACCCACGTTTTATACAACTGCAACATTAAAAGCCAGTTCTTGTACTCTATACCCCTTCCTATAAAGGCTAGCATACCAAATGCTTTCTTCACAACCTTCTCCACCTGCTTTGCCACCTTCAGAGACTTGAGCACCTGCACCCCCAGGTCCCTCTGCATTTCTATACTCTTAATAGGTCTACCCTTTATCATATACCTCCCCGCTACATTCTTTCTCCCGAAATGAATCACCTCGCGTTTATCAGAATTGAATTCCATCTGCCATCGATCTGCCCAAGCTACCAGCCTGTCTATGTCCTGCTGCATCGCCTGACAGTGCTCCTCACTATCTGCAAGTCCAGCCATCTTTGTATCGTCTGCAAACTTGCTGATCACTCCACTTACTCCCTCTTCCAAGTCATTTATATATATTACAAATAGAAGAGGTCCCAGTACCGAGCCTTGCGGCACACCACTTGTGACCGACCTCCAGCTAGAAAAACACCCTGCCTGTTTCATAGGTAAAATGAAAGTAAGTTTACTTTGTGAATACTTAATATGTCTAATTACCAAAATTGACAAAACAAAATAGCCCATATTACAGAGCAACATATATAATCTGTTCAATGTTGTGATACTTTTACAGCAATCTTCCTGCTAGACCACTTCAGTGATTTCAGTTATGGTCAGTGTGAGGAGCTGTATAAGAAACAGCAAGGAGGCATGATTTTAAATCTGTCTGACAGCTGTTTTGTAGTGAGTTTACTTCTTCAAAGTACATGAATGCTTGTTTTGCAAAATATATAGAATATAAGTAATTCAAATGGATTTGAGATTGTGTGGAATTTTTGTTTTGATTTGTGATAGGAGAAATTCTCTCACTGACGCTCGACTGTGCAATCGAATGAAAGCTGACTGGCTACTGAGAAGGAACTTGGGAAAGTAGTACAGATACAAAAATAATTGTTTGCAAATAAACCAGTATTATGTGCATGTGTGTGATAATAATTGGCATCACATTGCTTAAATATTAAGTGTTAAATTTGGTTGATAATTTTCCATCGCCATTGAGAATTTCTATACTGGAAAGTGTTTTTGATACCTGTAGTGTAACCCATTTGAGTTTGTTTTTTAAAATGCCATTTTATATTTTTAAGTTGTTTTCCCAACATTTCCCTCTGAAGATTCACTATTCTTCTGAAAAAATGGTTATGTTTGTTGTGTTCCTTTTGTTTCAGAAAAAAATAGCTGAATTCAACCAGTATTGAACCTACACGCAGAGCTGAACTCAACCAGTATTGAACATACAAGGCAAAGTGTTGAGGTCAGAATAACCAAATTCAATCAGTGTGTTGAACCTACTTGCAGAGCTGTTGAGGTCAAATGATTATTTCTCTCTGTTCCTAGGGATAGTATTCCTTTATATCCTAGTAGTATAAATACCATTGCATAGAAGCATCCGTTGCAATGTCAGGTGCTGTAGCCTCATCTTCTACTTTATTCCTATCTTAAAAGATTGCATTACTGCATAAGCATCTTAGGTCTTTCCGTTGGCTGTATCTTTACAATTGGAAATGCCAAGGATTTTTGGGAGAACAGAAACCATTTGTTGTTGAGATCAGTTGAATATGCCCATACCAATCAGTGGTACTTTTGAGCCATGTCTGTTTTATAAAGGAAATAATCAGACATATTGCAGAGTTTTGGCTATGGCAAGCAGAATACCAGATTCTTTGTTCTCTTTGAGCCGTTGGAATTATTGTCAGTGACTTACATTTCTTTCCCTATTGTGGAATTGTCCATATTTGCAAAGGGTATGGATAATAAACAGTCTGCCTTTCCAGAAAGGGTCTGCTGCTCATGAATTGTCATTCATATACTTTGTCCTTTTACAATTTTCAAACAGCAATTAGTGCAAATCAAAGCAGTCTCTAATTTGGCTATCTGATGTATCCTGATGATGATGCTGTTGTTGGCACTGGGGTATGCAGTAGTAGAGTTTGGATTCCTAGCCTCAGAATTGTCATTCATGGATTTGCTGAATTGATTTCAGCTTGGTTCGCTTGAATTATGCAGTTTCAGTATTCGTATGTAAGAGTGCATTTTGCTCTTGGCAGTGTTTCCTTATTTTTTTTGCTGCTTAGACCTGGAGTTCAGTCACCCGGTATTCCATGGACCTTAATGCATCAACAGTCCCTCTTCCCAAAAATGCATCCTCAGCTAATTAGACTTTGGACTTTGATGTAGTCGAGTGGGCTGTTTCCTTTTTGTGTCACCTTGCAGCTAGCCAGTGCAATAACAGCTGAAGGGGAATTTTTGATCAACTTTCTACAATACAGGCATCTATCTACCTGACAAATATTGGAAATTATTCAGTTATGTCCTTTTACAAAAAGCAGAGCAATTCTAACTTAGCCTGTTGCTGCCTTATCAGTCTGCTCTCAATCATGAACAAAATGGTGAAAGTTGTTGTCAGCAGAGCTAACATATGGCAACTGTAGAGCAATACCATGCTCACTGATGCCCAGTTGGGTTCTACCAGGGCTTCTTGACTCCCGACCTCTACAGTCTTGGTCCAAATGTGAACAAGAGCTGAACTCCGGAGGTGAAGTGAGAGTGACTGTGGTTGACATCAAAGCTGTATTTGACCAAATGTGGCATCAAGGAGCCATAACTAAATGAAAGTCAATAGAAATCAGGACGTGACCTCATTGGTTAGAATCATATCTCACACAAGGAAAGGTGCTGAGGTTGTTGGAGGTCACTCACCTCATCAGCTGCTTCATCAGTGATCTTACCTCAAAATGGGGATGTTCGGTGATAATTTCACAATACTTAATACCATTTTCAACTCTTAAGATATGGAAAGAATACATGGGCAATAGACAAGTGTCAGAAAATGATCGTCTCAACAAGAGAGAATCTAACCATCTGCTTTGACATTCAATGGCAATACCACTGCTGAATTCCCCATTTCATGAGGATTACAGTTCACCAGAACGTCAACTGGTATGTCCACATAAATACTGTGTTTGGGCAGGTCACAGGCTGGGAATTCTATGGCAAATAACTCACCTGCTGATTCCCAAAAACCTATCCACCATTTACAAGACAGAAGTCAGGAGTGTGATGGAATACTCTCCACTTGCCTGGATGAGTGGAGCTCCAACAACACTCAAGAAGCTTGACACCATCCAGGAGAAAGTAGTCTCTTGATTGGCACCACATCTACCAACTTGCATATTTACTCACCCTTATGGCCCAAGCACAATGGCAGCTGTGTGTATCATTTACAAGATGCACCGCAGCACCTGCCAAACACATGACATTTACCACTTGGAAGGATATGAGCAACAGACACATGGGAATAGTCCTATTAAAATTTCTTCTTTAAGTCACACAACATCCTTACTTGGAAATATATTGCTTTCCTTCATTGTTGCGGGTCAAACTCCTGGAAATAAATCTCAGTTCCTTCACCATTGCCAGGTTAAAATCCAGGAACTCCTTTCCTAACAGCACCACTGGTGTACCTACACTGTGTACACCTTAGCGGTTCAGGGAGATAACTCACCATCACCTTGAGGTGATGCATTGGCATCAGATGCTGGCATTGCCAGTGGCACCATGTCCTGAGAGAGAATAAAACAACATTGAATGTTATAACTGGCAAGTGTCTCTTCAAAAGTTTTAATAGTCCCTGAAGCTAGAAAACATAACCATCAGCAATTATTTGCCTTTATTTTTCCATCTGTTCCATTATGCTGAAGGATTTCTATTCTTCGCTTTAGCTTTGCTCCATGAATGAACACAAATTAAGAGGAATGGTGAACCTTTGAGGAGATATATATTTGAATTTTAAAATGGTATAATTTAGTATGAACGCCTGTCAGTCTCATCTGCATTTCATTGCTGAGACCTTGCTATCCTGTTAAACATTAAAAAAAAATGTGGAGTTAGAAATTTACTCAACCAGAGACCAGTCAGTAAAACCTTCATGGGAGAAATCACTTTATTTGAAGTTCTTACTCAGTTTTGGAACGGATGTATTGATTACTATCACGCTTAAACATGCTTCTTGCAGCTGTGTGGAGCTGGGTAGTGAAAGAAAGTAGGAAATTGATATTTATTGTATTTATCTTTTCATTCAGTAAGTTTAATAATTTGGTATTTAAAAAAACGCTCCGAAAGCTTCTGCGACCAAATAAACCTGTTGGACTTTAACCTGGTGTTGTTGGACTACTTATTGTACCTAAAAAAAAAAGGAAAAGATTATTGGTTAGAAATTACAATATCAAAATGGACCATTCGGCTCAAGCAGTCAATGTTGCTGTTTCTCCTTAGCAAGGAAACAGTCCACACATTCCCAAACTTTTTCATCAGGTTTCTTTCATTCATCTATTAGTCTAATCTTGGATGTTTATGGTTACTGGTTCAACACTAATTCTCCAGACAACCCCACATTCTCAGCTCCGAACAACTTTCTCCAGTTTCCTGTTCTGAGCTTTGTGCTTTTGATTATGTATTACAGCTTCTTCTTTGCTTCTTGACTATTGGATCAGAGCCTCAGTTCAAAGGAGAATTCTATCTTTATTCTCATAACTTTTTCCACTTCTATTAACTAGGTTGTGCTAAGTTACAGTTCACTTGTGCCAACACTTGCTGTTAGACTGTTCTCTGTTTCTTGAAGGCAGTGACTCAGATTATTATGACTCTGCAGCTACTGAGTCTTCTCATAAGGCATCCAGCAGTTCATTTTAGAGCATGTGTCTACATGCTGTGTGGTGGTCATTCAGTGAAACACTGCAGTTGCAGGAGCACCAAGGGTAGGCTGAATCTTCTTCACAAATTCCTTGTATGCATACTTACAAAGGTGGCGGAATAATATGCAGAGCTATGGTCTCTAATATGCATTTCTCCTGAGAACACAAGATAATTGTAAGGTTTCTGAAATTTAACTGTGCAGAATAGGCATCAAGCATACTGCTTATAGCGTCAACTAGTCTATAGGTTTATTGACCCTTAAGCTAATGATAATAATAATGAGGCTGGGGTGGGATTGTTGGCAGTGTGGGCTTGATGGGCCAGATGGCCTCCTGCTGCACTGCAGGATTCTATGATTCTATTCTGTAAGTACTTCTGAAAACTGATCTTATAAAACTTGAGTATAAAGCAATATAGGCTCAAAATTTAAGAGTGAGGATCTTTAAAGTTAAAGTTTTTTAAAAAGTTTATTAGTCACAAATAAAGCTTAATTAATACTGCAATGAAGTTATTGTGGCATTCCCCTGTTGCCACACTCTGACACCTGTTCGGGTCAGTGCATTTAACCAGCTTGTCTTTCAGACAGTGGAAGGAAACCAGAGCACTGGAGGAAACCCGTGCAGACTCCACACAGACAGTGGCCCAACCGAGAATTGAACCCAGGTTCCTGGTGCTGAGAGGCAATAGTGCGAACCACTGTACCAACATGTTGCCAAGCAGTGAACGTTTTAGCATGGAACCAAAATTGGATTACTGAAGCTGGGTCTCCATAATAGTGACTATGAAACTATCAGATTGCTATAGAAATCCATCTGGTTCCATAACATGTTGCCTAATAGGGAAGGAAATCTGCCATTCTTAACTGGTCTGGCTGACATGTGACTCTGATCTGCCCTCTGAAATGATCCTGCAAGACCAAACTGCAACAGAAAAATTGATACTAGAGGGACTGCAGCAGCTTAAGATTCAAGAGCAACAAGTGCTGGCCTTGCCAATGATGCTTCCATCACACAAAAGGATAAAAAAATTGTACCTTGTCTGGAATATGCGGTATATTAAGTGATTGTCCAAATGAGAAGTAATTAAACTAGGAAACCTTGCTACCTGCAAATAAGGTCTTTCACTGCAGAGTGCCTGGTTGCCCTAGTGTGAATTTTGTTTTGTTTGGCAAAAACCAGAAATATTAATGGGTATAACCTGAGAAATATATAATAAGTTCAGCAGCAATGTGATGGGCTGACACAATAGTTAGCGCTCCTGTCCCACAGCGCCGGAGAGCCGGGTTTGATTTCCAGCTTGGGTCACTGTCTGTGTGGAGTTTGCATATTCTCCCTGTGCCTGCATAAGTTTCCACCAAGTGCTCCGGTTTCCACCCACAGTACAAAGATGTGCGGGCTAGGTGGATTAGCCATGCAAAAATTGCCTCTTAGTGTCAGAGGACTAGCTAGGGTAAATGAATGGGGTTGTGAGAATAGGGCCTGGGTGGAAGTGGTACTATGTCGGTGCAGATTCGATGGGTTAAATGGTCTCCTTTTGCACTGTAGGATTTCTATGGTTCTGTGACTCTAAGGTGCTTGGTGCAAAATATTACGGGACATTTTGGGCCAGGGGAGTGAGGAGAATTTGAATTTGCATTTGTTTTCAATCCAGCTGCATTAAATTGGTAAAATGTCTGGCTTGGTTGAACTTGAAGAATCGGGCATGTGCCAGAGCTAAAAGTTAGCAATGGTTTCAGGGTAGATTGAACTTAATTGCTGTTGACTAAACCATCAGTTTAAGCAATTTTTTAAAAAAGATGAATTATTGCTAGGCTGTGGGGTGTGCAGAACAGTTAGCTGCTTTTATCTAAATTGCTGTGTACTTTGGAGTCTGTGGATTGGAGCGAATGCATGTTTTTTTTTGAGCCTTCAAAACGCACATGGTTCTAAATTTGACCTAATAAAATACACATTTAATTTGAACATCTGTGGAAACCTGTAATGCCATCTTAGTTTAAGGTGTAATTATTTTATTGTCTAAATATTTTTACTTATTAAACAACACCTGTGCATTGTAATAGATTCAGATGTTTTCTTTTAGTCATTTTTAAATTCTTGCATGAATTTTCAGGCTACCTTCCCGTCTGCCAATGAGTTAAATTAACATTTCAATGACTTTCGTACACATTTTTGTGAAACATTGAGTTCCATTTGATGGTGACCATGCTCTATGCATTTGTCCAACTCCAGATCTGTAGAAGTGATGTGGCTTGAATCCAGTGAAGTTATTCATTAGCTATTTCCAGTAGTAATATTAGCTGTTCTAATTATTTGTTTTTTAGATTTTCATGCATATTTGCCAAACCACATCTATTGAACGAAAGGAAAAGCAGGGAAATTATATTTAATACAATTTGCAGTTTACATGCCTGAAATTAACAAATTTTATGTATGGCAAAACAGTGCAATTTGTTTTAGAAATTAAAATAAAACATACCTCTATATTTTCAGTCCTTTCTACATATTTAAATTCCTGTTTGTTTTTCTTATATCCCCAATTTCCATTTTAGTGTTTTCACTGACTTGACCCTGGTGTACAGTTCACGTGTAACTGTTTCCTTTATGTTTGTTCCTTAATTTTCTATTATTTACATAGGCGGCATGATGCTGAGTATAAGTGTGTTGAAAGGCTGTGAAAGCTACATCCACTTGACATCCGTGTTCTCAGCAATAGCAGAGTTCACTAGATAATAATTGGGAACCATTCCCTCTTTTGACCACATTATTTGCCCAATGAAGCATTATATCTGTGCCATCATCTTGTCGGTATGGCTCAGCTACTTGTTATGTAAGTCCATTGAACCAGTAGAATCTTTTACAATGCTTGAACTCTTTCTAAATGAAATCTAGACACTATTTGATTACTGCAGACTTTCCTGCCTTAGAACAGGAGACAAGTTATTTTTTCTCCCCCTGCCCCAGGAAGTTGGTAAATAGTTGATGGAAACTCCTGTTATGCACTAAAGGCCAGCTCAAGAGATCATGTATTTGGTAAGATGTTGCTTTGTTGCCAGTTTGGGTGGTTAGGATGTATAGATTAATTGAAACAAGGAAAGGAAAATTGGAGGTGAAAATGACGTGGAGAATCACCCCAAGAGCAGCTGCTTCTGAAAAGTGAATTTAGCTCAGTGGCTTCTGACCACCAATATTTATCTTCTACTACTACTCCTTCAATTCCCCATAAAATGGTTAATAAGGTTGCTAAATTAATGATAGGCTTCCATTATTCAACTTTTACGTTGTCTTACTTTTCAGACTTTGTTTTGCCATATCCTAGCAAAGAAAACTTGCTGTTGAGTATAAATCTAGTGCTGTTGAGTACAAATTCTGTTGAACCCTGTTAGAGGATCTAGGAATGCACTGCAATTAATATCTGAAATATGTCATGCTTTTTATCTGTGCAGGAGTCCGAGTGGATGTCTTCATGGATATTGTTGATATATTTAATCCCTTGATAGCCATCGACCACTTGGATGACAGTCTGATTTTAGAGCCAGACTTAGAAAGTGAAGTTTGTGATTGTGGCACAGAACCAGACATCCTGGGAGGTTCTTTAAGAAACATGCTGAGTGACAAAGATCCTATGCTAGGATCTGCTAGTGCACAGTTCAGCCTGCCCTTTTCAGATAATGAAGATGGCAACTTTCAGCTAACTTGCTCAACAGGTAGGTCTAAATTACTTTTTGGCTGCAGTGCCTGCAGAAGCAGTGTGGGCTAGCGTGGCCATTTAGTATTTGTGTGAATGGGTGGATAGGGTTTTCTCCCACTTCTCCCCACACCCTTTCCTCCAAGTCTGCCTTTACACAATGCCAAAATCTCTGAAGGTACCTCTTGAATTTTCAAGGGATTATATAACTGATTTTGCATTGGGAAAAATCTGTTTATATTCTGAGATTTAAACAAAACAGCATTTGAGCATGCAAGATCAGGGAATTCCTGTTATATAGCCAGCAGGTGTGTTGGGAGAACCATGCTGTTACATTATGACATATTGCAGTTCATTTCCAATTTTATGTTGTTCATCCCTTGACATATAGAATCGTTAGAGTAATAAAAATTATTTGACCAATCGTGTCTGTGCTTGTTGTTTTAAGGAGTTACTCTCAAATTGCCACTCCCTTGCCCTCTCCCCATATCCCTGGACATTCCCCTCTTTCAGTTACTTCGAAAAATCAGAAACTATGGAAAGATTTACGGTACAGAAGGGGGCCATCAGTTCTGTGCGGACTGAAAGATGAACCATTCAGCCTAATGTCATTTTTTAGCATTTGTTCTTTAGCCCTGGAGGTTAGGGCACTTCATGTGCATATCCAGATGTCTTTTAAATGAATTGAGGGTTTCAGTCTCTAGTGCCCTTTCAGGCAGAGAGATCTAGACCCCACTCACCCTCTGGGAGAAAAAAGAGAATCCTAATCTCTTCTCTAATCTTTTTGACATTTGTTTTAAATCTATGTCCCCTAATCACTAACCCTCACATTAACGTTTATTCCTTTTGCCTGGTTTGATCTTCCAATGCAGCACCTCACACTTCTCCAGGTTAAATTCCATTTGTCACTTCTTTACCCACCTGACCAGTCCATTGATATCTTCCTGCAGTCCACAGTTTCCCCTTTTCATCAGCAACCACGTGTTCAATGAATGAATCATAGAATCCCGCAATGCAGAAAGACTGACTTTTTGATTGAGTATCTTACCCAGGCTATCTCTATTGCCCCATCTCCATAATCCCACACAATTATTATGGCTAATCCATCTAACCTACATCTCTTGGGACACTAAGGGCCAATCCATCTAACCTACACATCTTTGGAGTGTGGGAGGAAACCGGAGCACCCAGAGGAAACCCATGCAGACACAGGGGGAACTTGCAAATTCCACACAGTCATCCAAGGCCAAACTTCTTGATCATGCCAATGTATGTTGGAGTTAATACTATAATTATGTCTAAGGTGACTTTGAATTGAACAGTTATGATATTTAATTGAATGACTCCTATTAAAGCTGAGTCGAAATTAATATCAGGTGAGTAAGTTTGGTGGGGAAACAATCACATAGATCAGTTTTAATTTGAGCAGTAGAAAAGATTTTTCATTGGAATTATGTAAAACGTGTCTGATAGTAACAAAATCATATTAGTCTTCTAGTTGAATTCAGAATTACAATGTAAGGATAGCTTGTATAATTATTTAATCTTTCTTCGAAGTATGTGTGTCCATAATTAGGTTGAAATATTTTCTTAATATAACTCATTAGTCATATCAACATTTAGTTTTATTCCATTCAACAGTCATTTTTCCAATTGCTGGAAACTTATAATTTAGCAATTTTAAAGGGAAATATTGTGAATAATATGGCGAATAAAATATGCCAAACAAAATATGCCAGTATGTGTATAATAGAGTTATATACATTATAACAATATTAAGGAGACACATTTAATATAGAATTCATTTTTGAACAGTTTTGAAGTGTTGGCTGGTGCTTTTAATGTTGCAGTTTCTTGTCCAAAGGTGTGTGGGTTAGGTTGATTGGCCATGTTAAATTGCGCCTTTGTGTCAGAAAGATTAGCAGGATAAATATTTGGGATTACAGTGATAGGGCCTGGTTGGGATTGTTGTATGTGCAGGCTCAATGGTTGAAAGACCTTTTCTACTCTATATGATGGATTCTCTGATTCTGGACATATTTATGAAGTGCATTGAAGTTGGTAGAAATTTTTTTAAAGGTGTTATTTATAGATAAGGGAGGGATTTGAGTATCTTTAAGGGAAAATGACAACTGGTTGTATTTTTATGTTGGAATGTATTTAGAAAATAAATTGTAAGTGGTACCTCAAAATTAGCACATCTTAAAATGCTTTCCCCAATCTAATTTTTTAAACTCTATAAAATAAGAGTTGTTCACATTCTCTGTTTCTTTTGAAAATGGGGTTGCTGACTATAGTAAACGTTTAAAGTTGAGAATTTTGTGCATTACCACAACTTTTTTGGAGATTTCACTTTTTCCAGCTACTGTATGTGGAGCAACAGTTTAACTTCATTGTAAGTATCTTTACAACTGCAATCCTCCAATAATACATAACCAGTAACTCAACAACAGTGTATATCAACAGGCATTAGATTTTGAGGAAACAAACTTTCAAGGTACCCTGATTCTTGGAGGGGTGGTGGTGATGATTTCAGTAGATAATTGAATCTGACAAACCCAGGACTTGCCAGAGTTAGCTGATTTCAACTTGAGTGACAGTAATATGGCATTATACTTGACCTAGTATATGCATCTGGGAAGGGAAGAGAAATCAACCATGATTCTTATGCCTGATTCCTGGAAAATGTACAAACTTGAATTCTGGTGGTAAGGCAAAATTGTGCTTTAGCTCTGACTTCCCCCTATTTAATTGAGTGTGTTGTGAATAATAGTCAGTTAGGTATCAAAGAGTTGCTGACAGCTGTGGGACTGTACCACAACCCAGATTGGACTGGGGCTGCTGGCAACGTGGAGCAGAAGAATTGAAACAAAAATCAAATAAGCGTGGAGTTAAAAAACTGTTGCTGAGCCAGTAAAAAAATGGACATCTGTTAGGGCTTTGGGGTGTTGTATCTCTGCACTGTTGCTTTGAGTTACGTCCTTGACCTAGACGTTTGTTTTCCATTGGCAGTCTGGCAGTTTGTAACTTTCCTAAGAATATGGGAGTTTGTGAACGATAGGAAGAATTTCTTTTGTTTTCGGAAGCAGAGATATTGCAGTCTTGTGGTTGGGCCAAGAGGCATCAACAACTTCACTGTGTCACATCAACTAGAAAGGGCATTGTTTCTATTCTTAAACTCCAGCTACTCTTGACCGACATAGCTCTCTTGGAATCTTGCCAGGGATAATATGTGCATTCCTTATATTCCATTCTGATTGTGATCCATTTATTACCTGTTTTGTTTATTTGTCAATACATTCACCATTATCATAGACGTTGCAGCTGAGAGGTTATGTACAAACATAAGGTGAATTATGTAGGTGCTGCACCATGATTCCTGATGTTACAATTAGGAATGTGTGGGCAGTTCCTGGTGTGTCGGTCTCTGTCTGCTAATATATTTTACAACTTATGCAATGTGTGTGTTCCAGACTCCATGCATTGTATAACCCCAGCAATATGATAAGATTCAGAACATGATATCATGGGTAGCAGCTTGTGTCAGACTTCCTGTTGTTGCTTCTGGAAATTTACATTCTTGCTGTTTATGATTGACAATTCTTGCTATAAAACATAGTAATGGACAGTAGTAACTATTAGGTCTCCTATGATGATGTATGTTGAGTCAAGATCAAATACGTTCTTTAGGTGAATTGGGGCCAGAGGTACAGTAAGAAGCCTCACAACACCAGGTTCAAGTCCAACAGGTTTATTTGATAGCGCGAGGTTTCGGAGCGCTGCCCCGCTGAGTCATTCACCTGAAAGCTCCGAAAGCTCTGCCACCAAGTGAATCTGTTGGACTTGAACCTGCTGTTGTGAGACTTCATACTGTGCCTACCCCAGTGCAATACTGGCATCTCCACTTTGGGGTTAGAGGCAGGGGACAATTGAATCAAGGAGTACAAATGTAATTCTGTCCTGATTTTAACATCATATATTCTGTCATTTATATAATATAATTTTAAAATATGATTAGATGATAAAATTGGCCATTAGGGAAGCTGTGGAGCTGGCTGGCGCAAAGAATTTCTCTATAGTGCACACTGAGGAGTTGGGAACTATGAAATAAGTGCTTAGCAGTACCAGTAGCAGGGGGATGTGATTTTAGCGAGGAAACTTTACATATCATTTCCTGTTAGAAATTTGGAACCAAGAATGCATAATGGTAAAGTTGACGAGTCACAAAGATCTTCCTACAGTAACTTTATACACTTGCAGTGCATGCAGATATCAAGTTTTAAAATACAGATTATTGGTAGTTAGCTACCTTCCAAAAACAGCGAAGCATTTTGCATCTGTTCAATAGAGACCGTGGCTTTTAATGGTAGTAAATAGTGGAGCTTAATACAGTTTCACGATTTCTAGCTGGCACTTATGGTGGGTCACTGTGTAACCTATAAAATTGCCTCTTCTGTAAGATCAGTTTGTGAAATAAAGTACCGAATACATGCACGTTTTTTATCGTGCATGCTGCTATTTTGTTGCCAATGATAGATTGCTACCTTCAGCTGTAAATGTAGAAAGGCTAGCTTTTAGAATGACTGTCATACTTGCAACTGTCTGAGGTCTTCTCCTTTTTATTTTTCCAGTTGCCGAACTTGAGCTCACTGACGAATGCGACATAAAGGAAAGTGACCTTGACACTATGGAGGAAGAAGATTTGTCAGAATTATCCAGCAGAAAAGCAAAGGGAAAATCTCAGAAACCTTCTGTGCAGTCACCTCGCAAATCTCCACGCTTGTTAGCCCAGGGTAAGATGTCATAAAATATATTTCTGGATTTTCTCCTTTTATCAAGTTTATCTTAAAATGCAACATCTGTTAAACTTTGGATCTGGCCAAACATTTAAATTTGTAAATTGAATTGTACTTTAGCATTTTAAGTAATAATATTATATGTGCATATTTCTGTTTTTTACTTTATACAACATTTTTTGGTTAATATTGTTCTTCTTTAGGTCTGTTTTATGTTTAATGTTGAAGATTGACTTACGCACTCTATTTTACACTAATTGAAATTTTGTTTTTTCCTTGTCTCTAACTTCTTGTATCTCTGTATATATCGTTTCTCAGCCTTCTGGCTAAGATCAAGTGTAGTATTGACATGCTGTGCTTGGTTGAAGTCATTAGGTTACACTTCAGCTCCATTTGAAGCAATTTTTAAAAGCGGCATTTCAGCCTTCTGGCTAAGATACAAATGAGATCAAGCCTTGGAGGCAGAGCTATGGCTACTTCGATCAGCTTGGATCATACAGATCAAGCCCAAGACAGGAGATGAGAGCTCTGTCTTGTTAGGTTGGATTGGAAATATCTCAACTTGTTGAGTCTTTGAATTTGACTTGATTTGATTGTTTTTGTTCCAATAAGAAACCCCTCTCATTCCTATTACTTGTAACATCAGACTTCTTTTGTTTCCATTGTCTACACACTTTATTGTTGGACTTGCCCTTGGTGAACAATATGAAGGCATTCTCTACATTCTGTTTTGATTAATGGAAAAGTAAAATGATAAAGATGCTGGAAATCTGAAATAAAAAGAGAACATGCTGGTGTTACTTAGCAAGTTAGGCAGCATTTGTGGAGAGAAACATAATTAATATTTCAGTTTGGTTAGCTTTTGTCAGATTATTCACTGTGTCCTATTTTCTGGAACTCCCTAAAGCATTGTGCCCATCCCTTTTTCTGTTTTCACATAATCTCAAAACTTTTTTCTTTTTACTCCTATTGCCTAAAGTTCTATCCACAATTTTTTCCCTTCTTTGCACAGTTAAATCTTCTGAGATGTATTTATTATCAAACATGCACCTCACAGACTCCTGTTGCTGGCTTGCTTTTAAGCTTTAGCAGAAATCGAGTGCTGCAAAATTTTTCTTGCTAGGTTTTAGGTTACAGGATTTCCTATCTCAAAATTTAAATGACTTCCTTTAATTTTACATGCATGTTAAATTATCTAAAACCATTGGTTTTGTATTTTATCCTAAATTGTCACACATTTTTCTTGCTAACTTTCTACCATCTTGAAATTGCTGAAATATGGATCGTCTTCCATCTGTGATCCTGCCCAAGGAGCCACCTTTAAAATCCAGGCTAAGCTTTAGTGTTAACCGTCTGCAGGATATTTGGTCAAAAGATTTACTAGTGCTGAGCTTGATCATGTCTTCACATCGCATCCATCTGCTTTCAGCTCACTTGCACAGTGGTTAGTGACCAGAAATGAGAATCCTGTCCAATTTTACTTCCCATTCTTAATGTGACATTTATTTCCACTGCTTAGCTGACATCAACTAACCTAAGCATGTAATAACTATTAAAAATTTGAGTGCCTACTAGATGGACTGTATGCCTCATCTTAGGGTATATGTCCTGATTTATTGGGAAGCATTCAAAAATGTAAATTGTACATCTAGAAAAAAATGCTTATTTTATAGTAATGTTTATTTAATTAATATGACTGATATTAAGCCTTTAAATGGGTGCTTTGTGGTTTAAAATAAAAGGCTGCTGGAATAGTTATTTTGAAGTTGTGATATTTTCAAGGGGTAAGATTAATTCTGAAGTGCCAGAGATATGAAGATCTGTTAATTGGAAGAAAAATTAAAGGGTCTGTGCTTAATGGAAAACCTGGAGCTCATAATCTTTGCAGGATGAAGTTGGAACTGCTCTTCTTTATCCAGTTAAATTTAATGTCAAGTAATTGATTTAATAGAAAATGTAAATTTTAAGTTTTGTGTGCCAATTCATGAATTCTGGTGTAAAATATCATCTCACTTCAAAAGACTTGAGGTAATACAAACAGAATTTGCTTATCTGGTATAAACTAAGTGGCTTCTTGTGCTGTAAGGTCCAATGATTTTTGAAAATATAAACAAGATGTTTGTAGCATTTTGAAACACCAGTGTTGGGTGTTTAAAGCTAAAATGCGTGTGTTTAAAGTTATTGATAATTTTTTTTTCTTTTGAAGAACCAATTCGAAGTCTACGCAACAGTACCATAGCCAAACGACCCAATCCAACAAATTTGGCTCTTGCAAAAAGGAAGGAGCAGGTAAAATATGTCGCAATTGGAGCAAGTTCAGCCAAACTGCTAGATAGGCATGAGAAACAAAGCCCACAAAAACCTGGTGGAAAGGGTAAATCACAGCAGCAACAGAATGTATCTGAAAATGCACAAAGCAGTGCAGAAACTCCTTGTGATATTGTACAGTCTGAACCTGTAGATTCAAAAAGCCCTGAACTGAAATCAATGGAAACATGCATCAAACCTGAACATACACTTGAACTAACTTGTGGAAATCATAAATGTACTATGGTAGAATCAGTGGAGCCGAAAGCCATTGAGTCTACATCAGAATCACAGTGTTCTAGAGAACGGTTAATTGCTGTAGGGACAGAAAAGGTCCATCCAGATGCAGTAGCGGACGATGTAAATGATCTCCATTGTGTAGACGTGCAAGTTATATCACTCAGCCAAAATCCAGTTGAATCTACATTGGAATCACAATGTTCAGCAGAATTGATAACTGAAACTGCTCAGGTGTCTACAGTCGAAAACATTGATGTGCAAAAAATTGTAGATTGTGGCAATGAGCAAGCAGCAGTCACAGACCACAGTCCAGTTAAGTCTGCACTGGAATCACAGCATTCTGCAGAATCATTAATTGGTGCAAATTCAGAAGGAATGGCTGAAGATACTATGACAGTAGATGTTGATCTTCACAAAAATGTATGTGAACTTCCTCTTGGGAATACCAATGCAGTTGAAGAGGAATTAAAGGAGAATGTAGCAAAAGAACAGAATATACAACTGAACGAAAGAATAGCAATTGTGGATGCTAACATTAACAATGAACAGAAAGAAAAGCCAGTTGAGTTGGATCTTGATGTACCAAGTACGGAAGCTACATCACATATAAACAAGGTGGAAGACTGTCAGCCAAAACTAGAAGAAAATATGCAAAAGCCATTGGATGAAAAATTTCCAATATCCTCTGAATTAAATACTTCTGTAAATTATGTAGAAGCAAAAGAAGGGCTTGACATGCAGTCAAATAAAGAAACCACGCATAATGATGCTAGCAGTCCTACAAAAGAGAATATTTCAGACACTTCTGTGCTAATTGAAGATGCTGGGAATAATAAGATAGTTCAGCTTGAAGCTGAGGTCACAGTTTTACCAGAGCCTGAAAATGTGGCACAAGAAGGCGGATCTGAAGTAGAAATACCCATTTCTCCAAAAGTAGTTGCCAAAGATGGAAATGAGTCTGAAAAAGTTGATGATTCTGGGGCATGCAAGAAACAGGATGATATAAATGTGCAGAATAATTCAAGTGAGCAACAGCTGGTTTCCAGTAAAGAAGAAATGCAGGACCTTTCTGAGCATACAGATCATGAGGAAATTGTCCCTGAAAAGCAAATTGATGCTGTGGTGTCCAAGAGCCCGGCTTCAAAACATGAGAAGTCAGCATTGAAACCCCAACATAAACTTGCACAAAATCCAAAACCAGAGCAGCCTGAAAATTTCCTCCCCTCAAATAGAAAAAAAGCTAAGTTGGATATTCAGTCCTCTGAAACACTTAAACAATCTAAGTCACATACTTCACCATTAGCCAGCAAACGGAAGGCAGTGGATCCAAATTCCCACAAGATTGTTAAGTGCTTGAAAACACAGGTTGGACAGGATGCTAAATTGAAAATTGACCAAGCACAAAAGCAACATTTTAACAAGGTGTCTCCTGTTTCTCCAGCAAAAGTGCAGATAACGAGTAGAATAGCTTCAATGACTCCTGCAGGGCATAAGTCAAAGAAAACAGTGCAGACATCTAAGCATACTTCTAACTCTACTTCAAAATTGAGTGAGTTGCCTGCAAAACAGGCGACTCGCTCTGGCCACAAACCTGTCCCTTCAACAGGCAAACTAGTTTCCCAACAGGTGGACAATATAAAGGAAAAAGACAAAGGGAAGATTGCAGAGCACTCTAGTGAAGATGATAAAGATAAATTGAAAGTTAGAAAAAATGAGAAGGGTATTCTTCCACGGCAGAGGAGAAGCAGCAAAAGTCTCTCATTGGATGAACCACCATTATTTATCCCAGATAATTTACCTGTAGTTAAAAAGGAGGAACCTGATCTGGACCACTCTGCGCCTGTTGCTACTTCGGATTTATGGGACCCCAAAAGACTGTGTGGTTTTTGTAAGAAACCACATAACAGCAGGTGAGCTATTGTGTAACCAAAACCCTGCACATGTCTTCTCACGTTCTAAGTTATTTATAAAAATTAAAATGAGAAGGAAATAATATTGTTTAAGGTATTTCCTTGATCTCTGATAATTTTTCTTCTAAAGCATCTCACTTCTGAAAGCTTTAGCCTGGCTTGGTCAAATGTAGTGACAATTTTTACATCACTGGCAACTGAGCAGTTAATGTCTAAAGCTACTTTATGTAACTAACGAGACTGATCAATACATTATTCTTGAGGAGCTCTGCATGTAGGTATTTAATGATTCCTGTGGCCACTAGTGACATTTTTAGTGTCTTTAATATAATGAAATGTCCCAAGGCTTCATGGGAGCAATATGAAACAAAATGTGGCCCCCAACCGCGTAAAGAGACATTTGGTCAAATAATCAAAAGCTTGGTCAGAAATGTATGCTTTAAAGCAAGGCAGAGTCTGTAGGGAAGGAATTCCAGAACTAGGCATAAGCAAGTAAAGATGTGACCCCTAATGGTAGAGTGATTAAAATTGTGGTTGCTCAAGAGGTCAGAATTAAATGAGCACAGATATTGTGAAGGATTGTGAGGCTAGAAAAATCAAAGACAGAGGAGGGCAAGGTCATGGCAAAATTTAAAAATAAGGATGAGGATTTAATATCAAGACTCTGCTTTACTGGATGACAATATAAATCAATGTGTACGGGCCAGATAGGTAAACGGGACTTAATGTAAGCTTAGGCACAGCAGCAGATTTTGCATAAACTGAATCTGTGTAGGGTAGAATATGGAAGATCAACTAGCAATGTGCTGGAATGGCCAAGCCTAAAGGCAGTTGGGAGTTGCTGCAGCAGATGACATGGGACAGTATTAGTGATGGGATATATGTGCGATTAGAAACTCAAAGAATCGTAGAACCTACAGTGCAGAAAAAGCCCTTTGGTCCATCGAGTCTGCACTGAACACAATCCCACCCAAGCCCTACCCCCATACACTATATCTACTAATTCCTCTAATCTTCGCAACCCTGGACACTAAAGGGCAATTTCTTAGCATGGCCAATCAACCCAACTCACACATCTTTGGACTGTGGGAGGAAACCGGAGTACCCGGAGGAAACCCATACAGGCACAAGGAAAATGTGCAAACTCCACACAGACAATGACCCAAGCTGGGAATCGAACCCAAGAGACTGGAGCTGTGAAGCAGTAGTGCTATAGTGCTGCCCTCACCTCGGGGTAAAAATATGACACTGAAGTTGTGAACAGATTGGTTTGGTCTTAGATGGTTGCTGGGGAGAGGTAGCTAGGAAAACTAAAATTTGACAGGTCAGTTTTTGGAAACGCAGTTGAAAAGGATTTCGAGGGGCAGGGGGAGATAGGGTTGAGGCATGGGAAGGTGAATGTGGATAGTCAATAATACAAGAAAGTGATCAAAAATGACCTTATCTGCAATAAGGTGGGACTTGCAAGATCATGCAAGTTGACAAAATCATACAACTGACTATGGATTAGGGTTTGTAAGTTACATTAAGGGAGAGGCTTAGGAGCATAAGACGGTATTGATCTCCGAGCATGATAAGTTGAGATGGAGTGTGGCGTTTTAAAGTTTAAAGTTTTTAAAGGTTATTTATTATTAATCACAAGTAAGTCTTACATTAATACTGCAATGAAGTTACTGTGAAATTCCCCTAGTGGCCATAGTCCGGGGCCTGTTCAAGTTAACGCACTTAACCAGCATCCTTTCAGAATATGGAAGGAAACAAGAGCATCTGGAAAAAAACCCACGCATATACAGGGAAAACGTGCAAACTTCACTCAGACAGTGACCCAAGCCAGGAATCGAACCTGATGTTGTGATGCAAGAGTGCTAGCACTGTGCTACCATGCCATTCGTTATTGAGAATGACAAGCCATTCACAGTGCTGAGGCTGAGGGAAGGACAGATTTGAATGAGAGCCAGGAGGGTCTGGCACAAATTGGGACGCTCAGAGGAAAAAGTGCCATGTTTGTCCTAGTGATAGGTACCACATGCCACCATGACAGTCTTGACATGGTAAGTGATGGAGATGCAGCCAGGCTGGGAGACATTAAAGAGGAAGATGTCAGCAGCAGCTACCGCCACCACCGCTCCCCTCCTCTCTCCTCCCACCCACCATGGGTAGCAAGTGCAGAGCGAATGAATGCTCGGGATGGAGATGTGTTGCTAGGGAACAATGGGGTCTGTGCGAGTTGAGTCAATGTCACATTCAGCGGTGTGAGGTTTGAGCAGGACAGGAAGAAGTCTGGTGACTTTAGGCATGATCAGAAGCAGTGTGCAGAAAAGATGGCAGACTAGAGTGGGTAGTTGGGATTGTTGCATGTAATGAACCACAGCTGAATGCCTCAGTGAGCCCTTTGAAGGCTGCCAAAAGAGGCACAGTGGAAGTTGTGAGCTTGTCTAAGGGAGTCAAATTTGGGAGGGTAATAAAAGAACAGGAATAGCAAGGAGTACTGAAGAATAGGGGGTTAGGATTTGAGAGGACAAAATGCTAGAATGAAAAAGTGAAAGGAAGCAATAAGACAGAGGGATCTTGGAGAGATAAAGGAAAGAAGAACAAAAGTGGAAATAGGATGGTATTCTCAGGTTCCCAGCAGCCAAAAGATGCATGATAGTCGATCCAGGGAAAGCTTACATTAGTTACGCTGTAGGAAATAGATGGTCAATATTAGGAAGGCCCTGTGATGTGATGTAGGTAGGTGTAATCAGCATGGAGTATTGATTAACAGTTATCAGAGTTCAGAGGTAGGTATAGCAAGCGATGTCCAGGATCTGTGTGAGGGTAAGAAAATTGGAGGCTGCACAAATATTTTCCTGGGAATGAGGAGCAGGTTGTGTACAGAGTCACTGTACATCATTTTTCCACCCCAATGGTATGAATTTTAAATTGTTGCGTATTACTTTATTTCAAAACTTGGCTTTATATATCTTTTGCAAAATCGACCTACCCTGCTTATCTTTTAACATAAAATACTGAATTGCTAACTGTTTCTGTATCAAGTAAAATCCAGTTTTGCAGTGGATATGTATGTGCTTATTCTTGGACTTATTCAAATAAAAAATTTAAATCTTGTAATATCTTACTGTATTCCTGGCTACATAAGTCCAAAGATATGCAGGGTAGGTCGTTAGAATAAAGTGGGTGGGCCTGTGTAAGATACTCTTGTCAGAGAGTTGGTACAGACTTGATAGACTGAATAGCCTTTTCTGCACTGTGGGAATTCTATGATAACAGCCCTTTTTTCACGTCTCAAGTGACCAACTAGAAAATGAGTCACGTATTGAAGTTTGACTGCAGCAAAGAAGTAAATGATCTTTTAATCTATAATATTTTCTTCATTTACAATGTCAGCTCTAACCACATTTTAAGACTCTTGTCTCCCTCACATCCCTGTTCACACCAACCAGAAATTATTTTAGTATTGAATATGTTGCCATGGATTAAGTATGGGCATGTTCAACTTGGATTATTTCCATTGGTAAAAAAATTGAAGAGAAAAAGATGTCTTCATTTAAAAAACCAGATGCCTAAAGGAAGAGAAGAGAAAAGAAATACTGGTGCAAAGAATTATTGGAATGTGGAATCCTTTGTTATAGATGGTAGTAAAGAAATAAAATGCTGAATTACCCAGTGGTTAATTAATATCTGTAGGAAGTCAGAAGTAAACTCATGTTTCAGACAACTCTTCAACGGAACTGGAAACCATGGATGGAGGTGACATATTTGAACAGAATTATTGTTGTTACTGTTGTGGTTTGTTTGGTACATGTCATCAGCTAGATGCTGTTGTTTTCAATTTGAACATCAGTTCCGCAAACCCCAAATTACATATTTTCAAATAAGGAATAAAAAATACATGATGTTTTCCCCTACTGTATACCAACCAAGTTATTGTGCAATTTAATAACTGTGTTTAAGCCTATAAAAGGATGGGACATAGTCGTTAAACACTTCCTATTTCCAGTACATTGAGTGCAGTGTATACAAAATTAAATGCAGCAGATTTAGAACTGAGAGCAAAGCATATTTCTGTACACACAGTTGAGGCTACAAAATTCATATCTTGAGGCAGAGGCTGTGTCAGCATTCTGACTCCATTGACTTAGTGAAGGAGGAGAAAGGTATATGAGCCAAGGTAGATAACCGTGGTTGGGACCACAGGATTAAGAATTTGGTTGTACAGGAAATACCGGCAGGGCCACCTGTCGAATGACATACTATAACTTGCATTGTGCTTTGAACTTGGGGTAGGCAGTGGCATGGTGGTATTGTCACTGCATTAGTAATCCATAGACTGAGGGTAATGTCCAGGGACCCCAGTTCAAATCTCACCATAGTAGACAATGTAATTTGAATTCAGTAAAACCTGGGATTAAAATCTAATGATCATTATTAATTGTTGTAAAAACCTATCTAGTTCATTAGTGTCCTTTAGGGAAAGAAATTTGCAGGTCCTCACCTTGTCTGGCCTGCATGTGACTCTGAATGCCCTCTGAAATGATGTTCACATCCTGTAAATGAATTAAAAAACTTGTGTATTTCTACATACATTTCATTTGAGTGCAAATAAGAAACGCAAAACTCTTATGAATACCAACTTGAACTAGTGGTAGCAATGTTGACTCCAATTAAGAATGTTGTGGATTCAAGTCTTAGCCCAAAGAATTAAGTACAAGATTTCTGCTGACACTTGGTACCAGACCTTCAGAGGTGTTGATTCCCTCTGGTGGATGGAAAAGATCCCATGACACTATTTTGAAGAAGAACAGGTCGTGTTAATATTTATCCCTCAATTAACAAATGATCTGCATACCATCACATTGCTGTTTGTGGGACTTTGCTTGGACTGTGCTTTGCAAAGGGGATTTCAGCATGTTTAAATGGCAGGAACATGGCAGATGAAGGTAATGTGGATAAACGAGGTCATTCACTTTGGTAGGAGGAATGGGGATGCAGAATATTTCTTAAATAGTGAGAAATTATTAAGTGTTGACGTCCAAAGGGATCTGGGTGTCCTTGTACAAGTAATTGAAAGTTAACATGCAGGTGAAGCAAATATTTTCCTGGGAATGAGGAGCAGGTTGTGTACAGAGTCACTGTATATCATTTGTCCACCCCAATGAAATGAATTTTAAATTGTTGCGTATTACTTTATTTCAAAACTTGGCTTTATATATCTTTTGCAAAATCGACCTACCCTGCATATCTTTTAACATAAAATACTGAATAGCTAACTGTTTCTGTATCAAGTAAAATCCAGTTTTGCAATGGATATGTATGTCAAATAAAAAAATTTAAATTTTTAATATCTTACTGTATTCCTGGCTACATGAGTCCAAAGATATGCAGGGTCGGTCGTTAGAATAAAGTGGGTGGGCCTGGAAGGCAAATGGTATGTTGGTCATTGTTGCAAAAGGTTTTAAGTACCGACATAAAGATGTCTTGCTTCAGTTTTACAGAACTTTGGCGAAACCGCACCTGGGATGTTATGTATAGTTTTGTCCCCTTACCTGAAGAAGGATATACTTGTCATAGGAGGAGTGCAGCAGAGGTTCACCAGTCTAATTCCTGGGATGGCGGGATTGCCCTATGAGGGGAGGTTGAGAAGTCTGTGTATGTATTCTCTAGCATTTAGAAGAATGAGAGGTGAGCTCGTTGAAACTTAAAATTCTTCAGGGGCTAAATATGTTCTATGCAGAAAAGATGGTTCCCACTGCTAACAGCCTAGAACAAGGGTGACAGAATCTCAGAGAAAGGGGCAAATCATTTCAGACTCAGCTGTGAATTTCTTTCCTCAGAGAGTGGTGAATCTTTGGAATTCTCTATCACAGGAAGCTCAATCAATGAAAATATTCAAGATAGAGATAAATAGATTTCTATATACTAATATTAAAAGATGTGGAATCAGCATGGGAAATTGGCATTGAGGATCAGCCACAATCTTGTTGAATGGTGAAGCGGGTTCGAAGAGCTGAATGGCCTATTCCTGTCCATATGTTCCTTGCTATGCACAAATTGGTTGTGTTCATTTTTACATCATAATCATGACTTCACATCAGAAGTGTTTCATTATCGATTTTAAGATGCCTTGAGGTTTTGAAAGGTGCTGTATAATTACAAGTCTATTCACTCCAAAGTGCAATAAACAAGTGACAACCATAATGCAGAGTACACATCAGGAAATGTATTTTCCTACTAATTTTCCTATTAGTTGAGAACCCAAGCAGTGGAATTTACTAATAGTTTTGAAAAATTTTTAAATCATCTTTTCATCCTTTGACCTAGATCTTGTTTTTTGTGTTCAGGTTTATGGTAGGGTGTGGAAGATGTGATGATTGGTTTCATGGAGAGTGTGTGGGACTGACACTCAGCCAAGCCCAACAACTGGAGAAGGAGGACAAAGAATATATTTGTTTGAAATGTTGTGCTGTGGAAGACAAAAAGACTCCAGCGGTTAATCATAGTCACACAATAAAACATCAGTGTGTGCAAAATGACATGGAGAAAGCAAAGCCTGAGTTATTCCACGAGCACACAATCCATTTAAAAAGTGAAAAGATAATTTGTTCAGAAGAATTAAATGCTTCAACTAATGCTGCTGGTGTAAAATCAAAGACACAAATAATAGAAAAGACCGAGCAATTCCCAAATAAGAAACACAAGGTCAAAATGTTAAGAAAGGTAAGATATCTTTTCTATTTGTGCATCATGTTCAAATTCATTTTGGATTTGTACAGCTGTTGCAGATGCTTTTTGTCATTGGATGTTGAAACTTTATTTCTGACTTTAACTTCAGAATTTCTTCATATTGTCTAATATTATGACTTCATAAAATCGTTGTAACTTTAATTTTAAAAATGGTGCTATTATACTCTTAAAGACCTGAATTTTACTTGTCTCAAAGCTGACATTGCATTTTCAATTCAAGCTAAATTAGAGAGGAACTCTTTCCTTTTACAACATGTGGAAATTATAAGTTTGTGGGTATTTCTGTGATTCAGTTTAGCTGCTGTATCTTGGTCTAACATCATAGAAGTCCTTTAAATGAATTTGATTTTAAGCCTTTCTTCTGTGTCAAATGTTGAAAGTATTTTGGATATTAGCTTACCGCATTGTACTATTTGACTCGAACTTGAAATGTTTTGAAGTCAGCACTAAATGTTGCAGCGACAGTTCACATAAAAACGGCCTTATGTTGCAATGAGTTTAGTTGTTTTGCCACAACTTGTAGCCCGTTAATTGATGGGATCTGGATTATGGATATAATATTGCTTATGTATTATAGGGACAATACTGACAATCGTTTCCATGTAGTTATTATCCTGGCCTTTATAAATGAAAACTTAACCATTCTATACTGTTACAAAAAAGCTTCTATTGATTAAGGGAATTTGATATTCTATGTTAAGTAGCCACGAAATAATAGCTAGGATAATCTCTCCTGTTAGAACAACTATTAATACACTTAAACAAAACTTTGGTTTTGGCTGGCTTTGTGTGCAGTAAAGCTGAGTTGGACTGGCTATTTGGCTGGTTGCATTAACTGTTAAAGTAGATTTGATCAAAAGCTTTTTTTGCCTTGACACCAAATACATTTCCCATTGACAAGGATGATCTGCACAGTTAGGTTTGGCTCAACCTCTTGCACTGCAAAAGCAAATGGCAGCTGTGTTTTGTCAAGTCTTGACTATAAAACAGCACACCTCTTGGAGGTCATAGAGTCATAAAGGTTTACAGCATAAAACAATTCGTTCGGCCTAGTTTGTCCACGCTGTCCCTTTTTTTTAAATGCTAAGCTAGTCCCAGTTGCGTTTGGTCCTTATCTCTTTATAGCCATTAGACAAAATTGTACCGACCTCTACTACAATCTGTGGCAGCTCGCTCAAGGCACTCGTCACTCTGTGTGTTTAAAAAAAAAAAGACCCTCTGAACTCTTTTATATCTCTCTCCCCTCACCTTCAACCTAAGCCTTCTACTTTTAGACTGTATCTGTTTTCTGATCTTGAAAATGCAATTACTGCAGAAGCTTCCAAGAAGAGTCTACTGCAATTTTGTTGTAGGCTCAGATAAACTGCTATTCTGATGTGACTTTAAAAAGTGTAAGTCTCTCAATAGTTGAGCAATGGCACTTTTTATTATTTTCTTTACAAAATGCTTGTGCAGAATTGGAGTGCTCAAGCAAAAGCTCCAAGAAGAGATGGAGAATGGAGAGAACCTAGTGAACTTACGCAAATATTGAAGGAATATTATTCGTAGGTAGTCTAGTATTAATTATTTTAAAGCATAAGGCGATTATGTTAAGCCTTTGAGTATGTATACCACACATCAACTATTCAGTTCCCTGGCTGCCTAGAACTGTCGTGCTTGCTGCCAGCCAGAAACTTAGAAATTTGTCATTGAGAAATTGTTATAATCTATTATTTAGTAATAATAACAGAAGATTTAGAAAATTAAAATGTTACTCATCAGTCAGCGCAGATTTGTGAGGATAAATTATGTTTGACTAATTTATTTGGGTTCTTCAAAAATATCCAAGCAAGGTAGATAAAAGGGATTCCATAGTTGTTTTATCTGGACTTCTAGAGGGTATTTAATTAGGTGCTACACAAAGGGTTAATGCACAGAGTTAGTTCATACAGCAATTTATTAGCTTGGATAGAGGATTGGCTAATCAATAGAAAGCAACAAGTCAGGATAACTGGGTCTTTTTCTGGTTTACAGGATGTAACTATTGGGGTTTCGATCCTCGGAATCCCAACAATTTACAATCTATATTATTGACTACATAGATGCAGGGACAGTAGGTACCATAGCCAAATTTACAGATAGCGCTAAAATAGAGGGGATAATAAATTGCAATAATGAAATAAGAAATTTACAAAATGATGTGGATAGATTTAAGTGAATGGGACGAAATTTGGCAGACGGAGTGTAATGTAGATAAATGTGAGTTTATCCATTTTGGTTGGAAAAAAGGCAAATTATTATCTAAATGGAGAGAAACTCAACTGCTTCGGTGCAGAGGGATCTGGATATCCTTTTGCATGAATCGCAGAAAACTAGTGTGCAAGTACAGCAGGTAATAAGGAAGGCAAATGAAATCTTAATATTTATTGATAAAAGATTAGAATATAAAAGTAAAGTGTTGCTCCTACTGTACAAAGCATTAGTGAGATGGCACTTAGAACATTGTGTGCAGTTTTGGTCTCCTTACTTGGAAAGGGATGTAGTTGCAATGGAAGCAATTCAGAGGAGGTTCACTAAATTGATTCCAGAGATGTGGGGTTTTTCTTATGAAGAGAGATTGGGCAATTTAGGCCTATATTCCCTGGAGTTTAAAAGAATGAGAGGAAATCTAATTGAGGTGTACAAGATGATAAAGACTGTTGTCAAAGTAGACGTGGAGTGGATGTTTCCTCTTGTACGACAATATAGTACAAGACATCATAGCTTTAGGAGAAGTGGTGGCAGATTTAAAACAGACGAGGAGAAATTACTTCTGTCAAAGGATTGAGAATCTGTGGAATTCAGCACCCCAGAGTGTGATGGATGGTGGGATATTGAGCAAATTTAAGGAAGAGGTGGATAGCTTTTTAATTAGTAAGGGTCTGAAGGACTATGGTGAATGAGCAAGAAAATAGAGTTGAGATTGAGATGAGATCAGCCTTGATCGTATGAAATGATGGAGCATGCACGAGGGACTAAATTGCCCACTCCTGCTTGTAATTAAGTTACATTTTTATGTTCAATATCTACAGAAGCCATAGTACCTATAAGATATACTGTGCAGTGTTGTAGAAAGTGAATGTCAGCATTCAAATAACAATCATAGGTTGCTCAGACATAGCTCTTAGTTTTATATTGTGAAGTTTATATGATGTACTTAGATTTACTTTAAAAGCCAGTTGTGCAATTTTTAAAGAGTTAATTTTAAACAGAATTCATTTTTTAATTCTGTTGTACTTCTGACTCGCCTGGTTTGTATTTGATTTTTCTAAATAGTTTTAAGGCCTAAAAAACATTAGCAAAAGGAAATGAGACATCAAAGACTCAAAATTCCTTTAGTACATGCAACGTTATTGATCTTTAAAATATAATTAATCTTGCCATAAATACTTTTAAAAGTTGCATGGCAGTTTTACACTTAGGTGCTGCTGAGAAAAAAATTAAATGCCAGGCACAGTACTAGAATATGTATAATGAAGCACACAATGAGAATAACCAGCTGTATCAGACTTTTATTTTATCCAAGGCTAGCTTTATTCCTGTTAATCTGGAGATTTTAACGCATGCCATTGAAGCAACAAACAGCAGCAAGAATGGGAGTTCTTATTTGAAAATATTGACTACTTATTGGAGAGTTTTATTAGGAATTCCAAATAACTAAGATCAAAGTAGCTGTTCAAAATCTAAGCAAGGGCAAAAAACCTCCGAGTTGCAAATGAAAAATGATAGAAAGCAAAACCATCAAAAAAATAGCAAATTCAAAATAGGCTTGAGACAGAATGAAATAGCAAAAAAACTACCATATCTTAGCCGCTATCTTGCTCTATTCTAGAATGCTTATTTAGCCTATGTTTAAAGGAATATGTTAGGTAAGGATTCCAAAGTGCTGCATTTTCAAGAGTCAACTAGGTATTCCCTAGGAAACGAAACTCCATTGCCTTTCCTTATAAAGAGCATTCACCTTTATCAGCATCAACATCTGCCCTTATCATGGTTTATTGCTGATTTGATCATGCCTTTGATAATTACACCATCAACATCTGTCCCTTATTTTCAGCAGCTTTATAAAATGAAGAAAGATATTGAGATATGCATGTATTTTATCAATTTGCATTCCCCTGTAATTACAACTGTTGAATGATTATCTTATTTTAAACATTTCATGTTGCCAACTTCTGGAAGCTGCTGTCTCTTTAAGAACTGAGTACTGTGGAATGATTGACGATTTAGTTTGTGGTTATTACTTAATACAAAATACTGTCCCATTGTTCTAGTTTAGTCACAATGATATTATAGCATCACCTAGAACTACAGTTCTGTTGGAATCATAGACTATTTGCCATATTATTTTAATTACAAAATATATTAAATATTCAAGACTTGCTGTTTCTGTGACTATTAGCTTGTGTGCCATTTGGTAATGGCTTTTTCTATTAAGTTTAATGAGGAATACCATCATTTTTACTTGGTTCTCATTACCTGTCAATCTTCCTAAAAGTAGGTGATGTTGTACTGCAAGTTGCTCAATCAACTTGCCATTGTTTTACTTCTTTACTGTATCTTTTACCTTCTGTACACAAGAAATAATTTTTCATTATTTCTGAGCCATTCCCCCGACACAATTAACTTCTAGTTGGCAGCCCACTGAGCTGTCCTGCTATCATCATTATTGTGTCTCTGCTTCTACACAATGCTGCATTCCTGTTCGTTTAATTCTGGTTTGGTCAGCTCTAATCTTTTGTATTTAAAAGTTTGCTTCGTGCCTTTTTAGCATTTGAGTGAAATAAAAAATAATGTCCCCAACTTCATCAGGAATGTTATCAAAGATCTCCTTTATAATTTGTTGGATATACTTCATCAAAAATGTCTAATTTTTGTCCCTTAGCACAGCCTGTAACTCAAGAATAGATGATTTTCAGTGTTCTGAATGGTGTACTTTATAAAATGGTTATGTTTTAAATTGCCCCCTTTAATTCAAGGTATAATGGAGTGGAGTGGAAAGAGAGATGTAATTTCCTATGGAATCTGTCTGGTGACTAACCTTGTTGTGGAGTTAGAAACTCAAGTAAAACCTATTTGAAAGTAAGGTGCAAGTTTTGACACCTTGGCACAGAGGAGGAGGCAGCTGGCATTGCTGCATACAGATTCTGTTGGGGGAGATTCTCCCATTCTGTTGTGCTAATTGTATGGCGAGTGGGCTGAGAAAATTGCGCATTGGCCGATGGCCGCAAACTTTCACCCAGGCCCAGATTTCTGGCGACATCTGCGTGACGCTGGAATTCTGCTGGGAGTGGGGCTAGCATTTAAATAGTATTCTACATTCTATTTAAATGCTGTTTATGGGTCTAGGACTGAATTCTCTGAACCCACTAGCATCTCTCACCTTGCCAATAGTATTTCACTCGAGCAGGATTGAGACTCACTTTCCATTTTTGGGGAACTAGCAGCCTGATTTGCTGGAGTGAAATGGGTAATTAGGGTCCTCCCAGGGAGTCGGGTGGCAGGACGGTGGCGCCCCCTGGTATGGGCATCTCTGAAAGTATCAACCTGTGCCCTGGCACTACCCAAGGGATAAAGTGTCCAAGCCCAGATGCTGCCCACTAGACAAGGGCGGGGCCTAGGGTCGGAGCTTGCTGGCCTAAGGGGCGATCAATGGGGGTCGGGGTCCAGCTACCATTCTGCATTGGGATCTGGTCGGAGCTGAAGGGAAGCCAACGATCTGGAAGGGGAGGAGGAGGTTCATCAGTGAGGGAGCTGGTAGTCAGGGTGGCACAGAGGAATGGGAGGTTCAAGGCTAGCTTGCAAATGGACAGAGCGGGGGGCCGCGTTTGGGCCGTGGGGGGTTTGAGGAGGCATCGCTGCATCAAACTGGCCAACAGACAGGAAGACTAACAGTTCGGTGCCACAGCGCTTGCACAAAGGCTCGCTGATTTCAGCCTCTCCAGTGTGAATAGGCTCTGTCCTCGGAAACTTAATGATAATCATGCTGGTGGCCTCTGCATTGCACAATGTGTGGAAGATTCAAGTGTGAACTCCCACTGAAAAAAATAGCATGGGTTACTCCAGTTTTCCTACAAATTCAATGCTTAAAATTTTTTGAGGAGAATTCCATTTTTGGAGTCAGTCAGAGACAGACTGGGGGAAGAAGAAACAAAGTAGATGCTGCTGTGACCACCAGAAAGAAAGGGCTGGTTTTTGGGTTAATAATGAAACAGAGTGCTGATGAACAAGATTTTCGGTTTGAAGAGAGGAAATATGTGAAGAGTTAAGGGCCACACAGTTGCCAGTGGGTGTTATAGTTGCAGATGCTGTGATAATTGCGTATATACTCGAGTCATAAAAACCCTACAGTGCGGAAGGAGGAAATTCAGCTCATTGAGTCTGCCCCGACAACAATCCCACCCAGGCCCCATCCCCGCAACTGTACTAATCCCTCTAATCTACGCATCCAGGGACACTGAGGGGCAATTTAGCATGGTCAGTCCACCTAACCCGCACATCTTTGGAGTGTTGAAGAAAACTGGAGCATCCGGTGGACGCAGATGTGAGGAGAATGTGCAAACTCTATACAGACAGTAAATCAACCAGGAATTGAATTCAGGTCCCTGGAGCTGTGAGGCAGCAGTGCTAACCACTGTGCCATTATGCCTCTCGTTGTGAGGAGTGGCTGATATTAATTGGGGAAAAGTTAGGGCACTTAAGATTCAGCCCAAGAATACTATGGGCCCTATTTTACCAATGGGTGCGAACGGATGATAAAGTCGGGTGCGAGGCCATTAAAGCGATTCGCGTCTGCACAGGTGACCACTTTATTGAGTCCTAGGAACGGCCAGGATCCAATTCACGCCGGAAATGGATGCAACAGCGATTTAAATGCATTTAAATTGAATTAATTAATTGCCCGCTCAACTTTATCAGCATTTCCCCCTTTACCACCGTGTTTGCCGATCCAGAATTGCACCGAAATAAATGTGCTGAATAGAAGTCTGAATTGGGTGATCCAACTGCTGAAGAGGTGAGTTCAGAGCTTCCAACAGCTCTCTGACTCAGATTGGTGGTGAGGGCAAGGCGAGCTAGATCATTCTCAGGTTGGGGGGGGGGGGGGGGCGGTGGCAGCGTGGTAGTGAGGCCAGATCATTCTCTGATGGTGGTGTGTGAGGGAGGGGTGGGGGATGTGGGTGCAGTGAGGCCAGATGGTGTTTGACGGGGAGGGGGGGAGTTTGGGGAGGGACGTGGGCCATATCATCCTCTGCTGAGGATGTTCTTCTTGGGTGTCAGGTGGGGAGTGATGGCAGATGGATCCCTGGGGTTTGGAGCGGGGGAGCGATGGCAGATGGATCTCTGGTGCAGGAGCAGGAGGCTCACTGCCATTCTGTGGGCGATCGGGGGGTTGGGGGGGGGAGCAGAGGAGTGCAATCAGTTTGGGTAGTGGGGTGTTGAATAAGGAGGACAGTTATGTCTGTGGAGGTTCTCATTCCCACTTTTCGCTCCCAGGCTGCTTTCTCCGTTTTTTTCGGCCCGGAGTGATGTGAAACAGACGCGCTTTTTCAAATTTTTTTTCTAACTGCACACACACAGCTTTGTTTCGGGCATGATAAGCCCCACCCACAGTGTGAATGGGACTTGCGATTTTTTTTTCAGACTGAGTGCTAATGGTGGTGCCTGAAAGCAGATTTCCGAGACGCATCTGAATTGCGTCCCGATTCAGCACTTAGGACTTGATTTTACCACTTTCATTCTGTTCCTAAAATACTAATAAGTGGTTTTTGCCTGTTGCGGGTACATGAAAAATAGTTTGCAATCATGTTATATTGAATTTTGTGAATAAACCTAGTTAAAGACTGACTGGCTTCAGCTTCTTTCTTTGCCAAATGGGTGTTCAGTGAATTAACTTGATAGCAGAGGATTAACATCGATCTGTGGTGGTTGGAAGCTGAATAAGGAATTTTTGTGTCTTTCTTCTGATAAGTGTGCTGCTACCAGCAGGCTATAGTGTGAGATGGCTGATATCTGATTCAAATTCTCAAGCTTTGATTATCCACCAGTTTTTTTAGACTTTGAACACTATGAAAAATATAAAAACTAGGTGGATCTTGGTTACCTCATTATCCAAGAGGAAGGAAAGCATGGTTTCAGCTTTATCAATACTAGGAAAAAGTGATGTTAGAATATTTTTGGAGCTGGATGTGGATGATTTGGATACTAAAAAGGGATTAGCTCTTCTGTTACAATTTATGGATAGGATTTACAAGAAAGTTGATCTGTTGGAATCGATGAAGCATGGTCAACTTTTGACATTTACAAAGATAATCAGTCCGTGGAAGTGTATATTTTGGACTTTAATTGGTTGCATAATAGATGGATAATATTTAGCTCGGAGATGGCCACTTCACTTAAAGTAGAATGTTTTGGGAAAACAAACACTTCCACACCAGTCAATAAATAGGTAGCTCTGCACTGATGCAAAGAATGGAGGAGTCCATAGCTGCTGAAAGTCATCAGCATTGCTCCGAAACTAAAATATTACTCTCTATATATTTATAAAAATATATCATTTATAAAACCTTTAAAAGTGGACAAAGACTTTACAATGACTGAATCTACTGCTGACTAGGATTCAGAGCAGTTACAGTTGTGTTCCCCTGAAGCAATGATAACAACCATGTGCTTGCAAAAGCCAAATTCCAAAGTGGTTATACAAAGATATTCAATATTTCTAAGGCAGACTGCCCACCAGAGATGGCACATCTTTGAGGACAAAGGACACAGAAACCATTGTTAAACTTATTAATGGGTGAAACGTTAACCAGACAAGCAATATGCATTCTTTGTCCAGGAGAAAGAAGTGAGAAACATCCTCTCCCCATATTTCAGTGTTGTAAAATAAACTAACCCATTGATTCAAACCTACCTCATGTTTGTTGTGGGATTATTAATAGAGAATTGGATTACTCCAGAACTGAAGACTTATGGAAAAATATGGCACCACCTATAAAGGGAGGGAATGAAAAATTAAAAAAAAACTTCTTTCTATTTATAGACAGGTGGTGAGGGATGAAATTAGGCCTGTCTTAAATTAAACCCCTCCTGTCTGTAACAGTACAGGAATGCAGTTCCTAACAGATGGTCTGAAGAGGATTGCTCTTTTAGCCAATTTATGGATTGAGACAGAAAGCAGGCATCCACTGGAGTGTGAACCCTAGAAATGCATGAAGAGTGATTAGCAGGTGTTTTGTTATTTTAAAATATCATCACACAATGAAATGCTTGGAACAAGAAAAATTGCACGCTGAAGTAACACACAATATGGGCAATTCTGATGCTAAAAACAATGAGGATGAACAGCTTAGCTTGAGTCCAGTGAGCCTTTTGATTGCTGATTTGTTCAACTGTGCTGTGTTGAATAACAAAGTGCAAATGAAACTAAATGTGGAAAATGACAAAACAGTTGTGTTCAGGAAAGTCATGAGGTTACATTTCACTATCAGGGCGTTACTGTACACCATTGAGGAAACCAGATATTTCTCATCGAGAAGTCCAGGCACAAATGTTGGCTTCAGGAGATAAGAGTCAGGCTAACAGAAAAATAATTATTTGGAAATTACACAGACACTTTGCAACACAATTCATCGCAGAAATTAAAAGCCCTGCTGAGGAATGCTGGAGTCATTGATTGGCATGATGTGGAGATGCCACTGTTGGACTAGGGTAAGCATAGTAAGAGGGAATGGTACCATTTGGCGCTGCTGTTTTGGCGCCGATTTTATGGCGCCAATTCGTTTTGGTGCCAATTTGTTAATACCTATTCATATAGGAACTGCCTAGTTAGTTTCTTTTACATAAATGTTTTATGCCAGAATAAAGGTTTCATATTTTTATCATAGTTTAATTTAGTACTAATCACCTAGTTATTCGTTAATTCGCTAGTTAATATTAAGAGTATAGGAACTGCCTAGTTGGTACTAATCACCTAGTTATTAGGCATGGAGGAGTTCATCCAGTTTTATATGCCTTATTACTAAATAAGTATGTGAAAGCCGACGAGCGCATTTTAAATATTGTGCGCCAGTTTGATGAGAGGGAACCATTAGAATATTTGCGTGGTATAGCCTACAATTACAAAATACATTAAATTACTGAGTTTTAATTATTATTTTCTTTTTCTTTTACATAAATGTTTTATGCCAGAATAAAGGTTTCGTATTTTTATCATAGTTTAATTTAATCCATTTATTCCATGCTTTAATTTTAATTTTGGCGCCAAAACAATTAGCGCCAAAACGGTGGTGCCATAACATCGGTGCCAAAATGGCGGTGCCAAAAAGCACCCAACCCTAGTAAGAAGTCTCACAGCACCAGGTTAAAGTCCAACAGGTTTATTTGGCAGCAGTAGCTTTGGAGTTTCAAGCTCCTTCATCAAATGAGTGAAAACTTGTGTTTACAAACAGGGCATATAAAGACACAAATGCAGTTTACAAGATTATGGTTGGAATGCAAGGCTTTGCAGATAATCAAGTCTTAAAGTTAGACAGTGTGAGTGAAGAGAGGGTTAAGCAAGGTTGAAGAGATGTGTATTGTCTCCAGCCAGGACAGTTAGTGAGATTTTGCAAGCTCAGGCAAGCCATAGAGGTTACAGATAGTGTGACATGAACCCAAGATCCCAGTTGTGGCCGTCCTCGTGTGCGGAACTTGGCTATCAGTTTCTGTTCAACAATCCTGTGTTGTCATGTGTTGTGAACGCTGCCTTGGAGAACACTTACTTGAAGATCAGAGGCTGAATGCCCATTATTGCTGAAGTATCCCCACCTGGAATTCTTGCCTGGTATTTGTTGAGTGGGATACTTCAGCAGTCACGGACATTCAGCCTCTGATCTTCAGGTAAGCGTTCTCCAATGCAGCCTACACAACAGAACAGAATTGCTGAGCAGAAACTGATAACCAGATTCCACACACATGAGGACAGCCTCAACCGGGATCTTGGGTTCATGTCACACTATCTGTAACCCCCATAACTTGCCTGGACTTGCAAAATCTTACTAATTGACTTAGCTGGAGATAATACACATCTCTTTAACCTGTGCTTGGCCCTCTCTCCACTCACATTGTCTGTCTGTATCTTTAAGACTTGATTATCTGTAAAGATTCACATTCCAACCATTATCTTGTGTTCACAAACAGGACATATAAAGATACAAATTGAATTTGTAAGTCCTCACTCACCTGATGAAGCTTAAGACTCTTAAAGCTAGTACTGCCAAATAAACTTCTTGGACTTTAATCTGGTGTTGTGAGACTTCATACTATCATTGGTAGGGACAATGAAACTTGTATTGAGCAAGTTGCATCTCCACATGACAATTGAAATTTGAGTATTGTCGTCATAAATATTGTGGCTGAGAGCCTATTTAGCAATAGTTTATTTGAGAGGAATTATGTAGTTGGTGAAATGTTGCATTAGATATTGGTTGACAGACTTGTAAGTTGTAGATGGTACTGGCATAGGCTGTATACGTGAAAAATTATTTGCAAATGTTTGGGATGTTGTGGATTTAACCAGACTCAGAATTAATAAATGATGGGATGTAATCTACCTAGCAACAAAGGAGAGTCTGTCTGATGTCCGCAGCAGCCCATGTTCAAAGGCACTGATGTGATAGGTCCTTTACGCAAAAACAAAATTAGCAGACATCAAGATAACATCTGATGTAAATGCTCCTGTTGCCAAGAGGCAGTTTATCGAGATAACTGAGATCAGGGGAGGCATGTAGATGTTAATATCCAAGGGTCAGGAATATAAGACAGGCAAATGGCCAGCGGTAAAATTGTCTACTCCTGCAGAAGCAGAGAGGCCAGTTTAGCATCTCAATGGAAGGCCAGTTTAACCTTTAATAGCAAGTAGACTAACAGCAAAGGTCATTTGTAAAGTCTTACAGCTAAGTTAACGTAGAAACCTTTGTAAAGTCAGTTTAGCTGCCTGTGCTGAACCAGGAATAGATACTTCCCAGACTGGATCATCCTCCTGGTATTGTATGGTAATTATTAGCTGGATTCAACTTATAGATTTGTTTAAGATGAACGTTGTTTGGGGAACAGGGAAGTCTTACTGAGTTCAGGTATCAGAGATGTAGTTGAGAACAAGGGGCAATTTCAAGATAAGTATATACATGTGTATTACTCCAGTTTTTATGTGTCTAATAGTATTGTAATCTTTTCTTTCTTTAGTAATTGGGACACTTGACTGGGCTGCTTATTTTCATGGGTGGTTTCACATGACTTTTCACACCATTTCAAAAAACAATAATTACATATCACCACAGATCAGTGTCTCTCATAGAGGAGTCCCCACAGATAAACACCAGGGTAGTTCAGGATAGGTCTAAACTGACCAGTTGTATATGGAAGCAACCCAAAGTTGTCTATTGTACTATCTGATGTTCTCCCTGCCCTAGAAGGAACTACCATTAGTTCCATTTCTCTGCCAACTTGAATGGATTACATGCAGGTAGGAAAGCTTTTATCAAAGCTAAAGTTTCAGAGAGCATTTGTGATGTTGCATAAGACCACCTGTGATAGATTTTATTTGCAATGATGTTGAAGTAGAAACTTTCCTGCTTCTTGACTGTGATAGTAAGACTCAACAAAAGTAATTCTGACAAAATAATCTTTATTTAAGGAAGACTGCATGCAGTATTTGGCAGTAACTTGAGTTTGGAGAGCAAACTTGATAATTCCTTCTCAAGTCTGCACTTACATAAAGAACCAATTCAGTATTTATACATAATCATTTGCAGTTTGCATGATCAGAGCTTATTCACGAATTCAATCATAAGCGATATCAATCATAAGTAATATCATAAGCGATGTTATAAATCAAGGTGCAACCTGCTGACCGCCTAGAGCTCTTTGTCTCATCATTCATACCTTTATCTTGTCCTTTGATAGAACAGGAGAAGGTCGGTGACTCTTTCATCCCTGACCTTATCTTGTTTTATTTATATAGCCATAGGTTACGCGGAGTCAGCTTTTTCAGGTCTTGAACTTCTCCGGTCTTATTCATGTCTTAGGTTATGCAGAGTTAGCTTTCCTTATTTTGTACCAAATAGTTGGCCAATTTTCCCATCGTTCGTACAACTTCACACTGATTTATTACAAGGGTGATGTTAAAGGGGCTGGGGATTGTGATAGGCAAGGGTGGAGTTTACTCAGTTCAGAAGTTCATAATACTTGTCCAAATGCGTAAAAACAAATGTTTGTTTAAAGGTCTTCAGATATTCAGCAAAAACAAAAAAAAGGGAAATATAACACCTAGCTCTTTGAGACTAACTTTACAGACAGTATATTCCTATTTAAATGTGGACATGTAATCTATTTCGCAAGGAAAGCGCAACACAGTCCTTCAGGAGGACAAGGCAGAGGCAAGGTCAAAATATGGACAAAGAAGGTCATATTACCAGAGCAGGTTCTCTTACAGGCCAAAGTCCAATCCATGTGAGGGTTTTTGTACAGTCCAAGGTCAGCAACAAACAGACAGTAATACACATGCAAATTCTTCATTCTCCAAATCGCCTCCCTTGCATTCACCTCCCATTGACTTCCCCTTTAGCAGGACTCGGTCCTTTTCTTGTATAGTCTAGCAAGGGTAAATGGCTGATCCCCATTGCACTGATTCTTTATAAGGGTTGTTCATTACTTCGCCATGTAACATCTGGGTTGACTTCCTATGGCGGTCTTAGCAGGTGGAAACAATGTCAAGAAGTGGGAGAATATTATGAGAAAAGTACTGCCCTTCCAGCACACAGCCCTTGGTGACACGACACAAGACATATGTAGCAAAAAAGGTCCAGGGAAAATTGTAAAATATGAGGAGGAAATGACAATTATACAACATAGGAATCAAACAATAAAAGCCCATCGCTTACAGGTCGTAGAATGAATTATAAACTTCACATACTGAAATTGTGGTAGAATGATGAAGTACCTTGTCTTTTTTATTCATTCATGGGATGCGTAAGTCACTAGTTAGGCCAGCATTTATTCCCAAACTCTAGTTGCCTATGAGAACGTGATAATGAGCTGCCTTTTGAAACGCTGCAGCCCATGTTGATTCTCAGTGTTGTTAGGGAATGAATTCTAAGTTTTTGACCCAGTGACAATGAAGGAATGTTGATATATTTTCAAGTCAAGATGGTGAATGGCTTGAGGGGAACTTGCAGGTGATGGTGTCCCCATCTTTCTGTTGCCCTTGTCCTTGTATATGGAAATGGTTGCTAATGGTAGGGCTCTTAATAGTGTTGAGGAACAGAAGGATCTTGGTGTATGTGTCAATAGATCCCTGAAAGTAGGCAGTCAAGTGGATAAAGTTGTTAAGAAGGCATAGGGAGTCTTAGCTTTTATTGGTAGGGGGATTGAATTTAGGAGCCGCAGCATCATGTTTCAACTGTACAAAACTCTAGTGCGGCCGCACTTGGAGTATTGTGTGCAGTTCTGGTCCCCACATTATAAGAAAGATGTGGAGGCATTGGAGAGGGTACAGATGAGGTTTACCAGGATGTTGCCTGGTATGGAAGGCAGGTCTTATGAAGAGAGGCTGAGGGATTTGAGTTTGTTTTCGTTAGAAAGAAGGCGGCTAAGAGGAGACCTTATTGAAACATATAAGATGATTAGAGGTTTAGATAGGGTGGACAGTGATAGCCTTTTTCCTAGGATGGAGAAAGCTAGCACGAGGGGACACAGCTTTAAATTAAGGGGTGATAGTTATAGGACGATATCAGAGGTAGGTTCTTTACCCAAAGGGTGGTTCGGGAGTGGAATGCCCTGCCTGCGGCAGTTGTAGATGCGCCAAGTTTGGTGGCGTTTAAGAGGTTAATTGATAAGTATATGGAAGAGAAGGGAATGGTTTAGTTTGGAGGGGCATTACTTTTTATTTTGGTCGGCACAACATCGAAGGCCGAAGGGCCTGTTCTGTGCTGTAATGTTCTATGTTCTATGTTATGGGTTTAGATGATGTTGTGTAAGGATCTATGGTGAATTTTTGCAGTGCATTTTGTAGATAGCACCTGCTACTGCTACTGGGCCTTAAGAACATAAGAATTAGGACTAGGCCATCTGGTCCCTCGAGCCTGCTCCACCATTCAATAAGATTGTGGCTGATTTTTTCGTGGATTCAGCTCCATTTATCCACCTGCTCACCATAACCCTTAATACCTTTATTGTTCAAAAATTTATCTATCCTTGCCTTAAAAATATTCAACGAGGTAGCCTCAACTACTTCACTGGGCAGGGAATTCCATGGATTCACTACCCTTTGGGTAAAAAAGTTCCTCCTCAACCCAGTGCTAAATCTGGGGCAACATGGTAACACAGTGGCTAGCACTGCTACTTCACAGCGCCAGGGACCTGGGTTGATTCCTAGTTTAGATCATTGTACCTGTGTGGAGTTTGCATGTCTTGCCCCATGTCTGCTTGGGTTTCCTCCGGGTGCTCTGGTTTCCTCCGACGTTCTGAAAGATGTGCTAGTTAAGTGCATTGACCTGAACGTGTGCCGGACTGTGGCAACTAGGGGAATTTCATTGCAGTGTTAATGTAAGCCTTACTTGTGATTATTAAATAAACTTTAACTTGTTCTCCTCTCTAGTGGTGGAGGGAGTGGATATTTGTGATCTGGTGCAAATTGAATGGGCTGCTCTATCCCAGATGTTGTCAAGCTTCTTGAGTGTTGTTTGAGCTGCATCCATCCAGGCAAATGGGGAGTATTCTATCTAACTTGACCCTTGTAGATATTGGATCAGCTCTGGGGAGTCAGGAAGTGAGTTACTTGCTGCAGTATTCCTCTAACCTGCTCTTGTAGCCACTGTTTTAATGTGGCAGGTCCAGTTGAGTTTCTGGTCAGTGGAAATCCCAACGATGTTGACAGTGGGGGATTCAGTGATGGAAACAACATTGAATGTCAAGGAGCGGTGGTTAGATTGTCTCTTATTGGTGATAGTCAGGCAATTGTGTGGCACAAATGTTATTTGCCACTCATCAGCTCAACCTGGATAGTGTGCAGAACTTGTTGATTTGAACGTGGGTGTCTTCAGTAGCTGAGGAGTAGAGAATTCTGCTGAACATGCAATCATCAGCAAACATCCCTTCTTCTGGCCTAATGATAGAAGGAGGGTCATTGTTGAAGCAACAATGGCCCAGGGCACTATCCTGAGGGACTCCTTCAGGAATGTTCTGGAGCTGAGATGACAGATGAGCTCCCCCGTGCCCCTACCATCATCCTCCTACAAGCTAGGTATGACTCCAACTAGCAGAGAGTTCACCCTGACATCCGTTGATTCCACATTGATTTGTGCATGGTACATTCATATATTTTGTGAAGTAGACAAGATCTGCTCTGTCAGAGATTAGATACAGGCAGAGAAACTGATTGTGATGATCAGGAAAAGGCTATTTTATCTTAAGGCCAACTGCCCAAAGTGAATTCCTGGATCAAATAACTGGAGGGATGCAGCAGAAGTGGGAAATCTGGCAAATGTAAAGATTGGTTGAAGTCCTAGATGAAGGACAAAGAGTGAAGGCCATGATCTCACTGGCAGAATAGGGTGGGAGAATGAAAGATAAGGAGGAGTAAGTTGAGTTCTAATAAGACTATTGGACTATGAGTCCAGGTTGAGGGTACGTTCATGTATGGTAGAAAGAGTCTCAGGTTATCCAGAGGAATCCAACAGCAATAGCTCGGAAAGACTTCAACAGTTGATAGAAATTGCTGTCTCACTAGACAGTACAATGGGAATGAAGAATGCAGCATCATCCTGACGAAGTAATAGAAACAGAACGCCCAGTGACCAAGACTTTTTATTTAGTTGCCAATGAATTAGGCAATAAAGCCACACAGGAGGCTAAACAGAAAGAATCATAGAATCCCTACAGAGCAAAAGGCCGTCAAGTCTGTATTGACCACAATCCCTCCCAGGCCCTACCCCTGTAACCCTACTTATTTACCTTCTCCCAACACCAAGGGGCAATTTAGCATGGTTAATCAATTTAACCAGCACATCTTTGAAGTGTGGGAAGAAACTGGAGCAACCGGAGGAAACCCACACACACACAGGGAAAATGTGCAAACTCCACATAATCAATAACTCATGCCAGGAATTCAACCTGATTTCCTGCTGCTGTGAGGCAGCAATACTAACCAATTGCTGCCTCAAAGTTAGAAAGTTGGAGAGAGTTTGGCGTGAATTCAGAGATTTAGAATAGAGGTCAGCTAGTCCTATCACATTGATGAATCTGTACAGCAGAGATTCTAAAAGACACAAAAGCTAGGTTAGTGGCCCGGAGTTTTAAAGAATGCTTTGGAGATAAGGTCCAAATGGTCCCGTTCACAGTGGGAAAGGTAATTTTTTAAAAATGTTTTGGCCCTTTGGGCAATTGTTTCTTGGGAATGTAAGTCAGCTGAAATAAAAACTGCCTTTCTGCAGGGCAGTCATTATTAGAGACAAGTGCTTCTCCAGTCTCCTAGGAGACACCAGATATAGAAATAAAACTTTGGATGTTAAGAAGTATTTATGTGGTTTAAACGCATCCATGGCATGATAATGTTCAGTTAGGTCAGTTTTGTTGTTCCTCGCCTGTCCTGTTTCATTGGTAAACTCAGATTTAAAACTGGTGTTGTGAAACTTTACTGAGTTTACCCCAGTCCAATGCCGGCATCTCTACATCGTTTCATTGGTACCAGTATGGAACTTGAAGGCATTTTTCTGATCTGTTTTAACCACAACTTACGAAGTGGTTGAAAAAAATGTCACTGACAGGATTAGAATATAACTTAAGAATGGGAGTCAAGTATATGGGGCCTTTAAATATATTTGACTGGAAATCAGGCAGTATGGCTCTGTTAATTTACATCAGTGTTTGTTTGAAAGCATTAATCCTATCACAAACCAGACCTTTATAAAAAGATGCAGCTGTTACTAAAATTAAGATAGTAGTTATGAAGTCTAGTTGGACAATTGAATTGGCTGGACATAAAGACAAGATTGGATGCAAGTTTTGATGTCTTAGAATTAAATACCGTAATGAAATAGTAAAGATCAGGCATGTTTTCAGGCAAACAAAACAGTTAAAAAAAAATTAAAGGTGCTAAAACTTCTATCTTTCGGTGTAACCCCCCAAGAATATAATATTGACTGTTGCTAATGATGCCTTCTGTGTAAACTTTTGTAGTGGGTTTTTTAGCACAGCCAGTGTTATAATACTACTTATGAAGAAAATGGGAAATGATGCTCCTTGGCTTGGGAAGCCAAGAAAATAAGGAGAATAGCTTGAAAAAATACTGTGGCTGCTGGAAGTCTAGCACTTGTTGAGGTAGTTGACATGACACTTTTTTTTATCAAAGTTATTAGTAAAATTTCTATATCAAGGAGATGCCAAAGAGACTATCCCTATTAAATGTTATATAGATAGTCATTTTCTTTGGGATGGTGTGCACTTCATAAAATGTATGAATGAGAAGCGATTAAAAATTGATGTTGCAAATTTGAAACAAGTGTTGACAAGAAAAGAAATCTCCAAACTTAAAGCCATCAATTGTCTGACTGTTTTACCAAAAGAACCACTGAGTGAGAATTTGTTGGGGGTCCCCGAAGGGCACCTTGTTGTATAAATCATGGGAGTTTAAGATTTATTTATCTTTTTCAGTTTTTAAAAAAATTACGGCTTCACTCAGGTGAGACCGGAAATTCCAACCCGAGGTCAAAAGGCGTTTCTGTTGTCGAACCTTCAACTGCGTTGTTTCTGTGGTCTGCGAGGTGGTAGAGTTCCAGCCAATATCTCTGAATGTTGTTATTTTCTCTTAAAAAGAAGGGAATCTTTTAATGCTGTAAATGCTGTGACAGTTGAGGGCCGAAGGGCCTGTACTGCACTGTAATGTTCTAATTGAGTACACACTCTTGTTGTGATTAAGAATAGCTGATGCTAATTGGGGCAAAGTTAGGGCTCACATATAAGAACTAATTCCCATCTGTGAAGAGGAAAACTGTGTAAATGAGAAATAGCCTGTGCTAGGTTTATTTATAAAACCCAATATAATATATATTATAGACAAGTAGCTCGAGCTTTTTCCTTTGTGGTGCCTTACAACTGGAAGTCCATTTGATTACACTCAAGTTTCAGTGATAGGGACTTTGTTCAAAAGGGCGCTGGAAATTTCATCGAGAACATTTTCATGCAGACAAAACATTCAACAAATTAGATGCTGAAATTTCTATCTTTGGGTGACCCCCTCCCTCCAAAAGAATATAATATTGATTATTTTTAATGTTGGTTTTTGAGCACAGCTGGTGTTATAACCCTCCTCATGAGAGAATGTGGGAAATGTTGCCCCTTGATGGCAAATTGATGGAGTAGGGAGAAGAGATCCTGTTGAATTGAGGAGGAGCTTGGAACTTTAAACAGAAGACTACATTTCTGCTGAGAGTGCAGTGTAATGTGGCATGAAGTTGTGTTAAGGCAATAGAGAGTATCTTTTGTGAGTTTTAGTTGCTTCCTAATGTTTAGTCGGTATTGATTTTAGTTTGCTTATGGCAGTAAAAATTTTAACTTGGAATCTTGTGTGATTAGTCCCTGGAAAATTCCTCCCTTTTAAAAGCCATTGATCTTGATAGGGATTGAACCACAAGCTTTTACAAAATTTGATTTCAGAAAAGTGACAATTCTATATGCCTCACTGTGATTGAAAATAATTCTCACTGGGAACTTGCCTCTTTCTTAGGTATGATTTAAAAATGACGAAATGAAAGATCCAAAACAATTCAGTAGCAACAAGGATGACCTAGCAGTAAACAAAGATCATTTTTTTCAAATATTGGATTTCATGAAACATTTTGCAAATTAAGAGCCATCTTTTGTTTAATTTGCCACTGTTCGGATTTTCTAATATAAACTATTTGGTGAGTTCACTGTCCAGACTAGAAAGCTAGCAACAGCTGATGGTGTGGCTTCAAATAAGAGTAACAAAGCTCCTGAAGCTTGAGCATTCAGTAAATTGCTGGTGGTTGAAGAATTGAATGAATTGTGGGTGTTATATGGCCTTATTATAAATTATGCCATTGGTAAACCAAACATTAGATTTTTGATGTGTATGTAAGGAGAAGATCCCAGGGTAGTCTTAGCAGCCTGAACCCAGATTTTTAAACCTTCAGCGGGTGTGTTTTGTTATGACATTGAAACCCTGGGAAATTGGATCCTGCAAGCCAAAATGGGCAATTTAAATAAGCTTATTTATTAAAGATTCCAACTTCCTTCACTAACAATATTCATCATGTTCAAGATATTATTTTGTGAGCTAATATTTTTGATGATATTCATCAGAAGTGGTCCCAACTGGCAATGCACTCTACACTCGTTTGATTAAGTTATTAACCTTTGCATCTCTCCCTTTGCAGACTTGTAGCATCTGAGTCCGGTAAGAAATTGCTTGGATGAGGACATATCAATTTAATTGAAAATTATTTTAAAATAGCTTAAGCAGAGTTATGGATGATTCAATATTGTCCAAACAATCTTATTATATAGAGTAGGAATCTATATAATGCTTAATAAAATCTATGCAAAAATTTTCTTTATAAAAATGTTAAAATGCACAAGACTAAAAATGATTTGGAAATAATGGCAAGTGAAGTTTCTTGATGATACTCCTCACTTTGCTATTTTGACAGTAGCACTGAGCTATTTATTTAGTAAACTGGCTGGTTCCCCTTAATAGACAAAAATGAGTTGCAGACATAATTTACCTGCAGAAATAATTATTACAACAATTGTTTACATCTGTATCATGACTTGAACATAGAAAACATCCTAAGGCAGTTCAAAATTACTGGACAGTAAATGTCTAAAAATGTAATTTGTGGGAAAAGACTTAGGGAGCTAAGTTTGCACTCTCCAGTGACTGATTGTCTTCAGTCTGAACTTTGCAGTTTATTATATTAATGATTAGTGCCATTTCTCCCATTTCCTTTGGATATTGACAACTATAAGTATGTGCAGATTCCTTTTTTGGATTATGCCACAAGCATGCAAGTAAAAGTTTTCAATGTTACAGACTATAAACTGGATTCTGAATCTTGCCCACACAGTTACTGCCTGTAGTAAAGTCCTGTGTAATTAAACTCATCATTACTTCATCTTTACCAAGTCCTGATTAGTTCTGCCAGTGTTGTGACAGGAGTGCTTGAACTTGCTTAATGTGCTCACAGCAAGAAACCCGCCCCCTGTGTTTAAAAAAAATAGCTGTACTTCACTTGTAGAAAATAAATCTTTATGGCCATCAGCCAGGATACTCCAGAATGTTTTATTTGAGAAGAATGTAACTTGTTTTAGAGTTGCTTTTGGCACCTGTGTGACTCATTTGAGGATAGTCAGAACCATCATATCATCTTAGATTTTTGCATACACTATCACGAGAAAATAACATTTTCATCTAACACTCTTCAGTTTCACTCTCCAGTAGACTTATTTCTAACAGTCGCTTATCTCATTCTGTGGTTGATGCTACCATGAATACCACTGAATTTCCTCTTGATGTTTGAACAATCTGATTTACAGTGTTTGAATGTAAATAGTTTTGCAAACCCCTCACTTCGTTCTCTGTGAAGTAGCAACAAAAACAGATCTCTGCACTTGTAAACTTCACTACATATGTCAAGCTTTGGTCTCCAACTATTGCAATTCTTAATTGGGAAAGAGCTGAAGAATAATTTCCTCCTACTGAATGGTAATTGGTTACCAGGAGTTTTGTTTTTTTAAGTTAGTAGCTGCAGTTCTACAAGAATGATTTTGTGTCTGAGATGGTATCTTCCAGATGGTCTTGTTTCTGATGCTAGCCAAGTGATTGCTGACTACACATTCAATCTGTAAAACCTGAAAGCTTTTGCAGTATAGTACTTTAAAAGCAAAAGTACTGATTTAAGTCCAGTGCAGAAATGGGGCATTTTCTACAACATGATCAGTTTAATGTAAGTACTCATTTCTGAATTGTGAGCTTGTGGGCTCAAGTCTCATACCAAGGCTAAACTTTGCTATACACTGAAGGGCTGCTGCATTATCATGAACTAGTTATATTAAGGCTTGTGTGCTTGTTCAGTTGGGTTTCATGGCACTATTTAAAGAGCAAGGGGGTTTCTTTGAAACTTGACCATCATTAATTTGCTCATAGGATCTTGGTGTGCGTAAGTTAGCTATTTGTTTTTCTTGTAAATCACTTTTGCATTTTGGAATTCATTGGCAGTGAATCAATACTTGGCACATCCTGAAAACATGAAAGGCTAATGGCGTTAGAAATGGAAATTGATATTACACCTATTCTTGGAAGTAGTTCTGCAAAATAAATGTACTAAAATAAACTTGATGTTGAGCCAAAGCTAGCAGCATGTAAATTGAAGGATTATGTGCCTTTATATGATTATTATTTCTTTTAAGCTATAATTTCAAAACAATAAGGAGGACACTCAGAGTATGTGTGCTTGTGTATCTTAGGCCATACAGCAGAGCTTAATCTTCAGTTGTCTTGGAACTTCGTGCCACTGGACCAAAACCTTGCTTCATCAAGTGCATGTGGTAGCTGATGTGCAATGGCCATCTCCACGTTAACACGTGCACAAACATTTGCCTTCCCTTAAAATGAATGCCGGACCAGGAAAGTCAGGATCCTTACAGAAGAACCCCAAAGCGACAGAACAGGATGATGTACTGCTATTGTTGCCCAGGAGCTCAGCCATCGCTGCCCTAAACGAGACCCAACAAGCAGGTGCAGGTCAGCTATCAAAGAACAAGGTGTGAAGTTGCCGGCGTTGGACTAGAGTAGGCACAGTAAGTAGTCCCACAACACCAGGTTAGAATCGAACAAGTTTATTTGAAAGCATGAGCTTTCAGAGTACTGCTCCTTCATCAGGTGAGTGCACCTCACCTGATGAAGAGGCAGCATTCCGAAAGTTCATGCTACCATATAGATTGTTAAACTCTAACCCGGTGTTGTGAGACTACTTAAAGAACAAGGTTGCAGTTGTATATTCTTCTGGAAAGGTAAACCAGAAGAAGATCATCACTCCCAAGGCTGGTTTTGCCACTATAAAAGAAATTAGTTGGCCATTTGGAGACTCCCCTTGCAGGACAAATGTGACCCTTTGGCTCACCCTAGCCTAGAATCTGTGCGCTTCAGTGCTCAGCATGCATGCCACAACACTGGAAGCTACAGATGAATCCAAAGAGGAAATTTACTTCAGCTCCTCACAATCCACTGTGCAAGTCTGAGCAGACAACAAACTAATCCTTTTTGTTGAGTTCAGTGGCCACAGTTAAAAAGGACACCAATCTCTGGGGGAGGTATAATCTGCAGAGGGAAGCTAGGGAAATCCAACACCAATGGTGCCCTGCTCCTGACAAAATGCCTAGAAGACAGCCTTGTCATAACCAATACCTTATTCTTTCAGACAGACATGTCAAGGCCTAATAACGATAGTCTCATTTCAAGCACTGGTACCTGCTCAACTATATCATTGTCCAAGCGAGGGACTGCCTGGGTGTGTAGATACATCACCTGTGCCATGACAGGAACTGACAACTGCTGGATGGACCACCGTCTAATCCACTCTATAATCAACCTCAGTGTGGCTCCAAAGCTGTGATGGTAACAGAAACAATACCAAAGGAAAATCAACATTGGTCCACTCAAAGACCCTGATAAGAAAGTCTGATTCAGGGTGCGGTGATGGTGGGGTCTCTGATATGGCAAGTAAGGAGTGAGGTCTATTGTGTTTTGAGTCTTGGCATGGTGTAAGTATACTTGGCTTACTGGCTGCTGTATAAAAAAGAATACACTGTCAAGCCACGTCTTGTATAGATGGTGGTACCTGATGTTTCCTTTTTTCTGGGTATCCTTTCATTGAATCTTGGGATTCTGACTTAGGTTGTAATTGGTTGTATTTTACCCCAAGAGATCTGACAAATTGTTTGGCTGTCTTTGTTATTCTATGGAGGAGAGGGTGCATCATAGTACCATTCAGTTATTCTGAGATCCCCCACTTTTCCTGGTATCGTCTCATTATCCATACAAAAGGAGACACTGACTACAACAATCGCAATGATTGGTACTCATTTGTGTGAGTATTTTCTGTATATATGGAATAATGATTACTGTACTTATTTGAGTGATCTGTTATGTCTTGTGATAAAATGGAAAATCCTCAATAAAAACATTAATTTATAAAAATCCACAACAAGGACTTGGACACATGGACCATTTTCCCTAACTTGAGAACCTCCTTCAGCGATGGCAGATATTAATGAGGATGTTAACCATCACTTTCAGTGTACCAGTGCAACCTTTGATTGCCTGAGGAGGACAGTGTTTGAAAATCAAGATCTCGGACTTGGCAGCAAGTGCATGATCTACAAAGCAATAACTGTGCTTGCCCTCCTATTTGGCCCACAGAAATGGACTAAATACAGCAGGGATCGCAAAACCCTGGAAAAGTATCACCAGCACAGCTTCCGCAAAATCCTTTAAATCCATTGGAAAGAAAGATGCCCCAACATCAGATTCGTTCAAGTCGACACCGCCAACATAAAAGCATTGACCATGCTTGATCAGCTATGCTGGGCAGGCCACATCTTCTAAGTGCCTGACATACATCTCAAAGCAAACATTTTACTTGGAGCTTCAACTTGGCAAGTGAGCCCCAAGAGGGGAGGAAATGCTTCAGTGAGACCCTGAAAACTTCCTAGAAAAAGTGCAATATTCCCACTGACATCTGGGAACTTCATGCGCAAGACCAAGTGGAGGAAAAACTTTCGGGAAGAAGCTCAACTGCTTGCGTTTCATCACCATGAACGATCTGAAGCCAAGTGTCAACAGTGAAAGGAGCATGTGACCACCTGGGCACCCCAAGACTCACCCACTCCTGCAACCACCACTTACCCACCTGTGACAGAGACTGTAAGTCGTGCACTGGACCCCTGAGTCACCTGAGAACTCGTTAGTGTGGTCAAGTCATCCTCCATTCCAAGGGACTGCCTAAGAGGAATTTCAATACATTAAAAATGATGAGTGTTTGAAATATTCTGAGCAATACTTGTAGGTGTACTGCAAACTTAGCATTTTAAAAGGTTGTTGTACCATCCCAGCCTTCCAGACATCATCAGTTATAATTTATCCTGTTGATTTGCAAAAATGTCACTACAAACTCTATCCTTCTTGAGCTAACCCTGAACTTATCCCACATTCAAAGAGAAGCTGTTGATCCTCAACCACGATCCTCAACCACCATCCCTCCACCCGACTGAGTAACAATACTATCGATAAGCTTTACCATTCCCTTTGGCTTGCCTACAGCATGGTTTGTTCAGAGTTCAGGAGTTAAAATCTTTTTTGACTGAAAATAGAGAGTTTGTCTTTTAAGGAATGCATTTCCCATGACCTTTCAAGTCACTGCAAAAATCTTGTTCAAACCAATGTTTAAGCTGTACTGCATCTTTATCACCTTAAAAAGTATTTCTTGCCGTAGTACAGCAGTCTACATATCCCAGCACATACTTCACACTGGACAAAAGTTGTCTTAACATGGATTAGTTTCTCTCAGTCCTGAGAAAAATGAATTCTTCAAGTTTAAAAAAAATTATTGATGAGATTTGTGTATTGCTGGCTAAGCCAGTATTTATAGATCATCCCTAATAGCCATTGTGATGGTGAATCACCATCTTGAATTGCTATAGCATGTGGGCTTTGATATACCCACGTTGCGGTTAGGCTGGAGTTATATAATTTTCACTGAAGGGCTGTGTAGGAAGATTGATATAGTGTCTTGGAGGAGAACTTGGTGGTGAAAGTTGCATATTTGGAAGGTGCTGTTGAGAATCCTTGATAATACTGCAGTGCGTATTATAGATGGTACACACTACAGACTCTAATGTGCAAGTGGTGGGAGGAATTGAAGAATTAAGCTGGTGGGGGATGCTGATCAAAAAGACTGACTTGTCCTGGATAGTGTTGAGTTTTTTGAGTGTTGGAATTTTGTGAGGATTATCAAAGAACAAAGAACAAAACAGCATGGGAAACAGGCCCTTCGGCCCAACAAGCCCACGCCGCCACCCTGATGTTCCCATCTCTACCCGCGATCCCTATCCATGTTTATAGATCTATGGATTAAAAACCAAATTTGAGACAATTTAGGGAGAATTTGTTTTGCCAATTAGCCTAAGAGCACATCTTTGGGATGTGGGAGGAAACCGGAGCACCCGGAGAAAACCACGCAAGCACGGGGAGAATGCGCAAACTCCCACAGACACAGGCCCAAATCCATGTATCTGCACAGCACAGCGATAGTCACTGAGCTGTCGTGTTGCCCATCAGATGGTCCAGGTCAAGCATACACTAACAACGTGAAGCAGTAGGATACTCTCGAAAAAGATCCAAGAACAGTCCTCTCTCGACCCGTTGCGTGTATGCCCCTCGTTAGACAACAAGGTGGACCAAAGCACCTGTCGCATTCCTGACTTAGTACCTTGTAGATGATAGGCAGGGTTTGTGATTTCAATTATTGGTCAGATTGGACTTATTGTCTTATTTGTAGATAGGGCGTACTCGGGCAATTTTCTGCTTTGTTGAGTAGGAGTCTATATTGTAATTGCACTGCAATAGTTTGGCTGGATACAAGGCTAGTCCCAGGGTATAAACGTTTAACACTACAGCTAAGATGTTTCTTGGCTTTCTATAAAAAAAACTTTGAGAATATTTGAAAATGAAGGCTGGTAGCATCTCAAAAAAGCAATATTCACCTATATGTTGATCATATTAAATTGGTGAAGCTTAATTTGTTTTAAATTTATTTTTGCTTAGCTAAATCAGCGCAGTTCCTATTATTTCATTTATCATTAAAATGGTTCTGGACTCTCCTTTGATCATCTCTTGCCCATATAAAGAAAAGGCTATTGCACTTTTTGTTGAGATATGTATCAAGAGTTCTTGTTATTTTGGACCATTTTTTTCTCTTTTAGGATTGAGTTGAGGCAGAAGCTACTTCTGTTGAACATAGAACAATACAGCACAAACAGGCCCTTCGGCCCACGAGTTGCGCCGATCACATCTAAATCCACAGACCTATCTAAAACCCCCTATCCTATTCTTTTCCATATACTCATCCAGAAGTCTCTTAAAAGACCCCAGTGAGTTTGCCTCAACAACCTCCGACAGCAGTCGGTTCCATTCACTCACCACCCTCTGAGTGAAAAACCTACCCCTGACTTCTCCTTTGTATTTGCTTCCCTACACCTTAAATCTGTGTCCTCTCGTAGTGACCATTTCCGCTCGGGGAAATAGTCTCTGAGAGTCCACCCTATCTATTCCTCTCAACATTTTATAAACCTCTATCAGGTCGCCTCTCAACCTACGTCTCTCCAGTGAGAAGAGTCCCAGCTCCCTCAACCTAACTTCATAAGGCCTGCCTCCCAATCCAGGCAGCATCCTTGTTGAAGGGTAACTTGACCTGGCATGTTTTGCCATGTTCCAAAAAATAAGTTTATGCCTACAGCTCAGAGATGTTTTACATTTGTCTGGTTGCAGATGGTCAGTTTTATTGTTGGAACTTATTTGGAGCTGTCTGTAATCCGTTATTTGAGTTTTCTTGAGATTCAAAATGTGAACTAATTTTAAGTCTCAATCTGCTATTCTTCACAGAACACTGGAACAGGAATAGGCTGTTTAACCGTTCAGGGTTATTCCATCATTCAGTGAGATCATAGCCTATCCATGTACTGGCCATATCCCCAACATCTTTAATACCTCTGATTAAGAACTAATCAATCATTTTCAGGTTGAAAGTTAGCAATTGATCTATAGATTTTATTTCCAGAAGGGAATTCCAAGCTTCCAGCAACTACCCTTTTGTGCATGGAATTCATTCTATTCCCACTCCTGAAAGATCTGGCTTTAACTTTTAGACAATGGCCCTTAGTTCCAGTATCCCAACGAACAAAATAGTTGCTCTATCTGTTCACGTTGAGACTGCTTAACATTGATTAAATCATCCCTTAAATTCTAGGAAATGTAATCTTAGTTTGTGCAGTCACTTCCCATAATTTAACCCTTGCAGTCCAGGTATCATTCTGATAATTCTGCACTTCCTTCCAAAGCATTTTTATCTTTCCAAAAGTGTGTTGTGCTGAACTGTTCACAGGTGAACTCCAGGCATGTCTAAACAGGGCTCTGTGTAGCTGAAATATGTTGCCAACTTCCTAGTACTCTATCCTCTAGGCATAAGGCACAACATCCTATTAGGCTTTCAATTATTTTCTGTACGGTCCATAGCATTTTAATCTCTATACCCGAACCCATATGTTTTTTTGGGCCTTACTGTTGCAGCTTTTCATCAATTAGTGCCTAACTTTACCCTTTTAGGGTCCAAAGTGAATGAACTTCACATGCCTATATTGAAATGCATTTGCCAGTTTTCCCCATTCACATAATCTGTCGTCATTTCTCTTGCTGTTATAGTTCTATCTCCACTGCTTACAATGTCACCTATCTCATGTCATTATCGTTGGTCATGCAGTTTTCTATCTCAGAATCTATGTTGATAATAAATATGAAGAAATGAGATCAGTTGTGAAGAGCATTTTGTGTTAGATCAATTGTTGATTTTAAATGATCATATCAAAAGAGTTAAGAGGTTTGGGGCTTTGTTCAGTATGTGAAGGTGTTGGACACCACATCTCAATCATATGAGTACCAGTTCTTCTTCTATTAATTGGCCAATTTAATAACTATTGGCTTTAATTACAAGCTTCAACTTTAACTTCACCTCTAATTTGATTTCCAGAAGGTATTTGTAACTTCACAACCATGAACATTCTCTTGTACATTAGGTTTATCAATTCTTTAACAAACTCAGCAATGTTCCACAGACATAACCTACCCTTTACAAATCCATGCTGCTTCTGATCAGAGGGTGGTCATATTGTGGGTGGAAACTATGTGGAGATAGGAATAGAAATAGCAAGTGAAGAACAAAAAAGTTGCTCTGTAGAATCTTGTTCTAGCTGCAAGTCTTGAACAACGGAAATTATATAATATCGTGAGTTAGAGCACAAAAAAATTACCACCCTCCTAAGAGTAGGTCATCTTTTCACCTTTTACTAAAAATGACGCTATTTGAGGGCAGCCTACTCCTGTTTATATTTTTCAGTGTAGTGAATTCTCAGTATGCCATTGATCTTCTTTGGAGAAACAGGGCGTGAGGGAATTTGCCAGGTGGAGATATTATTGCTGTCAGCTTTCTGGCAGACATGTTTGTGAAGTGAATTCTAAGAATACCATGATGCAAGATCAACCAAGGATCTATTTTTTATTTAAGAATGCAAGCAACTGCTTATTCCATACATTTTAAATCTCTCAGAGATCTACTCATATATATAGCTACTGTTTTTATAAATCTTTTTTTAACTGTCTTATGTTTCCAAATGTACATTTGCTAAACTGGTTTAATTTTGTTCTCTGATTTTAAAATGTAGCATACATAGCGTTGCCTCTGTACAATGTTATTAGCTCTGCAGGAATAGTACTTGTCCTTTCGAATCAGCTAATTTTGTCAAGTGAGATTGATCTGAACCCAGCCTCCTATGGTTCCTTGAAGGTGAGATGTAAATATCAAGCTGCTGACACTCTGAAACGTATCCAAATTGACGAACATAGTCATGCTTTGATTGCAGAAATGCTCTTCTTTCAATTATGAATACGTTTGCACATGGTACACATTTTATGGTTGTAGTTTTTCATTTGAATCATTTTAATATTTCAGATTCTGTGCAATGTGCTTTACTTGGTTGTTTTTTAAATATATTTTGTAATCTGATGTTTTAATGTGTGCTACTTCTGATTATAAAGAACATATTGGGATATATTTTGTGGGTGTGGCTGGAGTAAGGAGCAAAACTAATTGCTGTTGTGGGGTGAAATAAAATCCAACAAGAGTTTCAAACCGTATTGAATATAGAAGGCACTCATTGAGCAGAAAACAGACTCTACCTCCCTCTTGAGGATTTGGTGTGTGCTGTGTACGTCTGGTCCTGAAGCAGTGCAGAAGTCTTATGCTTACAGACCCGAGGTCCTCTTCTGACTGAGTGTTAGTGTTCTCAATATTCATCAGTGAAGGCAGCCACTATATCTTGATTGGATTCTAAAAGCAGCTACCTTTATGCTCAAATCACATGGCTCTTCCTGTAAACAGTCTTGCCTGTGTTAGTTTTCTCAGCATGTAGTGTTTTTAATAAAATTTCACCTTTTAACCAAAATGCTCTCTATTATAGATTTTGCACACTTCACAGTAGCATGAGATTGGCTCAAATACTATATTCCTAAAATGAACAACTGATCATGGCACCCACCACAACAAGTAGGAAAGAAAGCTGGGAATCGAAGATTAGCATTCACCATTATTGTTTAAACTGGCAAGGGATCTAAAGGAAGGTGCTATTTATTTTGTAAATCCTAGACCCAACCATCTTCAGTTGCTCCCTCAATTACCTTCCGTTTATCATCAGGTCAGAAATGGGGATGTTCGTTGATGATCGCGTGACATTCATCATTCCGCAAATGTACTTTCCCCCTATCATTGGCAGACAATGGCAGCAGTATGTACCATTTACAAGATGCACTGCAGGAAGTCATCAACGCTGCTTAGGCAGCACCTTCCAAACGTACAACTGCTGCCATCTAGAAGGAAAAGGCAGTAGACATGGGAAAGCCACTATTTGGAAATTCCCCTCCAAATCACTCAATATCCTGACTTGGAAATATATCTCCGTTCTTTCACTGTGGCTGGATCAAAATCCTAGAATTCCCTCCCGAATAGCACTGTGGATGTACTTACACCACGTGGACTGCAGCAGTTCAAAAGGCAGCTCACCATCACCCACTAGAGGACAATAAAAGATGAGTGGCAGAGCAAAGTGTGCAGAGTATGCTGAAAGTCTGCAAAGGGATATAGATAGTCTAAGTGAGTGGGCGAGAGTCTGGCAGATGAGTACAATGTTGGTAAATGTGAAGTCATCCACTTGGTAAGAATAACAGCAAAATAGACTATTATTTAAATAGTAAAAAATTGCTGCATGCTGCTATGCAGAGGGACCTGGGTGTTATTATGCATGAATTGAAAAATGTTGGTTTACAGGTGCAGCAGGTAATTAAGAAGACAAATGGAATTTTATCATTCATTGCTAGAGGGGTGGCATTTAAAAACAGCGAGATTATATTGTACCTGTATAAGGTGCTATTGAGCCCACACCTGGAGTACTGTGTACAGCCTTGGTCTCCTTACTTGTGAAAGGATAAACTGGCACTGGAGGGGATGCAGAGGAGATTCACTAGGTTGATTCCATAGTTGAGAGGGGTGGTTTATGAGAAGAGACTGAGTAGACTGGGGCTATACTCATTGTAATTCAGAAGAATGAGGTGAGACCTTATAGAAGCATATAATGTTATGAGGGAAATAGATAAAGTAGAAGCAGGGAAGTTGTTTCCACTGGCAGGTGAAACTAGAACTAGAGGGTGCGGTCTCAAAATAAGGGGAAGCAAATTTAGCATTTTGTTCACACAAAAGGTTGTGAATCTATGGAATTCCCTGCCCAGTGAATCAGTTCAGGTTACCAATCTGATGCTACTGTGAAATGTTTTTAAGGCAAGGAAAGATAAATTTTTGAACAGTAAAGGAATTAAGGGTTATGGTGAGCAGGTGGTTATGTGGAGCTGAGTCCATGAAAAGAGCCATGATCTTATTGAATGGTGAAGCAGGCTTGAAGGGCCAGATGGCCTACTCCTGCTCCCAGTTCTTATATTCTTATTTGGGGATGAGAAATGAATACTGACCTAGCCAATGATACCTATGAATAAGTAAAAGAATTGTGGCAGATATGGTACTCAAAATGTTCATTTTTTAAAATTTAAAACAGTGATACCAACTTGCAAGTGTAACATTGCCTCCACAATTCTCTTTGTGTTTGAAATCTCTAACCTGTCTGGAGACCTGCCGTTTTCTTTCTGGAGTCTTTGATTTTTACATCTAAACAACTATGAAGTATGCAACAACTTCAAACTACCTTTCTGTCTTTAAGTTCAGTACATGACAGCACATTTTGGATTGGGGAACTGCCAAGTGCAGTTTCTTTATGAAGACTAACTAAAACTACTGTGGCATAGTGGTTAACACTGCTGCCTCACAGCGTCAGGGAACTGGGTTTGATTCCTGCTTGGTCACTGTCTTTGCGAAATTGCACGTTCTCCCCTTGTCTCCGTGGGTTTCCTCCGGGTGCCCTGGTTTCCTCCCACAGTCTGAAAGTCATGCAGTTAGGTGCATTGGCCTTGCTACATTCTCCCTTAATGTGTCTGAACAGGTGTTGTGGTGTGGTGACTAGGGGATTTTCACAGTGACTTCATTGCAATGTTAATGTAAGTCTTTTTGTGACGCTAATAAATAAATTTTTAATTCTAACATTCAGCACGCCAAAATTGGTAAGCCTGTCTGAAACATCTTGGTTTGATGGAAAGATGGAAAAAGATTGGAACCAAGACTCTGAAAAGCAGTTTTAGGAATGATGCTTGCTTAGAATTCTCTACATAAATATAATAAAAAGTCTTGAGTCTAAACATCTGAACTATAGCAGATGGCAACCTTAGCAGAAAAAATAAACTTTATAATCCGTAAAGGCTTATGTGTTATTGCATATCCTGCTCTTTGGTCCCAAATCCCAGACTTTGCTGCTTTCGCTTGCCACATTATAGGAAGGTGACCCTGCTCATTCCCTGCTTTAGCATTATGCTTTAGTATCTACTTTTTTAATGTGCTTCATTCCCCACTACACCACTTGCTGGCTTGTGCTCTGGCATCTGAATGAATATTATTATGGCATATTTATTGGACTATCAAATTTAACACCTGCTCAATCTCCACATGATAAAACTGGAGAAGGCAAATACTTTCACTGCAAGAGGTATTGACAAATGCAGCTTGTTTCAGCATGATTTGCAAATCAAAACTTGATGTGGTCTGGTCAAGTTTGCAGGTGATACAAAACTGGGACAGTTATCATGATAATACAGTCAGAGACCTGCAGAAGGTATTAAATTAAAATCTGCTATTAGGCATATTAGATGGAATTCAATGCAGCTAAGTACAAGGCATTAAACCCAATACCTTACAAATACAAGTACAGGCTGGCATGCTAATGAACAATCTGATACACAGGGTCAAGGTTTCAATATGCTGCATAGTTGCAGTTTTACTGATTCAATCATTAGCATCAATGAACTTTTTCACAGTGTATTACCATCAAAACTGATGAAATTTCTGATTTTATAATCGCATTTGTAGAATAGAGGCTATATCAGAAGACTTCACATTGAAAATATAAATGACTCTATACAGTTTAGTACATCATTCCTTTCTCAGAAGAAGACTTTAAAAAAGCATTTCTAGGATAAGTTTTTCCTTGTTTTCATCCTTTTTTCCCTCTTGTCTGGACTAGTCTCAAAAGAAGCTTGCAGCAATAGTGATTGCCAGCAAATAAAACTGCCAAAAGGAATATGGGACAGCGGGAACATTTCTGCTCGATTTGAATAGTGTATTGGGTTTATTTGCATGAATGGGCTTTGGTTTGGGAACTTGTCTAAAGGACATCATCTCCAACATCGCAACATTACTGCACTGGATTTTTTTTCATGGGAAATAGGTGTTGCTGGCAAAACCAGCATTTATTGCCCATCCCTAATTGCCCATGAATTGAAACTGTAATTGTGAACAGCTATCTAGAATTGTGATCAGCAGATCATCAGAAATCCAGGGCACTTTTAGAAAGGGAATTGCAGGTCTTTGACCTAGCCACAGTGAATGAACAGCAATATAGTTCTAACTGAGATGGTGTGTGGCTTGGAGGGGAACCTGCTTCCTTTTTCTTCTGAGTGGTAGAGGTAATGGGTTGATAAAATGCTGTTGGAGGAGTCTTGGAAAGTTGCTCGAGTACATTTTATTTATGGTATACAATTCTGCCTCTGTGCATCAGTGATGAAGGTAATGAATGTTTTGCTGTTCAAGTAGTTGCTTTGTCCTGGATGGTGTTGAGTTTTTTTGTGTTGGTTAGAAGATAAGTTATTTGTCTCGGATCTGCTTTTGCAGTCATATTGGTCAACTTCAGTTTTTGGTCAATGGTAATGTTGAAAGTGGAGGATTCAATAATGGTAATGTCATCAAATATCAAGGGGAGATGGTTAAATTCTTTGTTGTTGGAAGTGGTCATTGCCTGATGCTTGTATAGCACCAATGCCAATTGCCACTATGAGCCCAAGCCTGAATTTGTCCAGATCCTGCTGCATATGGACATGGTCTGCTTCAGTATCTGAGGAGTTGCAAATTGGAGTAAATCCAATGTGCAATCATCAGCAAACATTCCCATTTCTGACTTTGTTAGAAGGGTTTGAGACCATTGATGGAGCAGTTGAAGATGACTGGACCCAGCACAATCCTCTGAGGGATATTAGCTGAGAAAAGATATATTTTCAATTAGGGCTTCAACTGCAAGATTTTGAATTACAGCAAAGCCATTTGGAATAAAGCCATACTTCTCTTTCTACCAACTGCTTATATATCAAGACTCAGTATAAAAATCTTTCTGTCTTGTGGAAGTCCACTTTTTTATTCCATTTAAAATGATTATTTTCTCATTGAAGTAGAGGGAGATGTGAGTATCAGTAGAAAGATTCTATATTAAATGCATTCCTGTGTCAGAGGGTTGAAGTATCTTTTGTATTGATTAAAATTTCTGTAAGTCAGAACTATCACTTATATTTTGTAAGATGCCAAACTGTCTTGTTACTGAGAAGACTTTCTATGGTTCTATCTTGCATCACTCACATAGAACCATAGAAAATTACAGCTCAGAAACAGACCTTTTGGCCCTTGTCTGTGCCGAACCATTTTTTGCCGAGTCCCATTGATCTGCACTTGGACCATATCCTTCTACGTTCCTCTCATCCATAAAGCCGTACAAGTTTTTCTTAAATGTTAAAAGTGACCACTTTATCCAGCAGTTCATTCCACACTCCCACCATTCTCTGCGTAAAGAATCCCCCCCAAATATTCCCTCTCGAACCTGGGGTTGCAGGTGCACAAGTCTCTGAAGGTGACAGAGCAGGTGGAGAAGGTTGTGAAGAAAGCATATAGTATGCTAGCCTTTATAGGAAGGGGTATAGAGTACAAGAGCTGGCCTTTAATGTTGCAGTTGTATAAAACATTGGTTAGACCTCATTTGGAATACTGAGTCCAGTTCTGGTCGTCTTACTACCGGAAGGACGTGGAGACTCTGGAGAGAGTGCAGAGGAGGTTTACCAGGATGCTGCCTGGTATGGAAGGTCTGAGTTACGAGGAGAGATTAGGCAAATTGGGACTGTTTTCCTTAGAAAGACGTAGACTTAGAGGAGATCTAATAGAGGTGTACAAGATTATGAGGGGTATAGATAGAGTAAACAGGGTTAAGCTTTTTCCTAGGATGGACTCAAATAGCACGAGGGTCACGGGCTTAGGGTGAGGGGGGTGAGGTATAATTTGGATGCTAGAGGGAGTTTTTTCACACAGAGGGTGGTGGGGGTATGGAATGCGCTGCCAAGTAAAGTGGTGGGGGCATGCACTCTGGAGTTATTTAAGAAATACTTAGATGGGCACATGAACAGAATGGGAATGGAGGGGTATAGAAAACTGATTTAAAATAGGGATCATGAGCCTTGGGAGTCCCTGGGAAGTGTGTAAATAGATGATGATATTGATGTACTTGTTTTTATCCTGCAGGTGCTTTGGTCCACCTTGTTGTCTAACAAGGGGTATACATGCAATGGGTAATGAGAGGGCTGCTCTTGGATTTTTTTCGAGAGTATCCTAGTGCTTCATGTCGTTCGTGTATGCTTGACCTGGATCATTTGATGGGCAACACGACAGCTCAGTGACTATCGCTGTGCTGTGCAGATACATGGATTTGGGCCTGTGTCTGTGGGAGTTTGCGCATTCTTCCCGTGCTTGCGTGGGTTTTCTCTGGGTTCTCCGGTTTCCTCCCACATCCCAAAGATGTGCTCTTAGGCTAATTGGCAAAACAACTTCTCCCTAAATTGTCTCAGATTTGGTTTTTAATCCATAGATCTGTAAACATGGACAGGGATCGCGGGTAAAGGTGGGAACATCGGGGTGGTGGTGCAGGCTCGTTGGTCCGAAGGGCCTGTTTCCGTGCTGTTTTGTTCTTTGCTCTTTAAACTTTTCTCCTTTCACCCTTAACCTCTGCCCTCTGTTTTTTTCTCTCTTCTAGTCTCAGTGGAAAAAGCCTGCTTGCATTCACTCTGTCTATACTCATCAAAGTACGTCTATCAAATCTCCCCCCATTTTTCTGTGCTCCAGGGAATAAAGTCCTAATCAATTCAATCCCTCTCTGCAACTCAGCTTCCCAAGTGCAGCAACATCCTTGTGAACCTTCTCTACACTCTTTCAACCTTATTTATATCCTTCCTGAAACTATGTGACCGAAACTATGTGACCAAAACTATACACAGTACTCTAAATTTGGCCTCACCAATGCCTTATACAATCTTACCATAATCCAACTTTTGTACTCAATACTCCGATTTATAAAGGCCTCTATACCAAAAGCACTCTTTACAACCCTATCCACCTGTGATGCTACTTTTAGAGAATTCTGTACCTGTATTCCAAGATCCCTTTGTTCAACTGCACTCTTCAAAATCCTACCATTTACCCTGTACATTCTACTTTGGTTTGTCCTTCCAAAGTGTAATACCTCGCACTTGTCTGCATTAAATTCTATTTGCCATTTTTCAGCCCATTTTCTAGTTGGTCCACATCCCTCTGCAAGCTTTGAAAACCTTCCTCACTTCCACTACGCCTCGAATCTTTGTATCATTAGCAAATTTGCTGATCCAATTTACACATTATCATCCAGATCATTGATATATGACAAACAACAATGGATTGAACACCGATCCCTGCGGGACACCACTCGTCACAGGCCTTCACTCAGAGAAGCTAACTTGTCCACCACCGACGTCAAACTTATTGGCCTATAATTTCCCCGATTTCTTTTCAAACCTTTTTTAAACTACGGAAGAACATGAGTCACTCTCCAATCATCCGGCACCTCTCCTGTGAATACTAACATTTTAAATATGTCTGCCAGGGCCCCTGCAAGTTCAATACTAGCTTTCCCTCAATGTCCGTAGGAATAGCATGTCCGGTCATGGGGATTTATCCACTCTGATTTGCCTCAAGACAGCCAGCACCTCCTTCCCTGTACCTGTAAAGGTTCCATGACCTCCCTACCTGGTTGCCTTATTTCCGTAGACGTATTTCCTCAGTAAATACATTTGTAAATTTATGAGCATTTTGGTTTCTTTTTAAGCCAAACTCGAAATCCTTTAGATCTGCCCCTTGGCAGATCTAAAGAATAAACAGACTTGAGTGACAGAATGCATGAGTTATTGTAGAACTTAGTATTTCTTGCCATAACATAGTCTTTTTGCCAACTCAACATGGTGGCACAGTGGTTAACACTGCAGCCTCAAAGTGCCAGGAACACATGTTCAGTTCCTGGCTGGGGTCGCACTTTGTGTGAAGGCTGCACGTTCTCCCTGAGTCTGCATGGGTTTCCTCCAGGTACTCCAGTTTCCTCTCAAAGTTCAAAAGACATGCTGATTAGATGCATAGGCCATGCTAAATTCTCCTTCAGTTTATCCAAACAGGCGCTAGAATGTGCAACGGGAGGATTTTCACAGTAACTTAATGTTTTAGAATTTATTTATTTGTGTCACAAATAGGATTATGTTAATATGCAATGAAAATCCTCAGGTTGCCACGTTCTGGCACCTGATCGAGTACACCTGTGGAAGAATTTAGCATTGCCAAGTAGCATGTCTTTCTGATTGTGGGAGGAAACATGAACACCCAGAGGAAACCCAGGCAGATACGAGATGGACATGCAGGGTCTAAGTAGACAAAGACTCAATGAGGGAATTGAGCCAGGTCCTTGGCGCTGGGAGGCAGCTGTCAACTTTATTGCAATGTGAATGTAAACCTACTTGCAGCATTAATAACAAATAAACTTAATATAATTTATGTAGAATAGGCAGAATTTCTCATTGATAAGTAGAAAAACTTTAAAATCAATGAGCAGTGGTGTCACTAACGGTTTATATAACCAAATTAGTAGAAAGTTAACCAGTTTATTAGCTCTTAGCTGATCTTCTGTAAACACAATCATATTTTTAATTTGAATTAATGCAGTGGCCATTTGTTTTTACACTTATACTAATGATCAACTTGCTTTAGAATGAAAATATGAAGGACGGCTCTCTGATCTTGTTAAGATTAACATCTTTTCCAAAATATAGATGTGTGGGAGTGTTAATTTTAGGTAAAATGTTCTTATTCTGTAATAATGGCCAATTCCATTACTACTTAATTGGGAGATTATTACTCCTCCACTACTGGCACCATTCTTATAAATGGCCAACCTCTGCTGTGTTAAACTGAAAAAAACTATTGACGTACTTCACATAGAGATTCATACCATCAAAAAGCTAACATAATAGTAGAGGTCTTTGCATTACTGTCCACCTATATAGTCAAGGATTGTTGTGCGTCACATTGACAGTGTCCAACTTTGCAAACTATGTCATGTGCTTGTTTCAAGTGAAGTCTGCTTAAATAAACTATATGATTAAAATATTGGAAATTAAATTGCTTGGCTGTTGACTGAATCTAATGGCAAAATGTAATTTGCATGAAACATGGCTTTGATCCATCAACTTCTTGGCTGGAAGAAAATTGAACCTGGCAAATCATGGTTTGATATTGGTTACTATGGTGCAATGTCGGTTAAAGTGCAAATTTTCAATTTTTTTTTAATGTAGAGATGCTAAATGTTTAATGCAAGTAATGCGTTGGATTTATTCTGAGATCATGTTCCTAGATCTCTGGTACAAGAACTGGTTCTACTGACTCGAAGGATTCGGAGACCAAGGATGCAAAGAAAGCCCATTTTGGAAATGACCGTCTGGCAGGACAAATAACAGGAACATCACCAGCACCTGAACAGAAGAAAGGCAAACTACTGAAAGACCTTGCAGCCACACGGCTTGGTCAAGGAGAAAAGCTGCCAAAACTAGGTGCGTGAAAATGAGCAGATCAGAAAACTATATGGAGAAAAGAAAATGTAAATGTTGTGACTTAATGGGAAGGATGTGTTTCTCCATTTTTGAAACGTTATACAAGTAGGTGAACATTTTTAATAAAAATGCCAAATTAATCCTATATGTGTTCTTCCTACTCTCAATGCCTTCTTTGTGTCAAAATTTTATCTTGTTCTAACTCATTCTTTTCCAGTCTTCAAAAAATAGATGTTTCCCATCTTCACAATCTTAAGACTTGAAATCTAAAGTTGGTGTCGCCTTGTTTACTTATCTTGAATTCAGTGCTGTCCTATGCTATGGAACTTAGTTAATCTTTAAATAAAAAAGTAACCCTATTGTAACACATCCACATCATCTGAAAAGAGGGAGGAGAGATTTATTTCTAGAGGTAAGGCAAACCACTAAAGCAAATGGTTAACGCTTAAAAGGAAAATAGGGTAAATATTTGAAGCAAAATATTTATAACTGTGTAAGGAAAGAGCAAGAGCATGGGATATTTGATTGCTTCCTAAATAGTTAATATAGGGTGGGTTGAATGGCATTCTTCTGTGCTGTGCACTTTTGGTGCTGTCCTTCAAAACTATTCTGGAAAAGCCAATGCCAGGGGAGGAGCCCATGCACCATAGTTAACCTCCATGTGTACTAAAAATATATGTAATGAAACACGTATCGTTTTTAAGCACATGTTAACTATCCATGTTAACAATGCTGGCCAGTCTCTGCCATTGAAACCTTTTAATCCTCTCTTTACTTTCCCATTTCCAACTTTATGATAAAGGGAAAAATCATTGATGAAGTAACTGAAAATGGTTGGTCCTGAAAACTCTTGCTGCAATGTCCAATGGCCTCAGATGACTGATCCCCTGCAAAAACTGCCTTTATATCCAATATAACTGTAGCTGGAGACAGCTTTGCCCCTTTATCATTGACTTCAAATTTACTGGGGCTCCTAGATGCCATATAGTCAAGTGCTGCTTGACGTCATCTCATCTCTGCAGTTCAGCTCTTTTTATTTCATCTTTTGACCAAGATATGAGGTCTGAAGCTGTGTGGTCCTAGAAGAACCCAAAATGATTTTCAGTTAACAGATTGCTGAATTAGTCGGAGTCGCTGTCTAGCACTATTAACAACACTGTTAATACTTTGCTGTCGACTGAGAATAGGTAGAAAGGATGAATTGGTCAGTCTGTATTTATTTTCTTCAAGCATAGGATATAGTTGAGCAATTTTCCACTTTGTTGGGTACACGTCAGTGTTGTAGTTATACGGAGTTATAGTCAGCTTACAGCAAAAATATGACAAAAACACCATGGCTACAGCGCTGAAGACTTGTATTCAAGAGCTAGCCATCCCTTAGCCAAGTTATTCCAGTATAACTACCCAACAAAGTGGAAAATTGCTCAACTATGTTTTATCCCTGAAGAAAATAAATACACAGTCTGACCAATTCATCCTTTCTACCTATTCTCAGTCGACAGCAAAGTATTAACAGTGTTGTTAATAGTGCTAGACAGCAACTCCGACTAATTCAGCAATCTGTTCACTGAAAATCATTTTGGATTCTTCTAGGACCACATGCTTCAGACCTCATAATATTTAGGTCAAAAGATGAAATAAGAAGAGCTGAATTGCAGAGATGAGGTGACATCAAGCAACACTTGACTATATGGCATCTAGGAGCCCTAGTAAATTTGAAGTCAATGATAATGGGGCAAAGCTGTCTCCAGCTACAGTTATATCAGGTATAAAGGAAGTTTTTGCGGGGGATCAATCATCTGAGGCCATTGGGCATTGCAGCAAGAGTTTTCAGGACCAACCATTTTCAGTTACTTCATCGATGATTTTTCTCTTTATCATAAAGTTGGAAGTGGGAATGTTTGGTCCAATGATCAAAACTGTTTATGACTCCTAATATATGTAGAAAGCCATGCCTTAATATAGCAAAACATTGATAACATTCAGACTTTTGCTGATAAATGGCGTATGTCACTTGTGATCTTACGCAGCAATAAAGTGTCAGCCAACTTTCCCTTGATATTTGAATATTGATTTCCCATTATTGATATTCTGTGGGCTAACATTGATCATAAGCATAATTGGATCAGTTACATAGCATACTGTGGCTATAAGAATAGGTCAGAAGCTGGGAATTCAGTGGCTGATGACTCATTTCTCGACCTTATAGAGTCTTCCCATTTCTATGAGGCACCAGTCAAAAGTGGGATGAAATATTCTTTCTCCTCACCTGGATGTGTGCACTCAAATATAAAAGCAAATTACATGCAGATACTGGAATCTTAAACAAAAACTGAAAATGCTGGAAAATCTCAGCAGATCTGAAAGCATCTGTGGAGAGAGAAAAAAGCTAACCTTTTGAGACTGGATAACACTTCAATAGAGCTCTGATTTTCTGTTTTCAAGGCCCAATTTTCTGTTTGTAATTGCGTACACTCAAAGTTTGACATTATCCAGGATAAAGCAGCCCACTTGATTGGATCCTATCTGCCATCTTAGCTGTTAAATTCTTCACCACTGTGGCCGGTGAATGGCTGTAGTGTCTTACATCTACAAGATTCACTGCAGTTATTCACTTTGACAGAACCTTTTAAACCATGACCTCTACCACTTAAAAGAGCAGCAAGTTGATGGAAACACAATTGTCTCTTAAGTTCTCCAAGTCACCCACCGCCATGACTTGCAAGTATATGATTATTGTTTAATTGGTGCTGGGCCAAAGCTTTGAAGAGCACTGATGGCACTAATATGGGAGCACATTCACTATGCACATTGCTGTAACTCAAGAAGTTGAGTCACTGCCACCACCTCGAGGACAATTAACATCAGGTAAATGCTTGGCTTGCCAATGTCATTTGAAAATTAATTTTGATAAAAAGTAGGATCTATTTTGTTCCATCATCCATATTCTACCGGCCAGTGAAGGGAAAGGTGCAGACTTTTACTCTTTTTCTTACATACAAACTCTTGTTACCCATTTGAAACATAGGAATAAATGTAGGCCATTCTGCCTGTTGAGCTTACTCTGTCATTCAAACAGATTGTGGGCTTGCAGTTGGTACAGACTTGATGGGCCGAATGGCCTCTCTCTGCACTGGAGGAATTCTGTGATAGCCTATCATCTACCTCTGCACTATTTTTTCCACCATCCCTATATTCCTTGTTGTCATTAGCATCCAGGTGTCTATCAATTTTTGTATTGAGCACGTTCAGAAATTGAACTTCCACAGCTCTCTGGCAGAGCATGCCAGAGATTCACCACCATGTGTATGAAGAAATTTCTCCTTATGTCAATCTTAAATGGACTGCCCATTATTGTAAGACTCTGTCACCTAATTCTAGACTCATCAGTCAGGGGAAACTTTAATCTTGCCAAGTCCTGCAAGAATTTTGAAAATTTTTGATGAGATCACTTTTCATTCTTCTAAATTCTAGCAAATAAGGGCCCAATCTCTTCTCTAGGACAGTCTCACCAACCCAGGAATTGGTCTGGTGAGCTGACATTGCACTCCCTATCAACGGCAAGGAGATCCTCCTTTAGGTAAGAGGATCAAAACTATACACAGTACTCCAGGTGAGGCTTCATCAAGGTTCTACGCAACTGAGCAAGACAAATAATTCTTGTATCAAATTCTCTTGCGATAAAGTCCAATATACCATTTGTCTTAACGCTTGCTGCACTTGCAATGCCCCACATGCAGTGATATGATATACATATCATATGTTTGTCATGTTGATTAAGGGATAAATAATAGGACAGCTGGGAGAACTTCCCTGCTCTTCAGAATACTCATGATGTGGAGATGCCGGTGTTGAATTGGGGTAAACACAGTAAGAAGTCTCACCAGGTTAAAGTCCAACAAGTTTATTTGGTAGCAAAAACCACTAGCTTTTGGAGCGCTGCTTCTTCAGGTGAGTGGGAGTTCTGTTCACAAACAGGGCATATAGAGACACAAACTCAATTTACAAAACTATGGTTGGAATGCGAGTCTTTACAGATAATCAAATCTTAAAAGCACAGACAACGTGAGTGGAGACAGGGTTTCGCACGAGTTAAAGAGATGTGTATTGTCTCCAGTCAGGACGTTAGTGAGATTTTGCAAGCCTAGACAAGTCGTGAGGGCTACAGATAGTGTGACATAAACCCAAGATCCCGGTTGAGGCCATCCTGGTGTGCGGAACTTGGCTATTAGTTTCTGCTCAGCAACTTGGCGTTGCTGTGTGTCGTGAAGGCAGCTTTGGAGAATGCTTACCGAAGATTAGAGGCCAAATGCTCGTGATCGCTGAAGTGTTCCCCAACAAGAAGAGAGCATTCTGGCCTGGTGGTTGTCGAGTGGTGTTCATTCATCCATTGTCGTAGCGTCTGCAAGGTCTCCCCAATGTACCATGCCTCGGGACATCCTTTCCTGCAGCGTATCAGGTAGACAACGTTGGCCGAGTTGCAACAGTATGTACCGTGTACTTGATGAATGGTGTCCTCATGTGAGATGATGGCATCCATGTCATTGATCTGGCATGTCTTGCAGAGGTTGCTATGGCAGGATTGTGTGGTATAGTGGTCATCGCTCTCTTGAAGGCTGGGTAGTTTGCAGAAATTGAACTTCCACAGTGCTCTGGCAGAGAATGCCAGAGATTACTACCAGAGAAAACTACACAGCCTTCAGGAAAACAATAACCACAACACCACACACCCTTGCCACAGCAACCTCAGCAAGATATGCCAGATCATTGACAAGGATGCCGTCATCCACCAGGTACAAAACTTGCAACTCGTCCAGCGTTGTCTACCTGATGCACTGCAGGAACGGATGTTCCAAGGCATGGTACATTGAGGAGACTCTGCACATGCTACGATAGCGGATGAATGAAGACCGTTCGACAATCACTAGGCTAGAGTGTTCTCTACCTGTTGGGGAACACTTCACTGTCATGGGCATTTGGCCTCTGATCTTAAGGTAGCATTCTCCAGGGTGGCCTTCACAACACAAGACAACACAGAGTCGTTGAACAGAAATTGATAGCCAAGTTCCGTATACGTGAGGACAGACTTCACTGGGATCTTGGATTCATGTCACACTATCTGTATTCCCCACGACTTGCCTGATCTTACAAAATATCACTAACTGTCCTATCTGGAGACAATACACACCTCTTTAACCTGTGCTTAACCCTCTCTCTACTCACATTGTTTGTACCTTTAAGACTTGATTACGTGTAAAGACGTGCATTCCAACCATGATCTTGTATATTGAATGTGTCTTTAATATGCCCTGTTTGTAAACACAAGTCCTCACTCATCTGATGAAGGGGCTTGAGACTCTGAAAGCTAGTGCTGCTAAATAAACCTGTTGGACTTTAACCTGGTGTTGTGAGATGACTTATTTCAGAATAGTGCCATGGGAACTTTTCTTTCACCTGAGATAGAAAACTTCTTTTAACATCCCATTCAAAAGACAACACCTCCAATCATACAACACTTCTTAGGTGCTGCACCGCAGTGTCAGCAGAGATCATGTGCTTGAGTCTTTAAGTTCGACTTGAAGTTTTTTTTATTTATTCATGGGACAGGAACATTGCTGGCTGGGCTTGCATTTGTTGCCCCATCCCTGAGAGCCTTTAAGAGTCAACTATATTGCAATAGATCTTATGTCAAATGTGGGCCAAACCAGATAAGGATGACATTTCCTTCCCTAAAGGTCATTAGTGAACCAGATGGGTTTTTACAACAGTCAATAATGGCTTCATGGATATCATTAAACTTTTGATTCGAGATTTTAATTGAATTCAGATTTCATCTACCATAATGGGATTTGAATTATGGGGTCCCGGAATTACTAGTCCAGTGGCAATATCAATACGCCACTGCCTCTCCAATTCGTAACCTTTGGATTCAACAACTTTAATATTACCATTAAATCCTCTTGAAGTCTTTTTGCATTCTCCTCACAATTTTCATTCCCACCTTGTTATGTGTCGTCAGCAAATATTATATTTGGTTCTCACTTTCAGATCATTTATACACAATATGAACAGCTGTGACCCCAGCGCTGATCTTTGCTGTTTTCCTCCAATAACAGCCTGCCATCCTGAGAATGATTCTTTATTCCTACTCGGTTTTCTGCCTGCTAACCAATTCTCATCCCAAAAATCTATTTTTAATTCAGCAATCTGTGTGGTACCAAACCAAAATCCTTCTGAAAATCCAACTTCACCACATCCCCCAGTTCTCTTTTATGCAATAGGTAACATAGTCTTAAAAAAAAACTCCCAATGTCATAAATTCATGTTGACTTTGCCCAATCCTATATAAATGTCCAGTTATCACATTTTTATAATAGACTGCAATATTTTCCCAATCACTGATGGCAAACTAAAAGGCCTGTTCTTCTGTTTTCCCCTTTCATCTCTTAAATAGTGGGGTTACATTTGCCACTTTCCAGTCTGCAGGAATTTTCCAAAATTGAAAGAATTTTGAAAGATAACCACCAATTATTGTTGTAGCCACCTCCTTCAACCTTCTTGGTGTAGCTCATCTGGGTCCAGGGGATTTATCAGCTTGGAATCCAATTATTTTTTTGGATGCCACCTCTCAGTTTCTAATGTTCACATGTCCCTTGTTTATCTGGGAGATTTTCTGTACCTTCCTCTGTGAAAACAGACACAAAGTAATTGTTTAGTTTCTCTGCCATTTTCCTATTTCTCTGTTTCCAGCTGTAATGGATCCACATTTGTCCTTGAAACACTTCTCTTTTACTGTCTCCCTTTTAATACTTGTGAGCTTGCATTCATATTCTCATGCAACCTTTAAATTATTTTGTTAGCCTTGATTGATTTACCTTATGTCTGTACCTTCAAATCATCTATTTTGGTTCAAATGCTGCATGAGTTCAGGTAGAGTGCCCTTTGTTGTTTTAATGTTATTCTGTTTTGCAATCCTATTTGATACCTGCTTTCGTTTCATCTGCCTTTTGATTTCACTCACCAATTTTCTATTTTCTGTTACCAGTCTTGCTTCCCCCCAATCTGAGCTTCCTTTCAAGTTCCCATTCCCACTGCCAAACTAGTTTAACTCCTCCCCGATAGCAATTTTTTCTGCCAGAATGTTAGCCCTGGTCTTGCTCAGGGGCACCCCATCCATCTTCCAAAGGTCTGATCTGCCCCAGAACTTGTCCAGTTCTGCAAAAATCTGATGCCTTTCTTCTTACACCAATTCTTCATCACTGTTACTTCTCCACTCTTTCTCCCCTCCTGGGCATCTAAGCCATTCCAGGTGCCACAGACATCAGTCTTCCTCTAAGGAGCCATCTTTATCCAAAGCGAAATACTGGTTAATGAATGAAGTTGATTCAGGGGACTCCTACACTACCTGTCTGTTCTCTTAGGTTGCCTGGCAGCCATTCAGCCCCGATTTATCTGAATGCTCCTAATCTGTGGTGTGACCATCTTCCTAAACATGCTATCTACCAGTTCTGTGCCTTGTATTCCAGCCACCGCTCGAATTTGCAGAATTCAAACTTTTGCAGCTGACAACATGTCCTGCAGATTGTTTGTCTAGGATATATGGTGTATCCATGATTTTCCACATTCCCTGCCGTACTTTAACTTGTACAAACTTTTTATTGTATAGGACAACAAAGAAAATTACGGCACAGGAGCAAGCCCTTAAGTCTTCCAAACCTGCATCAACCATGCTCCCTATCTGAATTAAAACTCCCTACCCTCCAGGGACCATATCCCTCCATTCCCATCCTTTTCATATATTTATCCAGATCCCCTTAAAACTCACTATTGTATCTGTTTCCACTTCCTCCCCCAGCAGCGAGTTCCAGGCACCCACCACCCTCTGTTTATAAAAAAAAACTTGCTTCGTACACCACTTTTAAATCTTGCCCTTGCACCTTAAACCTATGTCCCCTCGTAATTGATTCTTCCACTCTGTTGATGTCCCTCATAATCTTGTAGACTTCTATCAGGTCGTCTCTTAACCTCCGTTGTTCCAATGAGAATGAACCAAGTTTCCCAAGTTTATATATAAAGTAATTTAACCAATTACTCACCAATCAACTTTTTTCCCTACACCAAAGTTAGAACCAACACTGGAGACTGGAAACAATGGATTTATGTGCTACTGACTGTCTCTGGATTGTCTTTTCACAGAGTCTTCTATGTATTTCTGATTGCCTCCCAATTCTCCTTTCTTCTACATGCTGTTGTACCTCTTTTCACCCACTCTTCTGGGTGCTGGTTACTATCTGATTTCTCTTTTTGCTAGTTTTAGGCACTGCAGCTCAAATACACTATTTTCTCTGACTTGTTGCTACCCAACTCATCAGTGGATCCTTGGATTGTTAGAGATGGATGAAGGTCAAAGCTGAGCACACCCAGCAGTTTGAAATATGTTTGGCAGTTTTAAGTACAATATTTTTCTGGCAAGCTTACCTCTCAGTACAAAGCTATCAGTCATTTTGGTAAACTGTGAATCTCCCAGGGAACAATTAATGGCAGGAGAACATGATCTGTTGACAGAATATATTGCATCTCTACATATTTTGTATTGTGTTCACTTTTCTGAAATGGTTTGGGGAATTTCTTATATTAAAAGTGGTACATAAATGTAAATTGTCCTTCAAGTAATGCCCATAAGACAAAAGTTATGAAAACATTGATTTTATTCCTGTAATTGTCTTCGTTCCTAAGTCTTTCATTTCATTCTTTTTTCCATCTGATTGGGTTCCATCTTCTTTCTCCTTTTTACATAAATTTCTTACTGTTTCCTCACTTTGGTGAATAGCTAGATGTGTGCTACCATATTGCTATCCGAGAACTTCTGTCTCGCGTATTATTTATTTTGGACTCTGTATGGACTCTGTTTCCATACAGTATGGACTCTGTTTCCATACACTATATGCATGTGTTTGCTCATGTGTGTCTATCTTCCAAACTTACCCCATCTTCTATCTGCTCAGTTTTTTGAACTGTGTTCTCTACTCTCTCCTTTATACTGTCATTTCTGGTCAGCTTCAAGGTCTCGACAATGAACACCCAAAGGCCCATTTAACAACACCACCCAAAGGTGTAGCTAGTGCTGCAGGTGAATGGAAGATTGTGATCAAAATTTATGAATCATCTGATCATTAAATTGAACCATAGGCAAAATATTATAGACACTGGAAATTGGAAATAATATAAAATGCCATCATTGCCTCTTCCACTCTTTCAAAATTATCTTTGTCTTTAGCTAAATGCCAATATTATATATAAAAAATGGTAGCTAGATCATATTTGAAAATGAATTGAAACATCATGTTAGTCTGATCCTGTGGACAATTCCATTTATAAAACTGCTGACATTCACCTGCAGCACTAGCTACACCTTTGGGTGATGTTGTTAAATGGGCCTTTGGGTGTTCATTGTTGAGCTGTTTCAACATTGATAATATCACCTATCTCCAAAACAAACCTGGAGAAATTGGCAACACTTCATAAATAAGGAAATCTTACTAATACAGGTAGGTATCTTACTGCCTTTGTTTTGGAAAAAGGGGGTCTCTTCAAAACTGAAATATCAGGATATTTTCCCCTTCTGTTGCCTGTGCTGAAGTATATTTGCGTGCTTCGTACCCCAAAATGGATTTTTTGGAAAACTCCAACTAATGGCCTTTTCCTCTACTATTCTTAAGTCCCCTTGTTCCCAAATAGAAAGTCATTATGGAAATCTAAAAATAAAAAAATGCTGCATAATTTTAAGACATGGACTAAATTTGTCTTGTGTGCCATGATCCAGTTATTCCACTAATTCTAACCCCTCTGCACTTGTAAGATTACACCTGATCTTAGCTCCTGTGAAACACTAATCGAGCTCAGCCAGTGCAATGAGATTATCTTGTGTGCATATATACGTGTTTGTGGGGTTAGTTTTATTTCTTTGACAGCAACTATTTTGGTGGCCAGCAACTGGTAGAATAATACTTCAAGTTGCAGTATGATGATGTTGAACTATGAGATAAATATTGTGTTTACCAGTAATATTTAATCATTCGGTATCCTTCATTGGAGTATTAATAAAGCACTTAGAGACAAGTTTTCCAAAAATGTTCTCGTGTTCAAAGGATACAGCATGGTCCAAATCGGAGATTTTCAATTTGGAATTTCTATTTGGCATTCATCATTCTTGTCTCCAACAGATTAAACTTAGGAGTTAGTTAAGATATCAAAATTATTTTGAGTAGCAAATATAGAAAAGGTATTTAAGAACAAATGCCTGGGATTGATTAATCAAGTATTATTTATTTAAGGTGATTGAAGTGATGGACACCATCAAACTAAAGCTTGATGGTTGTAATCATCTGAATTATAAAATTACACTTGGCTCTATGCAAGATTTCTAACCCAAATAATTTAGCATTTTTGTGATTGAGCTGAAGTGGAATATTTTTTGAAATGTAAAGCAATAGCTGTTCTTTAAATGTGGCTAATTTTCAGAGATTCTTAGTTTCAAACCTAGATTAAAGACAGATAAATTCTATTTTAAAGGGGAGTTTACAATTTATTGTCATTGGACATAATTGATAACATATTCGAAAAGTAATTTTCTCCAAAATCTAGGCTAGAAATTAGAACTTCTGATTTCATTAAAATTCATTTTTGCTTTTAAAGTAGATCTCAAAGTTAAAAGACAGTTCTTGGAAGTGTTCATAAATGAAGCATAGGTTTCTACTAAACTACAGAAAGTATAACTAGAGACATGTATATGCTTGTGAGATGCTGATTGAGGAGACAATGCATTTGCTAATTCTCTACGTATGCAGAGAAGTCTGTATTTCATGAATCTTTGTATACTCCAAGTTTAAATCAGCAGACTTTTCGGTTCAATTTGCAGTCTATAATGGTTATTGGTAACAGGCCATAAGCAATATTTGGAGGAAGGAAGGAAAACCTAGCTTGATGTAGTCCCCGAAGCATCATTTTGAATCTGGGCTGTTTGATCTCCCACATCAAAGCTCTAATACTCAATTTCAGACTTAGAATTTGAAGACCAGAAATCAGAAAAATGTGTGCATAATAAGGTGATGAATGGCAAAAATTTATCTGCTATGTAACTACTCTAGTGATTTTCCAATGTGACCACATTTTAACACCTGAAAGTGAATATGACCCCAGATGGCAACAAAAACAAAAGAGCAATAAAGTAGAACCATAACATTTAGTATATTGTACACTTATGTTATTATAGATCGTGGAATTGCATATTTAACATGATGCATCATATGCTTAAGCACTTCAGAAAAATGCTACTTTTGATTTAGATTTCAATCAAGCTATCTGTTTACCTGGTGACAGAAGACTAACTAAAGCTTCTCTTTACCTCCAGCCTCGTTGTAATCATTGTCTCTAGACATCAATACATCTTTTCCCAACTTCCCTACACCCACCACAGACACACACTCCAACAACTCATCCCAAACTCCTCCCTCACAGTCACTTAGCAGCCCATTGTCTCAAACCCCCTCTCCTCACTTACCCATCAGTTCCTCTTCTCTTCCCTGTTTTTCGTTTAACATAGAACATAGAACAATACAGCACAAACAGGCCCTTCAGCCCACGAGTTGCGCCGATCACATCTACCAATCCACAGACCTATCTATAAGCCCCTATCCTATTCATTTCCATATACTCATCCAGAAGTCTCTTAAAAGACCCCAGTGAGTTTGCCTCAACAACCTCCGACGGCAGTCGGTTCCATTCACTCACCACCCTCTGAGTGAAAAAACCTACCCCTGACATCTCCTTTGTATTTGCTTCCCTGCACCTTAAATCTGTGTCCTCTCGTAGTGACCATTTCAGCTCGGGGAAATAGTTTCTGAGAGTCCACCCTATCTATCCCTCTCACCATTTTATAAACCTCTATCAGGTCGCCTCTCAACCTACGTCTCTCCAGTGAGAAGAGTCCCAGCTCCCTCAACCTATCTTCATAAGGCCTGCCTTCCAATCCAGGCAGCATCCTTGTAAATCTCCTCTGAACTCTCTCAATAGCCTCTACATCCTTCCTATAATGAGGCGACCAGAACTGCGCACAATACTCCAACTGGGGTCTGACAAGAGTCTTATAGAGCTGCATCATTACCTCCTGACTCCTAAACTCTATTCCTCGATTAATGAAGGCCAGTACACCGTACGCCTTCTTGACCACTTCCTCCACCTGCGAGGCCGATTTAAGAGTCCTATGGACCCGGACCCCGAGATCCTTCTGCTCTACAACACAGCTAAGACTCCTACCCCTTATATCGTACTCCTTCATCCCATCATTCCTGCCAAAATGGACCGCTACACATTTATCTGTGTTGAAGTCCATCTGCCACTTCTCAGCCCAGTCTTGCATCCTGTCTATGTCCCGCTGCAACTTTTGGCATCCCTCCAGATCATCCACAACACCACCGATCTTTGTATCGTCGGCGAACTTGCTAACCCATCCCTCCACTTCCTCATCCAGGTCATTTATGAAAATGACAAACAGCAGGGGTCCCAGAACAGATCCCTGGGGCACTCCACTGGTTACCGACCTCCATGCAGAACAAGACCCATCTACAACCACTCTCTGCCTTCTGCCGGCAAGCCAGTTCTGGATCCACGAGGCCAAAGCCCCTTGGATCCCATGCCCTCTCACGTTCTCCAGAAGTTTTTTAAACTTCATTTAGTTGTCGGCGCCTATGGAGCAGAATTACTGTCCTGGATTAAGGACCCTGCCTGTTTGGCAGATAGAAGCAGAAGCACATTACATTTTGAAGCCTGCAGGCTCAGCTGCCTGACCATCTAGTATTTCTTATACTCTGTTAACGACCCAGTTACACTTACAGGCCTTTTGTACATAAAGTTGACGCACACACATTCCTGGGTCTGGGCAAACTTATTGCTGAAAGTGGTTTCTGAAGTTGATGAGCACTTTGGTTCACCCCATGCTGTTTGGCAAAGTTGATCCAATGGGTCTAGACTGTCCTGCCGAACCCTCCAATGTGGACAGTCTTCTGTCCACAGTCACATCGCTGTTCAGAGAAAGGGCATTTTACCACTCCAAATATGATACTCATGACCCCATCGGGGCTTGTGATCCACAATTTTGCAATCCAACGATTTCTGTTTGTAATTATAAGTTAATATTAAGTATTCCAGAAATTTAAAGAAATTACCTTTTATCAGTATTTTCCACATAAAATTTATAATTGCCTTGGAAGGAGCATAGACTCACTAGATTAGTTTCTGGGCTGAGAATTGTGCTAGGATGAGCAGCTGAGAAAACAGCATTTGTTGAAACGTACAAGATTCTGAAGGAGATTTGACAGGGTTGACATTGATAAGTTTTCTTCCTCTGGTTTGGAAATCCAGAACACGGGCAAAATATTTTCAATGGATTGAGAAATTTCTTTACTGAAAGTTGTGTAACCTTTGGAACTCTCTCTACCCTTAATGGGTACTCCATTGTTGACCAAATAGACCAATATTTGATCACTTGAAACGTAGAGGGGATGTGGTTTCTTTACTTTTTTTTTCCCCATATTCTCATCAGTCTGAGTGCAGCTCCAATAACACTCCAGGAGTTCAATACCATCCAGAACAAAGTAGCTTGCTTGATTGGCATCCGGTCTACACGCATTCACTCTGTCCACTCTTGCTGCCCAATAGCAACGATGTGTACCATCTACAAGATGCATTGTAGCAACTTGCCACTGCACCATAAGCAACACTTTCCACACCCATGACCATTGCGATCTAGAAAAATAAGGGCAGAAGCCACGTGGGAGCTCCATTACCTGGTAGTTGCTCTCCAAATGACTTGTCATCTTTATTGGGAAATATGCCTGGTCTTTCACTGTCGCTGCAACCAAGTCCTGGAAATCCCTAACAGCACTGTGGATGCATGCACCCACATCAAATGGACTGCAGTGGTTCAAGGAGGTAGTTCGCCATCACCTTCTCTAGGACAATTATGGATGAGCAATAAAAATGCTGGTCTAGTTAGTGATGCCCACATTCTGTAAAAGAATCCAGATTTCAACTATTGCTGGATTTATAAGCCTTTTTATTATTAAAAAGAATAGCTTCAAACATGTTTTAAATTTGAATTTATTTTGCATTTTCTATAGAGTCACAGAGGTTTACAGCATGAAAACAGGCCTTTAGGCCTAAATTGATTATCATACTATCATTATTTCTGGATTGTAACAATCTGAGAGTGTGGTCATAGTGGTTAAATTATGGGATTAATAATCCAGAATCCGGGAACAATGGCCTGTGATGCAATTTCAAATTGTGTCATTGACAGCTGAGGAATTTAAATTCAGTTATTATATAACTGAGGAATTAAAAGCTAGTATCAATTATGGTGACCTTGAAACTACCAGATTATAAAACTCTTCTGGTTCATTCATCCCCTTTAGGGGACATCTGACATCCTTACACTGTATCACTTAGATATGATTCTAAACCCACAGCAATATATCTGATTTTTAACTGGCCTCTAAAATGACCTAATAAGTCATTCTGTTGTATTCAAAAAGATGGCTCACCTTCTCAAGGATAGTTGAGAATGGACAATAAATGGCTTGTCTGGCTGTTGACGCACTCAGGCCATGAATAAAAAAGACTCTTGGAGATATTGCTAGGTCCAGAACAAATAGCCAAGCTTTTATTTGTCTTTTTTCAAACTATCTCTGTTTACTTTCTTAAATTATTCTTCTTTGATTTTTACCTTTGCTCCTTATTTCTCATCTTTTTATAACCTCAATTAATTAGGTCTTTAACACTCAAATTTGCCATCATGTAATCAATAAATGATTAACTCCTCCACATTAACACAAGTATATATTACTCACTTAGTCTTTGGTTTTAGATAAGCTAATGGAAATTAAACTGAAGGTGAACATTCCATATACTAAATTAATACTTTTTTTTGAAGCATTCACCAGGAAAGATTATGGCAATATATCCAATATTAACAAACATCTGAAACAAGAACAGAAAACTGAGCAGGTCTGGCAGCAGCTCAGGGGAGAGAAACAGTTAACATTTTGAGTCCATATGATTCTTATTCAATCATAGAATCCCTACAGTCCAGAAGAAGGCTATTTGCCCCATTGAGTCTGCACTTACTCTGCAACAGAGCATCTGTAAATTTATCCCACTAAACCACCCCCCTCCCACACACACACATATATATCTTTGGATTACGGGAGGAAACCAGAGCATCTGGAGGAAATCCATACAGACACAAGGAGAACGTGCAAACTTCATGGCAGTCACCCAAAGCTACAATCAGACCTGAGTCCCTGTGTTATCCTGATGCCCTCAGAGTTTATTTATTTATTACTGTCACAAGTAAGCGTATATTCACACTTAATGAAGTTACTGTAAAAATCCCTCAGTTGCCAAACTCCGGCACCTGTTCGGAAATGCTGAGAGAATTTTACATAGCCAATACACCTAACCATTGCATCTTTCAGACTGTGGGAGGAAACTGGCAGAAACCCACACAAATATGCAGACTCCGCACAGACAGTAAGCCAAGTTGGGAATCGAACCTGGGCCCCTGAAGCTCTAAGGCAGTAGTGCTTGCTACCGTGCTGCCTTATCAGAGCTGAAGAGAGGAAGAATTATGTTGGATTGTATACTGTATAAGAGGGAGTGGAACAGAGTAGCAGGTCAGTGATTAATGGCAGATAGGAGAGAGTGCCACAAAAATGTAGCAACACTTAAGAGCAAGTCACAGGTGGCCCAGTGGGGAAGGGAGTGTTTTTGCATTGGGATAAAAAATTTGGAGAAATATACAAAAGGCTAAGGTGAAGGAAAAAAGTCACAGTCTAAAGTTGTTGAACTCAGTGTTGAGTCCTGAGGGCTGCAGTGTGACTGAAAGGAAAATGAGATGCTGCCCTTCCATTTTGCATTGGGCTTTACTGCAGCATTGCGCAGGCCAAGAATGGAGGTATGGGTATCAGAGCAAGATACTAAGTTGAAATGGCAAGCAATAAGAAGGATTGGTCATGCTTGTAAGCTGAGAAAAGGTGTTCCCTAAAGCCACTGCCCAGTCTCCATTTAGCTCCTCAATGTAGAGGAGACCGTATTAGAAACAGACAATATAGTAAACCAAACTGAGGAGGTGAAATGTTGCTTGAAAGGAAATGTTATGGTCTTGGATATTGAGGAGAAATGAGGTAAAAGGGTATATTTTTTGCAATTCAGAGAAAGGAGTGAGGAGTTGGGCGGAATGGAGGAATGGATAAGGGTGTCACCGAAGGAGTGGTCCCTATGGAATGCTGATGAGGTGGTGGTGGGGGGAGGGGGGGTGCTAGTGTTGAGGGGAAGGTGTGTTTCATGGTGGCATCGTGCAAAAGTTAGCAGAAATTAGTGAAGGATCACTTTTGAATGCAGAGGCTGCTAAGATCGAAAGTGTCAACCCCAGATGGGGGAATAACCGTGGTTAAATGCCTTTCATAGGTGACATCATCTGAACCAATGCAACAGAGATGGAGAAACTGGGAAAATCATCCAGCCTTAATGTTAACTCTGTTCTCTCTCCTGACAGACCTGCTGACGTTTTCCAGCATTTTCTGTTTTTGTTCTAGATTTCCATGACTTGTTTTATGGAATAAGTGCTTCCTAATTTCAGTCTAATTTCAAGATTGTGCCAGTGTTCTGAACATCCCTACTGGAGGAAATAATTTTGCTCTGTCCACTCAATCAAATCCTTTCACCATTTTAAATATTTGAAAAATTTCACCCCACCACCATCTAAAAACAGATTGATTGGAGCAATTGACTAAATCCACGATGTATTTATGACATCGAAAGGCAGATTTCTCGGGTTCTTGTCCCTCACAAGCAAATATCAAGCAAAACTTCCCGCTGGAGTGATGAGGAAATTCTAAACTCTTTAAAGGTTTTCCAAATATCAGAGAAATTTCACATCAGTTACTTGTGTGAGAAGCCGTTACATCGTAAATGCATTTAGCTCAAATGATCAAAATGAGAAGCTTGCAGAAAAGCCAATAGAATTGGAAGATCCTATACCAGAGCTGGGGAACGTGTCACTTGTGCAAAGTGGCAGGAATGTGGGACCATAAATTGTGGTGTAGTGTTTCGCTGAATAAACCCCCCTTCCACCTTCAGAGGAATGCCACTTCTGAGCACACATTAATTTCTTTAAATTCAAGTATAATTTTATTGCAAAGATGTTGAGTTTAAATTGTTAATTTCACTCAAATTTCCAATAAGATGGATTCAGCACATAATACCTTACAAACTGCATTTGTATTTACCACATAACAACAATGTTGTAACTCATGGAATAAGAGGAACAGTGGGAACTCCACAGAGATAAAAGCAAAATCCCCCAGATGCTGGAATCTGAAACAAAAGAAAATGCTGGAAAGTCTCAGCAGGTCTGACAACATCTGTGGGGAGAGAATGGAGCCAACTCTTCGAGTCCAGATGACTCTTCGTCAGAGCAGAGAGAATCAGCAGAGATTTCTACTATGAGGGGTAGTTAAGAGATTGAGGATTATGGCAGTTGCCCTGAAAGGGGGAAAGAGGAGAGGAGGTGCACTATTCAACATCTCCCCTCCACCAATCCCCCACCATCAGCATTCAGCAGGGATCATTCTCTCTGGGACACGCAGGTCCATTCCTCCATCACACCCAACACCTCACCCCCTGGCCTATGGCACGTTCCTATGCAATTGTAGAAGGTGTAACACCTGCCCCTTTTATTTCCTCCCTGCACATCTTCCCAGATCCTAAACACCCTTTCAGGTGAAGTAATGCCAAAGCCAAGGATGGCATGTGGACAGGAAAGCACCAGCTCTCCTGTTTGCATAGAAACGTAGAAAAATTACAGCAAAACAGGCCCTTCGGCCCACAAGTTGCACCAAACACGTCCCTACCTACTAGGCTTATCTATAACCCTCTATCTTACTAAATCCCATGTACTTATCCAAAATTTTCTTAAAAGACCTTGTTGAATTGCCTCCACCAACCACTGTTGGTAGCCAACTCTACGCACCCAGTGCCCTCTGAGTGATAAATTTACCCTATGTCCTTCCTTGGCCTTTTACAATGTTCTAGTGAGCCCCAACACAAAGTGGAGGAGTAGCACCTCATCTTCCGATTGGGCACTTTGCAGCCTTCTGGACTGAACGTTGAATTCAACAACTTCAAAAGATCAATTCTCCCCTCACCCCATTTCCATTTGTTTTATTTCATTTTGTTTTATCTCATTAATCCATATTATCATCCCTTTTTCTCATTTCCATTTTTCCACTACTTCCAGGAGACACTTTTAGTACCTTCCTAGTCTTCTCTATCCTCATTTACATTCTCTTTGTTCCATTCCAAACCACCCCACCCCAACTCCCAACCTCGTAGTGTAAACCCCAGTTGATACTCTCAGCTCTAACAAAGGGTCATCTAGACTTGAAACATTGACTCCATTCTCTCCCCACAGATGCTGTCAGACCTGCTGAGATTTTCCAGCATTTTCTGTTTTTGTTCCATAGATAATGAAATTGGCTGAGCGCCAGGAATCAGCGTAATGAATAACAGTTGTTTAGGTCTATAGTGGCACTCCTCAAGATAGGTGTTAGGACCCTTGCTCTTACTGACATATACAAATGACTTACTCTTTGGTGTATAATTTTAAAATTTGCACATGGAACAAAACTTGAAAATATTGTGAACTGTGAGGAGGATAGATTAGATCTTCAAAAGGACATAAATTGGTGGAATGGGCAGCAATAGGTGGATTAAATTTAATGCAGAGATGCTTGAAATTATTAATTTCGGTAAGAAGAACATGGGGAGACAATATAAAGTAAAGGGTGCAATTCAAAAGGAGGTGCAGGAGCAGAGGTAACTGGATGTACAAATTATTGAAGGTGGCAGGATAGGTTGAGAGCGTGGTTAATAAAGCAAATATGATCCTAATTTTATCAATATGGGTGTGCAGTACAACAGCAAGGGAGTTATGGTTTACCTTAATTAAACTCTGGTTTGACCTTATTTGGAGTATTGTGTTCAATTCTGAGCACTACACTTTAGGAAGGATGTGAATGCATTGAAGAGAATGCAGAAAAGATTCATGAAAAATTGTTCAGAGATAAGGGACATGAATAAATTGGGGAAGTTGAAACTGTTTTTCTTGAAGACAAGGTTGAAGAGAGATTTGATAGAGGTGTTCAAAATCATGAGGTCTCAGAACAGGGTGAATAGGGAGAAATTGTTCCCATAGGTGGAGAACAAGAGGGTACAGATTTAGGTAATTGGCAAAAGAAGCAATGGAGACACATAAAGAATTTTTTTCACACAATGAGTGATTAGGATCTGGAATGCACTCTGTGAGAGTATAATGGCATTCAAGAAGAATTGAATTATCTGAAGAGGAAGAAAGTGCAAGTGAGAAGGCAGGGGTATGGCACCTTCAAGCCAGCACAGGCATGATGGGCCAAATAGCCTACTTTTGACTTTCAGTCATCCCAAATCAGAGAGGAGCTTAAATTCCCCAAGCCATAGGGCTGTGTCTCTTTTAATATGGATGGTTTGGAAAGTTGAGATATGGTGATGGGATAATAATTGAATGAGCCATCGTCTTACAGTCTACTGATGTTTATGGTCATCTACATGTGGAACAGGATTGTGAAATGCTGAAATGCCTTGTGCAGTTGACAACAAGCCTCTTTCAAAAAGGATAGAGCCCTGGGTGGTACTGTTGCTTGTCGAAGTGGAGGCATTTATTCAATTTTTCCATCCAAGTACCAGTTAACCAAAGCCAGTTGGCTGTCTGTTTGGAGGTGTGCTGACTGTTACACTCCCAAGTTGTAAAACTGTGGGGAGCTGAAGATAGATGGTTAAAACTACCCTAGCTGGCCTAGGGTTAAAAAACAACAGAGTGAGGGACAAAACTGAGTGCTGTAGGATTTTGTGCTGGATCCTACAGCTTTAATGATGTAGAAACAGAAATCAAATATAATCTGTTCAGGTTTTGCAAGATGATCCTAAGGGGATAGACATTCAAGGGCAGCAAGACAATAAAATGAATAGAAAGAAACTCTTTAATGTTGCACGGCAGTGTTACGTATTGGCAGAAATAAATATTTATCAGAAATATGCCATATGCTGATGTAGAAATAAAGTTTGAGATGAAGCAATGACGGAAGTTCCAGTTGAAAATAAACTAAATTTTCAAGAATGTCATATAGACAAAAATAAACCTGATCACTAGTCACTAAATGCTTTTATAACATTAACATACTATTTTGATTCCCGACTTGGGCCATTGTCTGTGTGGAGTCTGCACAAACCTGTCTGTAGGTTTTGTCCAGGTGCTTCAGTTTCCTTCCACAGTCTGAAAGACGTGCTGATCAGGCACATTAGAATGCTAAATTCTCCCTCAGTGTACTTGATTGGGAACTGGAGTGTGGCGACTAGGGGATTTTCACAGTAACTTCATTGCAGTGTTAACTTAAGTCTATATGTGACACTAATCAATAAACTTAAACAATCTGAATTTCAGTTTCCTTGTACAAAATACTAACTGTTTAATGAAAAGAATGTAACCATTGAATTAAGTAAGATTTTTGTAGCTAAATTTTAATGAGAGTTGAAGTAATATTGAGTTAACAAAAATGGGAGTACAATTGAACACAGTAGAGCATGGGAGAGTAAAGTGCTGGTGCTATTTGTGTGTTAATATGTCTATGTCACGAAGGCTTCACTGGCTTAATTGTCTTCTTGTTTTACTTGCCCTGGCATGGGAAGCAGCTGACTTTCCTTTAAAGAGTATTGGTAAAGTCTGGGGGAAATCACAGCCTGGAGAACATAAATGTGAATCCATAGCTTTTCTGTGGCTTAAAAAAATGGCTGTGTGCTGGGAAAGTTCTGCAGAATTGAGATAAATGCAGATTATGTAATTTTTGTATGTATTTCAGATTTAAAGGACAAACAAGCTGTGAAGAAGAAATCAGATAAAGGAGGAACAAACAGCGCACCACCTCCAACCAGCCCTTCTGCACCTCAGCCCACTGTTGAGCAAATCAGACAGAATGTCCGGCATTCTCTGATGGACATTTTAGCAAAAAGGTAGAGTTAAATTTGGCGAACATTTTTTTAAAAACTATTAAAATAGGTTCAGATTATCTTTGTTATTTTTCTTTATGTAATCAGTAATGAATCCAAAGAAAAACAAGGTCAGAAAGTAACTAAATTATCTATCAAAAGTGCAGTTGTTGAGTTCAAGTAATCAGTTTTCATTCTTTTTTAATACGATTTACTATAAGTTACATTGTTCTTTAAAGTTTAAACATTTATTATTTGCTATATTTTGCAAATCACCATAAATTATAAGCCTAATCTTTGAAGATCAATGCCACTTACCAAAGGCAAGCAATACTATCAGTGCAGAAAGTATTTTTAATCAGTCAGTGTACAATTGTAGTAATGGATTGTGTTTTCTGCTTTTGTTCTTCTCTGGGGAAAAAATTGCAGGCTAGTGACACAGGAGGGAAATCCTATGAAACAGATAATACCGAAAAATAAATAAATTATGAAATATCAAATTGTCAACACACCGCTCATTGTAGCTTGAGAGGTAGTTCTGACATCCTCCTGACCATTGGCATACCTGATATTCTCCTGGCCCCAGTGAGAATGTTTAGTATTTCAATAAGATGGAAAAGGACAATATACTTGCATATGGACTTTCAAAAGGGATTTGATAAAGTACTACATGATAGACCCGTTAGCAATGTTGAAGCTAATGGATTAGAAGTTGCATGCCATGTGAAATTGGCAAAGGAATAGAGGGAAGAGCACTACGGTGAACAATGACTTTTCAGACTGGAGGGAAGCAAGGTACAGATGTTCCCCAGAGGTTTCCAAATCATCCAAAGCTAGATTTGGATGTGTGGTGCATAATTTGAAGGTTTGCAGTTGACATGAAACCCAGAAATACTGGGGAGGACAGTCACAGACTTCAAGTGAGATGGTCAGACATGCGACAATGGAAGTTCACACAGAGAGGTGGTTGAAAGACTGAGGAGAGGCAATAAATGGGGCAGTAATTTTTTTAATGGGGTGCAGGAACAAAGACAAATCCTTAAGAAGTTAAGAAAGTATTTTAAAATGGTATTGGGATTCTTGGCTTAAGGAATAGAGATATAGAGAACCAAAAGAATGAAAATTATGTTAATTGTGATTAGGCCTCAGCTAGAGTATCGTGTCCATTTCTGAGCACCACACTTAGGAATTATGTCAAGATCTGCAGAAAGCCTTTTTTATTCCAAAAAGACAGGCAGTGAAGGTTAGAATTGGAATCTAATCTTTACGCACTTCATAAACTTTAATTTACAAAAATACACATTATGAATACCTTCTAATCCAACAATCACTACTTCTATATATGGGATTGCAAATGAATCTCCAGTTTATGCCCACCACCTGAACATAATTAAACACTGAATTATTATACCGTTAACACAACAGGAGTTGACTAGAATGGTATCGGGGATGTAAGTTTTCAGTTACTTCAAGAGACCAAAGAAACTGAAGTTGTTCTCCGTAGAATAAGGACAATTAAAAGGAAATTTGATGGAGAGGTGTTCAAAATCATGAAGCGTTTTGATACAGCAAAATAAGGATAAACTTTTCCAATGGTAGAAGTGTCAGTAACTAGAGGACATGGATTTAAAGTGTTTGGCAAAAGAACCTAAGGCAACTTAAGTGGAAAAAATGTATAAAGTAATCTGGATTGCATTGCCTGAAACTGTGGTGGACACAGATTCAGTACTAACTTTCAAAAAAAAAATTGAAGGGGAGAATAGGAGAGGGCAAGACGGAAAAAGCAGGAGGAAGCAAATTGGATAGTTATCTCACTGACATAATGGACTGAATGGTCTTTTGTGCTGTTTCGTTCTGTGATTCTATGCATTAAATATATAAGAAATAGTACTGCTGATTGATATATTTAATTATTACTGTATCAACAATGAAATGCGTTTCACTTTTATTCAGGCGCTCGGAATCAGAATTGAAAGTGCCAGAGGAACGAGCAACAAAGGTTGCAGCCAAGATTGAAAGAAAGCTGTTTTCTTTTTACGGGGACACAGATACTAAGTACAAAAGCAAATACAGAAGCTTGATGTTTAACCTCAAAGATCCAAAAAATCAAGTATGTAAATAGTATTTGTTCAAAAAGAGACTGAAATAGGCTGATTTTTGAACACTCATGCCTTGTAAGATTAATATTACAGTTTGTCAAGGTTGACTTAGGCATTTGGATTGATGCAAATTATCATTGTTTATTATATTACCTGCCTTGAACAGAGGAAGTATACTTTGTTCTCTGTTTGTGCTGGCAGATTTCACTTGTTAAATTGCTATGGGTAAGTTATTTTTCAGATGTGGCGAATTTATTGACTAATGATACTATTAATCTCACAGTTTTTACAAGATAATTATGGATGTGCAAAGTGATTTGCCCTTTAGTCATTGATTCCAAAATGCTCTGAAGGTTCCCTATTGCTCCATTTATTTGATTTTTAAACGATTGCCTAGCTTTGGGTGGGATGTTACAGTCTCACATTTCCCAAGACTGTAAGATCCCACCCGAGGTTAATGGACCTTTCCTTCTGCCCCTCTATCTGCTGCAATTCCCGTGGCGAGCAGGAAGGTAAAATTCTGGCCACTATGTTTGAAAATCCATTCCATTTGTTGATCTCTCTGTTGTGAAGAAAATCTTTCTGATACAATTCCTAAATTTGCTTTTTACATGTTTGAATATCCTTCTGCTATTGACTTTACAATTTACCATAAATATTCCAAATTTGCCTTTTCCTTACTGTTTACTGTAACAGGTCGCCTCTTACATTTTTTTCTTGCCAGGCTCAATCTTCCCTTATAGAGGGTTTTGTTTGCACGTCTCCCTTGTGGCTTAGTGAACAAGCATTACTTCACTTCTTCCAGTGTCAATTGTGATTCAGTTGGTAGCATACCTCTCCCAGGTTTATATAGTTGTTGGTTCACAATGCCACCTTTCAAATGAGGTGTTAATCTGAGCCTCTCTGTTCCCTTTAAGATGGATATAAAAGATCATGCGACACCAATTTGAAGAAGAGCAGTGGAGTTACTTGTGGTGTCCTGGCCCCAGTGCTTATTTACCCCTCAAACATCACTAAAATTGATTGTCTAGTCATTATTATGTTGCGTGTAGGAGCTTGTCATGTGCAAAAGGGTATTTGGGAAAATGGCAATGCAGTAGGAATCAGCCATGATGTAATTGATGATGGAGCAAGCTTGCAGGGCCAAATGCCTCTAATCCTATTGCTATGTTGCAATGTCATGTTTTCAACATTATCACAATGGCAACACTTCAAGAGTACTTCAGCGACTGTAAAGTGCTTTCAGAATGTTGTGCGATTGTGAAAGGCACTATATAAATGCAAACCTTTTTTCTCTGCTTCTCTACCCACAGTGAGGTTTAAACCTTTTAAAAATTTCTTTGCTTAACATTCATTGACAGATGTCAAATGAAATGGTAGATATTTTCTCTAAGCATGCAACTCATTTTCTGTTACTGGGTTTACTATACACAGAGTGTCCTAGTTCTAAGAGTAAATTTTGTACACAGTATGAACTTTTGTTTTGATTTGGCTCTTTGTCAAAAGTCAAGGAAGGACCCTTTTGTTTATTTGTGTCCATACTAGAGTTTTCCCTCATTGCAAGGCCCTTTATACATGATTATGAAATATTAACCGTACTGGCAATCTTGGACTATATTGTGGCATCAGCAGGTCAAAGTTACTCAGCTGATTGAGCATAAGCGTAAACTCATGAGAATGCACGTTTGAATAAATGTGAAAAGCTGTGTTCTTTGCGTGAATGATTCTTAATGTAAAAAGAACACTGCATCACTTTCAAAATGTGGCTTTGTACTCAGCAAAAATGTAGCTGATGTCAACTTATCAGGCAGTTTTGTGATGGGAACCAGCCTGGAATTTGCCACTGTTTGCCATCGTGCTGTTTCAGTGCCATAATTGAGCCATTTCCAGAGAGGCCAGGTTAAGTTTGGAACGTCTGTAGCCAATAGAAGCAAATCACTGTCCATTATAGACTCTATTCTGTGCCAACTGGAGTTGCTAGTGGGTAATATGGACTAAAATCTGGGCACAGCGATATATCATGTTAGGCCCACATCAGGAAAGGGGATAAGCTTTCTCAAGTGTGGACCCCCACCCCAACTATACTTGTTATGGCAGCCAGGAGGCATTGCCCCACATTGCAGTTGTGAAATTTCTAAACATGCAGATGCTGACCTTTGTTTCAGAAATCCTCCATATTGAGGTATCTTCCTTCCATGTTATGTTGGCAGCTCCCATCTCAACTGCTGGGACTTGGACTGCTGATGTCATATTCTGGAAGAATATCATTATCTGTTCATCCTCAGGAACTGACCCCATGACCACTCCCAGTCTTTAATTGATGTGGTCCTTTAGAAATCTGCATGGACAGAGTTTAAACTGATCTCGACAACTACACTTCCCATTCCTGATGAATATCTAGCCCCATTCTGATACTGGTTTTCAGTGAGGTGGAAGTGATTGGCTAAATTGGTGAAAATGTTTTGCTAATCACTTTGAAAAGATTTTTAAAAAGTAGTCCTTACTCTTAACTTAAATCTTCAATAAGCCTTTATTTTATCTGTAAATTCCAAAGGATATTCAAACTGTTCGGATATGGTGTCACATATCGACATCCATATGATTTGATTCTGCTCTGATTCTACTTTTTCTACCCTACTTGAGCCTTTAATTCAGATTTCAGTATTGTTGCATTCTCTGTATTTGTCTAATTAGAAGCCATCCTGATGATTAAAGCATTTCCATTGTTTAACACTGATTAGTCAAATATTATTAAATGTACATTTCCCAATCCTGACTGGCACTAAGCAAAATTATCCAGAACTAAAGTCATTAGCCTGCTTTAAGCCGTTTTTGAGGCTATAATAATGTCTGCAAATTACCTGAGCTCTTGTATATTGATTAAACAGGTGATGCTAAATCTAATCAATCATGCAATCTGTTGCGTGTATGAAACAATAATGAACATTCATTTGTGAGGGATAAGATCCTCTGTTACACTATATAATGCTCATATTTAAAGGACATTAAGGGATTCAATATTAGAAAGTTCTTGGATCCAATTCTCCATACGTATGCAAATCTTAAAATTCTTAAGCCACCCTTACCTATTGTAGTTCTCCAGTAAGTGCCAGGGTAGTTAGTCTTTCCTCATTAAAGAGCCCTAAAAATTTAGGAATTGATCTTGTAGCCTTCCTGCCAACTCCCCTTATCTTTCTAGTAATGAATTTCTTATATCATTGCACTGAAAGTTTCGTCTGGGAATTTGTACTGAAATTTCCTGCTGAACTCCAGCAGGAGTTAAGTTTATAAAAGTTTGTCCTACTCAGCGAAGCGTTATATGCTCCTTCTTTCTGTAATCTTTTGTTTTACAAATCATCAATCTCTGCTGCCTTTCTGCACTCTGCCCCCATTGCTTTTAATCTTAATTGTTATTGAAATATATGCAGTTAAAATTACAATATTTTGTTGTGAAATGCCCTGGTGAAATCTTCAGATATTGAAACTTGCATGAGGAAATTGCAGTCACCAAGTTGGAATGGCTTCCTGTTGTAGAATAATGTAGCAAAACCCTAAAAGCTTTTCAGTAACATTGCTGCCGTGAGGGACATTTGTTTTTTTTTGTGAATGACTGAACTACAGTGGACCAAAGAGCATTGTTCGTCCGTGTTTATTTTGTAATAACAATACAGTCTACATTTATTGGGTGATGGTGGTATAGTGCTAATGTCACTGGACTAATTATCCAGAGACCCAGGGTAATGCTCTGGGTCAAATCCCACCCTGGCAGCTGGTGGAATTTAAATTTAGTTCATGAAATCTAGAATTGAAAGCTAATCCCAGTAATGGTGTCCATGAAATGTATTGTTGAAAAACCCCATCTGGTCCACTCATGTCCTTTAAGGGAGGAAATCTGCTATCCTTATCTGCTCTGCCATACATGCAACTCCAAGCCCAAAACAATATGGCTGACTCTTAACAACTCTTTCAGTTCAAAGGCAGTTTAGGGATAGTCAATAAATACTGGTCTTGCCAGCAACACCCCCATCCGATGAAAAAAAATAAAAAAAAAACTTCAGAGGTAATTCATAGCAGGAGCCATTCTGCTGTAACAGTGCCTTTTTTAGTATTTTCTCTTTCCACCATTGTTTTTCTAAATGACACCAGTGGGTGTATGACAGTAAGAGTACAATACCGTAATTCATACTAACAAATATAAAATGATGTCATGTGAACATGAGTTGTTGTATCAGAAACTATCTTCATTTTGCTCCCTGGAGAGAGTTGATTAACTCCAGTGAGAAATGTGAAGGGAGAGTTCCCTGTGGGAGAACTTGGCTTTCTGTATTTAAAAGTGTTTTTCTTTGTTAGCAGCCACCAAAGGCAGATTTGATGCAGAGAGATAACCTTTTGAGGAAAAACATAATATTTTAACATAAGTTATAAACTCATCAAATAGCATACATGAACTAGTGCAGGATTATGGTGACTAGGAGATTTTCACAGTGGTTTCATGTAAGCCTACTTGTGACACAGATAAATAAATGCACCTTATGACTTAGAATTCTGAAAGCAGTTTGCCATTGCTTTCCAGTTGACTGAAACTTATCCTGTTGGTCACTGGGCCATGCAGTGCCAGAGGTTGCTGACTCGTTTTTAAAGTTTACTCTGTGTTAGAATGCTAATGCACAGAGTTGCTTGGGCAAGTCCTTAATCCATTTCATTGCTTGCTCTAAAAAACAGTTAAATGCAATTCATGGTCCCCACAAGGGAGACTTACAAGATCCATGCTGACAAAAAAGGGCCTGATCTGACGATTGATCTAAGCCAGAAGGCAGAAAACGATAAAACCTATTGTGCTAGATATTCCCAAGTGGTCTCCTATCCAAGTACGAACCTGTCCTATACCTATTTAGAAATTAGGCAAGATTGGGCATTTTCAGGTTAGTATGGCTTGGCTTTATGCAAAAAAGTCAACTGGGAATTCTGATTAATTCCTGAGTCAGTGATTTTCCTAGGGAGAGCAGATAGCACTAATTGACTTAAGATTTGAAGCACTGTCTTTGGGACCTTGGGTCCGTTGGCTATTTTGCAAGTGCTATACTCCTTTGAACACTGACTATTTCAGTGGGTGGCATGGTGGCATTGTGCTTAGCATTGCTGCCTCACAGCACCAGGCACCTGGATTCACTTCCCGTCTCGGATCACTGCCTGTTTGTACATTCTCCCCGTCTCTGCGTGGGTTTTGTCCGGGTGCTCCGATTTCCTCCCACAATCCAAAAGATATGCTGGTTAGGTGCATTGACGTGAATAGACACTGGACTGTGGCAACAAAGGGAATTTCACAGTAACTTCATTGCAGCGATAATGTAAGCCTTAATTGTGACTTATAAATAAACTTTACTTACTTTCTTACTGCAGTAATTGATCGCATTGATCTTGACAGCTCTGGATTTGGGAATGGAAATTAGCCAGCTATCCTGTTCTTATCTAACAACTGTCAACAGAATGTAGCCTAATGACAGGTTCAAGCTTGGGTATGATGTTCTCTGTGGTTGAGTCACTTTGTCAGCACTCATCTGTGAAGAACGAATTTCCTAGCTAAAGAAAACATTCAATGTTAGATTATATTTATTTTTGTAGATTTGGGACAGTTGTGGCTTAGCAAAACATCCTGATGTTATCACTAGCTCCAATCTACTGACCTGAGCAAATTAAAATGTTATTATGGGTAGTCAGTAATACTATTTAATCATGTAATTATTTATATAATTACATACACTTGTTTACTCTACAGAATTGAAAACTAATTTTTATAAAATACAAATTATTGCTGGACACATAGTGCTTGGATGGGAGAGCAACTGGGAATACCTAGTATAATAGCTTTCTGTCTTTTGGCTTAGGTCAAGCATTAGATCAGGCCTAAGATCAGGCGCAATGCCCTTTCTTGTCAGCTTGGACCTTGTAAGCCCCCCACCACTGTGGAGACCATGAATTAAGATTAATTGTTTTTTGGAGCAAACAATGTTTGGATTTAGGGCTTGCCCCAGCAACTCTGCGTATTGGCTTTCTAACACCAGGCATAGAGTAAGCTGTTGAAGCTTTTTATTTTGTACTCATGAAGACAGATGCAAGAGTGCCAAATTTCAAACTGAACAATAGTTTACACTGCAGGAAAAAAGGGTGCTGACTGGTTGGCAGGTGGATTTTGGTTCAGGTGTAGCCTTGGAGCAAAACACCAGGATATTAACGACTGTTTCCAATGTTCTTGTTTAATTCAAACAAGGGGCAATGACTGGACATGCTCCCAGTGCGTGCAGAGGGCAGGTTCCTGTGCATGAATATATGTCGCTCTTATCAAATGTTAGTGAGTCACACTGTGAATTGAACAGATAATCTTAAATTGATTGTTATAAATTTGAAGTTTTAGTTGGAAAACTTTTGACTCATTTCAGGTGTTGTTCAAACGAGTATTGAAAGGTGACATAGTACCTGATCATTTGATTCGTATGAGTCCAGAAGAGTTGGCGTCCAAGGAATTAGCTGCATGGAGACAAAGAGAGAATAGACATGTAAGAACCTTTGGTTGCTATTAATTTTATGCATTTCCCCTTTGTAGAAACTTTGTTCATACATTTTTAAATTGGATATCCCATATTGTTCATTCACACAATAAAAGGGCATTGGTTTTTAAAATGAAGGAAAGAAGGTAGATATTAATAACTTCACTGAATGTATCCTGCCAGTATAAAACTGCTATTTATTGTTATATACTATTTCTAAAAGACATTTATTTAGAGTGTTATTTGAATATGATGTACTTTTTCACAATATTCTACTTTCAGATTAAAAATTGTGTGTTAGACAGGTTTCAGAAAAGATCAGTAAAAATGATTCTGGACTTACAGCTTGAAGTTGCTAAGAAAAGTTCAAAGGTCTCACAGATCTTTCAAAACCAAGCAATATAAATAATGTAAACGCAGGCAGATCTTTTAATATCAGCAGAGTGTAGAATTAGACAAGAAATTATTTTGGGGTGAAGCTTAATTGTATTGGGAGATTATGCAGAATGCTTTTTGAATCTTGAAGTAAAAAAGGAACTGTCCAAGATGGGCAAACCTCACATGGTACAACAATGCAAACCCACATGTTTCTTCCTGTGTTGCAATTGGGAAACCTAGGCCAATCTGTAAAAAGAACATTTGGATTAAATGCTGGACGGCACAGTGGCACAATGGTTAGCACTGTTGCCTTACATTGGCAGGGACCTGAGGTTAACCTGGGCCTGGAGCGAAGTGGAGTTTGCATGTTCTCCCCCTGTCTGCATGGGTTTCTTCCAGGTTATGCAGTTTGCTTCCACAGACCAAAGGTGTGCAGATTAAGTGGATTGGCCATGCTAAATTGCTCTTTAGTGTCTAAAGATGTACGTTAGGTGGATTAGCCATGGTAAATGCTTGGAGGTAGAACGGGAGGGTAAGCCTAGGTAAGATGCTGCTTTGGAGAGTTGGTGCAAATTTGATAGGCTAAATGGCCTCTGCTGCACTGTAAGGATTCTGTAATATTCCATGTTTTTCTTTCCGTGTTTTTTGTTCTCTTTGTGTACTGTAATTGACATTGGAATTTTCATAAATTGTTCATTTATTGCGGTGAAATTTATTTTAAGTGAGCACGGATCGGCAGATTATATATTCGTAAGCTTCTGTATACATTTTCATTACAGTTTATCTGAGATATCTTTAATCTATTCACAGACGATTGAAATGATAGAAAAAGAACAAAGGGAGGTTGAAAGGCGACCAATTACAAAAATTACTCACAAAGGAGAAATAGAAATTGAGAGTGAGACACCAATGAAAGAATCTGAGATAGTCATTACAGAGGTAAGCGAATAATATGAGACCAAATGAAATATTCTGAGAAATTTGTCAATATTTTCTCTAAAATTAGCTTTAGTAAATGCCTTTTGTGATAATAGATTATTTTCTAATTCATTTGCATGGGCCTAGTGGTATTATCGCTCTGTTGGATACTATTAATCCAGAAACTCAGCTAATGTTTTGGGGATCTGGGTTCAAATCCCACCATGGCAGATGTTTGAATTTAGATTCTATAAAAATGTCTGGAATTAAAAATCTACTGATGACCATGAAACCATTGCCAATTGTCAGAAAAATCCATCGGGTTCACTAATGTCCTTCAGGGAAGGAAACCTGGGTCCTTACCAGATCTGGACTATGTGTGACTCTAGAGCCACAGCAATGTGGTTGACTCTCAGCCGTCCTCGGGCAACTAGGGATGGGCAATAAATGCTTGCTAGCCAGCGACACCCATGTCCCACAAATGAATATTTAAAAAAATGTAGTTATTGTGTTCCATCTGGTTCTGTGTTGCTAATTCCAGGGTATACATGAGGCTGAACAAAGATGCTATCCAGAAAGAAATGTATTGATTTTATTAATTGGATTGCTAGCCTGGAGCATTTTTGCTGATAATTTGGACATGGAGGACACTATGTCCTATTGTATGTCCATTAAAATTAATAGATGGAAAACTGTCTGAAGCGTACAGCGCTCACATCATGGCACAATTTCATGAACTCTCTGCCCATTTAACAAGGGTTCACTTTTTTATTTCCTTGTAAACTTGATCAATGAGAAGTATTTTATGAAGCATTTACAAATGATTCTAGCGAGTTGCCTGTTAGCTGTAATGTCAAACAACAATTAATTGTTATTGCACATTTCCTCATGTACACCTGTTCTGTAATAATAGTGAAATTAAAGACACTGTAAAGTAAATAAATGGGTGGCATGGTGATACAATGATTAGCACTGTTGCTGCACAGCGCCAGGGACCTGGGTTCAATTCCTGGCTTGAATCACTGTCTGTACAGAGTCTGTATGTTCTCCCCATGTCTGCATGGTTTTCCTCCGGATGCTCCAGTTTCTTCACACAGCCCGAAAGACGTGCTGGTTAGGTGTATTGGCATACTAAATTGTCCCTCAGTATATCCAAACAGGTGCCAGAGTGTGGCGACTAGAGGATTTTAACTGCGATTTTAAGGCAGTGTCAATATAAGCCTACTGTGGTACTAAAACAAAAACTTAAAATTAAAGTTAATTTAGGGAGTTTTTTATCATTTGGAACTTTGACTCTTAATCCAAAATTTGCCTGATGATAGTGTGTGAAGATAATCCAGTCCACAAATATGAAGAAACAACTAATTTGCAAAACTAATGAGCAGTGCAGCATTGACTTCACAAATGTTCGGTTGCAGTAGTCTCTGCAGAACGTAGCTTGTTTTAAATAAGGGGAAGGACAGTTTTATACCATTTCTGGTCCTTAATGACTTTGAAGTTTTAGCTTCAGCTCAGATATTGAAACACACAGAGGGATAAATAGAACAAGATCTTGAATATTTTAGTTTAAAGTCTCACCCAAGAATAACATTTGTGACAGTATAACATTCCTTCAATAGCGTTTTAGTGATAAGTTTTCATTAAGAGATGCTGTAAGTATAAGATGATCAATGGTACTACTGTCAGTGTTATAAGGAGTATTCTCAACTCTCGTAAAAAAGGGAAATGAATTAGAAGCTGTCTGATGACTGGTGTGCAATTTTTTAAGACTGCATTATTGTTGTTCATGACTAGCATTTACCATTGAAAGCATAAATGTGAGGTTATTCAGTTGAAAGCAAAAAGAAGAAGGCAGATTACTACCTGAATGGCTGTAAATTTAGAGAGGGCAGTGTGCAGTGGGACCTGAGTGTCCTTGTGCATCATTTACTGAAGATAAGCATGCAGGTGCAGCAGGTGATAAAGAAGGCAAATGGTATGTTGGTCTTCATTGTGAGAGGTTTCAAGTACAGGAGCAGAGATGTGTTGTTACAGTTATACAAGGTTTTGGTAAGGCCACACCTAGAGTATTATGTTCAGTTTTGGTCTTCTTTTCTGAGGAAGGATGTTCTTGCTCTTGAGAGAGTGCAGCGAAGTTTTACCTGGCTGATTCTGGAGGTAGCAGGATTGATGTATGAGATAGACTGACTAAGTTAGGATTGTTTTTGCTGGAGTTCAGACTAATGAGGGGGGATCTCATAGAAACTTATAAAATTTTAACAGGACTAGACAAGATAGATGCAGGCGGAATGTTCCCAATGGTGGGGGCGTCTAGATCCAGGGGTCACAGTCTGAGGATTCAGGATAGACCATTTAGGATGGAGGTGAGGGGACAATTCTTCACCCAGAGTGGTGAACCTGTAGAATTTATTACCACAGGAAGTAGTTGATGCTAAAATATTGAATGTATTCAAGAGGCAACTAAATATAGCACTTGAGACAAATGGGATCAAAGGTTATGGGGAGAAAACAGGATTAGGTTATTGAGTTGGACAATCAGTGGTTGACTCTCAACTGCCCTCTGAAATAGCTTTGCAAGCCACTCAATTCAAATGTGACTAAGGATGGGCAATAAATGCTGGTAGCCAGCAACATCCATGTCCCATGAATGAATGAAGGATGAATAAGTTCATAACTTGATTTTGTTTCAGTGATAAAGGAAAAGCGATCTTTTTTCCCCTTTGGACTGTTGCTTTGTTCACAGGAATCTGCCCACTCACAAATAAAGAGCGTATTAAACATTGTCCCCTTTTTAATGTGTTTGAAAGATGGTTAACTATCAAATTACAAACTCTTTTGCATCTATATAGCCATGTAAAGAAAAACCGTGTATTTGAAATTAATCAAAGGGTATTAATTGATAATATGTTCAAATAAATTAGACATTTTGTTGTTGAAACTATACTCTAGCTCAGAAGGGACTGAAGTAAGACTCATTTTCTCAACTAAAATAAAATGTTTTCCTCATGAACTCTACTAGGAGGCTGAACTAAAAGTTGTGGAACAAAAGCCTTTAGTGGAGAAAGTGGAAGAGACTGAAGATGAAAGCCTAATGGATTCTACAGATGACACGACCTGTCAACACAAAAAACACCTCTTTGACTTGAATTGCAAAATTTGCACAGGTAATGTAGATGGTGGCATATGGTACTGGTAATCCAAAACCCAGCCTAATCTTATGAAGCATGGATTTAAATCCAGTCATACCCCTGCTGGATTTTAAATTCAATTAATAAAATCTGGAATATAAAGCTAGTCTCAGCAATGGTCATGGATTGTTGTAAAATTACATCCGAATCACAAATATCCTTTGAGAAAGAAATCTGCCATCCTTCCCTGGTCAAGCATACTTGTGACCCAGACTCACAGCAATGGCTCTTAACTGCCTTCAATTCAATGGTTATCAGAGATGGGCAACAAATGCTAGTCTTGCCAGAAATGCCCACGTCATGAAGAATAAAGGAGAAAAACTTTTTAGTGGTCTGGAAAAGACAAAGTATTGTATCAAATTTATTTTTACATAAATCATAGAATAGGTAGGTAAAAACATGTTCTGCCCCTGGTCTGCATAGGTTTTCTCCAGCTGCTTTGGTTTCCTTTCACAGTCCAAAGATGTGTAGTTTAAGTGGATTGGCCATGGCTTGGCTGATTATGTTGTGAGCAATAGATAATTCTTTCCTCGGATGGAGATAGATAGCACGAGGGGACATAGCTTTAAATTAAGGGGTTATAGGACAGATGCTAGAGATGGGTTCTTTACTCAGAGGGTAGTAAGGGCGTGGAATGGCCTTCCTGCAGCAGTTGTGGACTCGTCAAGTTTAAGGGCGTTCAAATGGTCAGTGGATAGGCATATGGATAGCATTGGAATAGTTTAGGATAGAGTGTCATAAAATTGGTTACATTGGTCGGCGCAACATCGAGGGCCGAAGGGCCTGTACTGCACTGTAATGTTCTGTGTTCTATGTTCTAATTCAAACAAGAAAACACTGAGAATATTTTTTCACTAAGGCTGATTTGTGTGTTTCTATTTCATGATGGCAGAACACAGGAAAGTGGGAAGTGAGGGCTAGCAAAGGAGTGTGCTGATGAAGATCATATTACATGCAGACTCTGGAGTTTTCCTGTCTTCTTCCTCACTCCTACTGCCGAGGTGTCTGCCTCAGCTTTGATAGATGCTGCTTGTCGTCATTGGTTGGGCCAAGCTTGGAAAAGTTAAATCCCATTTCTTCTTCATTGACATTGGATTACAGAGTCTGCGTGAAACCCTCAATATCCCCACTAACTCACAAAACCCAATGTCAGTACTTCAAAAGATATTAAGAATATTACTTAACACTGAGCACAGCTGCTTGCCTGTGAATCAGGGCCATTGCTCAACCTTCTTGCTTCAATCTTGCCTCTGTCCTGCTGTCCTTGATCGCTGCTCGCTATGTCACTACCTCCTCCATCCTGCCTTTATTCTGACAGTGCATTGAATCAACCCGTTAGTAACTAAATCTAAGACTTTAAAGGAGCTGCCAATGAGCTTGGTGATACATTTAATTGGCCAATTACACAGAGTGGGCAGGTTGCCTCTTCTGACTCCCATCAATACCATTCAAACTCAGACTTCTGGTTTTGTGCCAGAAAAGTGGCACGCTTACCCGGTGAACAAGTTTGAGCAGCCACCCATCCCTAGTGACAATTTGAAACCCTTTCCCATGTGTCTGTATATAATGTAGCCTTCTGTATCAGCTTATTTCTTAAATGACTCAAGTTTGTAACCCAAGACAGAAACCTGAAGCCTTAAACAACATTGTTGTGATGAAAGCATTTGAGCAAAGAGAGAAACAGCGTTTTGAGCCCATTGACCCTTTTATAGAACTGTAGAACTGATTTCTTAAACATTTAAAATTGAACAACCCTGCTAGAGCCAATAGTGTTATACTTTGGCAAGAATGCTAGCTTTTTGTTAATTGGTCTGAGTTGCTGGATGTGTTGAAATAAGTTAAATCTCGACAAAACCAGAAGTATGCTCCGAAACCTGCTATTATTTTGGCTATTTTGAGCAGTTCATGCTAGCATGTGCACTGTTTGTATTGGAACAAGTGAGGAAACATGAAGTTGGGGAAAATTCAGCATCATAAAAGTTACAGCATATTTAGAAGCCATTGATCCTATTGTGCATTAGCAACAATATGTCTAGGGACAGAAGGAACTTAATTGTGGGGGAATTACACAAATGTCTATTTATTACCAGATATATCCTATATCAAGCAATAGTGCTTATTAAAATAAACAATGCTGCAACTAGACCACTCAGTTCTTGTTGGTGTGGCTCCAAATGATTGGAAGTTAAGAGAGTAAGCAGCAACAAAGTAGAAATACAATTTAATTTCTGTTTAAGTGTTAGTAGTTTGTGCACCTGATTTATCCAATATGTCGGATTATTGCTATAACTGGACAAATGCAGAGTGATAGGTTGTAGATGTTATCTCAGGATCTATGATAGCAAACATACCACAGGAAAATTTAAGCATTGATCGTGGCTGAAAGGAAAAGATGAGGTTACTTAATTCATGGATGATGGGAGAAAATTGGATGATTACAAGTAATTAAATTGGATAACCTATCGGACATGTGTTGGTTTTCTACAGAAGAAAGTTGCTAATTTTTTTTTGTTTGATATTAGCAGTTTGTGTGGCTTATTTCATTTTCATTAACAAAGTCCATTGTAAGATGATATTGTACAACATTTGATTTGTATTTTTCCTTCTCGTCATTCCTCATTTTAACTCACAAGAAAAATTAATTGGGGTATGGATTTTTTGATTCAATGAATTGTTTTATATCGGAAAATATACCATGGAACAATTATTTTAAGATACCCAAGACTTCTATATTTTGTCAGGAGCTTAGGTTTGGTTCTTAGGTAAGAAGAAAACATTATAAACTCTTCCTAGAAATAAGTAAGTTCATTTTTGAGTTGAAGCTACATATGGCTCACCACTGATGACACCAGTGAAAGTTGCATTTACATTGAACATTTTATTAGTTTTCTAACTGACAACTAATTTTAACTGTAGTAACAAGGCAAAAAAAAATTTCCAAAGACTACTAAGACTCCAATAGTGATTTGAGCTGCCAAAATATTATTAAACCATCTTCACCTTTCAGCATATCTGACTTTGCATGTTGATTTAGTTATTAGTCTCAATAAGTACTATGAATTGTGATGGGATTCTTTGTAACATGCTTTTATGTTCAGGTCGAATGGCACCACCTGCTGAAGAACTTCCTCTGCCTAAAGCCAAAGTGGCAACAAGCGTGATGAGACGCCAGTCAGATGTTGATGCTGAAATGGCCTTTTTAGCAGATGCTCTTTCCTCTGCTTCCACTATTTTGTCCTTTGATTCAACAGTGGGAGAGAGACCTGAATCACCCCAGCCAGCAACCTCTTCTATGACAAGGTGAGGGTAGTTATTTAAGACTGCACTGTAGGATTCTCAATATGTGCACAGTACTGTTCACAAAAGCGTACCACCACATAATATGAGAAACCATAATTTGAACTTTGTTTTATAGTGTAGAAATATTCACAGTTTCATTTTGTGTTCCATTCTTACTTTCTTAAATCAGGTCAGACGCATATGATATTGCAGAAGATGAATCAAGGTTTCTAGCTCGACTGGATTCTCTCTGGAAGGGATTTATCAACATGCCTAGTGTGGCAAAGTTTGTTACCAAAGCCTATCCAGTTTCTGGTTCAGCGGATCACCTAACAGAGGTACTATTCCCATTTTGTATCCATTTTAATTTTACTAGTGCATTTGAGGTTTTCTTTTGCAGTATTTCAAAGTACTGGATGTGCATTTTCATTGTTGTTGCTGTGTAAATTTATCACACCAAAATGGAGGTCAGCATGTATTGTTTCAGTCAGCTTGATCATCTTGTCCAATAGAGTTGACTCTCGTTTTTGCTATTGTGAAATGAAATCAGCTGATATGTTACTTTTCCACTGATATGATGAATGGTAGAAGCAACTTGTATTTATACCGACATTACGGAAATGTAGTAATTGTAGTTTTCATCAATTTTCTGTCTTCAGAAAGTGTTGATTTGTTGCTGGAGCACCGCTGTCAGGATGCCAGTTATTTTAAAGTATATGAAATAAAAATAAAAGACTGCAGCTGCTGGAAATCTGAAATAAAAATAGAAAACACTGGAAATCCTCAGCAGGTTTGGCAGCTTCTGTGAAGAGAGAAACATAACGTTTTGAGTCTGCATGATTCTACTTTAGAGTTGCTCTGAAGGAGAGTAAATTGGGCTCAAAACATTAACTCTGTTTCTCTCCCTACAGATGCTGTGAGACCTGTTTAGATTTTCCAGCATCTTCTGTTTTAGTTTTAAAGAGGATCCCTCATATGGCCACTCTAGACTGTGAGCTTTGGCAAAGAGGCTGTTTACAGGGGACAATGGTCATCATAACTAAAGCAGATCCTCTTGGTCCCTATCTCATGAAGCTGAATCACAGCAAAGAATCAACATCACTAAGGTAGAAGGAGTAAAATTACTGTGGAAGTAAAACACTACAGAGGCGATCTTACAGACTCATCAATCCATGTGGTATGACCATGCATAAGAAGAATTACTGGGTATGTGCCTGGGTTCTTGCCCCTCGCAGTGTTGCCAACCCCGATCTGCTGAAACAATCAGCAGGCTCAAGGCTGATTTTAAAATTGATAAGCTCACTTTAGTATGATTCGTGAACTCGGGGCAAAATCATCCAAGCTCACTTGCCTTGAAGGCCTCACCGATAGAGATCCTAACTGTCAGATCGTGTATGGTTCCCAGCAACGGAGATCTGGTGTAATGGCTTCATAGGTGAGCCCGGAGGACATTGAGCCTCCCTGGGTGGTTAGGGGTAGTGATGGGCAGTACCCCTTGGGCAATGTCAGACTGGCACCCTGGGATTGTCCACCGGGCACCATGACATCAGGTAGTGCTCAGGGGAAAGGCCTAAGGGAAGGAGATGGGTGCTAAGGGGAGAGGCATGGGAACTGCGTACTCTGCATCAGGACAGCAGTCAGCGGGGCAAGAGGGAGAGGCTGCAATGGGAGTAGCGATCGGCCTGTGCAGGATCGGAATGAGGAATGGAAATTGGAGGTGGCAGTCTGGCGAGGAGAGTGGTGAGAAACAATCTCCCAGTGCATTTTGTACTCTTGATACAGTGGAAGACCAGGGTGCGTTCACAATAGCTGAATAGCCACATTGCCCTGCTAGCAAGAATCAGATTGTGGCTTATTTTTTGAACAAAGCCTTAGAATTTTTTGTTGTAAGATAATGCCCACGTTGTGACAAGACCAGAATAAAAATCTGATTATGTAGAAGTCAGTTTGGCAAAGCTTTTCAAAATCTTAAGCATTGTTTAATATTTCCAAAAAAGGCAATGAGTTAAAAGCATTATTTTTGCAGTTGATTGTTTGATTTCAGGACATTTAATGGGGGCAAAGAAAGAAAGCTACTGCAATAGATTAATGACATTGACCAGTGAGACATTAGCACCTCTAGTGTGTGTGATTTAGTTATCAATTTATTGATTTTACACTATTGATTGTGTTAATGTTCACAATTCACAGGAGCGGAGATGATCCCCTTACAATTATCCCCTCCACTGCACCCCTGCTGAATAGTTCCTAATATCAGTTAGATCACTCAGGCATAGGGATGGCACAGTGATTAGCACTGCTGCCTCACAGCACCAGGGACCGAGTTCAATTCTGGCCTTGGGTAACTGTCCATTTGGAGTTGCACGTCCTTCCTATATCTGCGTGGTGTTTCCTCCGGTTACTCCAGTTTCCTCCCACAGTCCAAAGATGTGCGGGTTAGGTTGATTGGTCACATCACATTGCCTCTTTAGTGTCAGGGGTAAATAGCAGGTTTTCGGAAGTAGGCCTGGATGGGATTGTTGTCAGTGCAGGCTCAATGGTCTGAATGGCCACCTTCAGCACTGTAGGGATGATATGTCAGGCACTTCTTCATGAAGAAGGAAATGTCATTTTCTTTACATTGCTTGTAGTGCAGTCACATTGGTAAAGACCAGGAAAAAGGCCATTTTATTTCTTAGCCATGTGAGCTGCATGATGTTGGTGCAAGTCCTTGGGAAAAGAAAAATAAATAAATACATAAAAGTTTTTGCTCATGTTTATCCCCATTGCTAATTATTTATCCCCATTATCCTCATTGCTAATTTAAAACCTAGGCTATTTGTAAGTGGAAGTGGCTATAATAAGTATGAAAATTGTTCTTTGCATCATAATGGTTTGATTAATGTGCTACAACATTTTCCCTTCCTAAAGGATTTGCCAGATACAATACAAGTAGGAGGAAGGATTCCTCCTCAGATGGTTTGGGATTATGTGGACAAGATTAAAGCTTCAGGAACTAAGGTATGCTTTGAAAAATCTTGAATATAGTGGTCCAAAACATTATTGTGTAAAATGTTAAAACGTGTAGGCTCATGGATTCTTCTATTATTAGGGTGGTGGATGTCTCCTATTACAGTTTGCTAGCAATATCAACAATTAGAAGGGTAGATTTGTGAATTATGCTTTGTGTCTGAAATCTGGGCAATGAGGAGGATTTTCCATCTGGTCAATAATGAAGAGTCATTCAGATTTCAAATGTTAGTTCTATTCTCTCTCCACAGATGCTGTCAAACCTGCTGAGATTTTCTAGCATTTTCTATTTTTGTTGAGTTAGTGTTTTACTCTGCTTATAGTGGAGGTTAGTCTAAATGTCACATATTTTGGCTAACTTCCCCCAGTAAGCTGTAAACCACACAAGGTTTAAACTGCAACTAAAAACCTTTCCCAACACTCACCAGATAAATTGAAACCAGGGAGCCTTTCTAAGCTCATCCCATCCCCTTGATGATGTAGCTCGCTCTGGGCCTTGTTCAAACTGACCTTCAAGCTATTTATCTTTAATTTACAATTGCTCCAGCCAAGTAAGCAACCTGCTGTTTTATAGCTTGAGGCCTTCTATTCTGACCCTGTGAAACAGTTATGAGTAATGTTGTTCAATGCTGTTTCTTTAGGCATTCTGATAGTTATTAAAGCCAGCATTTTAATTACTTTACCTTCATAACAATAACCTTCCCAGGGCTAAACATCATCTCTAAAATATTAACATGAACCGTGAATTACATGTTTCACAACATTGGAAGAAAAGGTTGCCGAAGGGATCAGTGGTTTTCTTGGCAATTGTGACAGTTCTGGCTGTGTTTACAGAAACTGGCTAAGAGTTATCCCTGGCTCACCCGAGGGAAAAATCTAATGATGCCATCAGGCAAGCAGGAGTACTTAATTTGCAGGAGATGAAATCTCAGCTTAGTAGTGGCCTGAGGAAAGTTGGGAATTAAATTGTCCACTGATGGTTGCATACATTAGCATATCATTGGCACTTGTTAAAACACATGGTCATCGGATTAAATTGTATTTTTGAGATTAAGTCAGCAATAATTGAGAAAGACGTGCCTTTAGGTCGCAACTTATTAAACAATGCACATAGCAGGCGAGATAGATTTCCTGGTAGATTTGAAGTGAGTAGGAGCTGCTTTCTTCACGCAGAGCTTTTTTGGATCGGGGAGAGGAGACAGACGTTTGTATTGAGCTCAGGTGCTGACTGTTTAAGGAGGTTGGGACACAGTTGATGGAGAGATGTTGATCACAACAGGCCTAAAAGGGTTTATGTGGGACAGAGGGAGTGTCAATCTCTACCAAAGGCAATTAAACACAATTGGGGGAATCAAGTACGATAGCGGGAGATCAAGCGTGATAGGGGGAGATCTAGGGTGATTGAGAATAAGTCAGTAGGGATGGAGGGATGGTTGAACATGATGGTTGGTTTGTCGAGGGTGAAGGTGGGCAGATCCTGTGTGGTGCCAGGTAGTCCTACTTTGACAGTCAGTTGGTGGGAAGATGGTCAAAGGTGATGGAGGGAGCATCAAACGTGATTGAGAAAGAGTGCACAATGATGACCTGCACGCTTGGAATGTCCAAGGCTATAACTGTGAAAGCTGGAAGAAGATTCCTTCAAGGCCAATTAGAGATGGGCAATAAATGTTTTCCTCACCACCTCAAGTCTCATAAAATAATCTTTCCCCCAAATTTGCATTTACTATTACCATGTAAGGTACAGCATATGTTAATGAGGCAGTCACTGAAATAGTGTTATCGTCTGCATGGTGTTATAAATAAGTAAAGGGATACTTTTCTGTCAAATTAACAATATTGCATTGCGCTGTTAAACCAAAACTTTTACTCTGTGGTTTGTTTAACAGTCACAGCAAGATCACCTAGGGTGCACAAAAACTGGCACCGCATTATGTTATTACTGCTTTTAATATTAATGACTCGAGCTGCATATACAGATTAAATGTTATTTGTAATCAGATGCCAACAATAGCAGTTATTACATAGCTAAGACCTTTCTGTGATTGTTTATGGCGAATTAAGTGATGAATCTTGAAAGGAGAAAATAGCATGATGTTTGAGGGTAAGCTGTAAAAGGCAGAGATGTAATAAGAGACCAGAAACAGGAGAAGCCTCTGGGCCTGCAATTTGTCCCTCTGGCCCTGGTTGGGAGATGGGAAATGATAGTTTGGGAAAGGGCGCACGCACTTTTGACACGACGTGACAAGTAGTTTTCCCCAAGGATGTAAGCTCTGTTTTTCACTATATGATGGAAAAGAGAATTGTACATTCAGGTTTGGAGGCATCATGACAAAATGACTCAAATAGAGCAGATGAATGCACTGAGGGAAGTGTGAGCTATTTGCTTTGGATCCAAGAAAAGCAAATTGTAATAGTTTCTTAATTGCAAATGACTAGTGGTTAGTACAGTGGTTAGTACTGCTGTCTCACAGTGCCAGGGTCTAGGTTTGATTCCTAGCTTGAATCACTGTCTAGCTGGAGTTTGCACGTTCTTCCTATGCCTGCGTTAGTTTACTTCAGGTGCTCCAGTTTCCTCCCACAGTACAAAGATGTGCTAGTTAGGTGAATTGACCATGCTAAATTCTCCCTCAATGTACCCGAACAGGCAGCAGAGTGTGGCAACTAGGAAGTTTTCGCAGTAATTTCATTGCAGTGTTAATGTAAGTGTACCTGTGACACTAATGAATAAACTTTAAACTTTAGTAACTATCGATGAGCTAAGGGTTTTATACATCATGCACTAAAGCTTGTGTGCATGGGTGAGTTTGAGTACAGAAATGATGGAGTGATGCTTTCGTTGGCAGAACCTTGGTCAGACCCCATCTGAAGTAGTACACTGCTTTAGGACATTGGACCTCAGGAAAAAAATGTTGACTTTTCAGGAGCTATATCACATATTCACCAGAATCATACTGGCACGTATAGCATTATTAGGACCAATTACATAAATGTGGTTTGCGTTTCCCTGAATTTAGAAGGATGATACAAAGAACAAAACAGCACGGGAAACAGGCCCTTCGGCCCAACGAGCCTGCACCGCCACCCTGATGTTCCCACCTCTACCCGTGATCCCTGTCCATGTTTATAGATCTATGGAGTAAAAACCAAATTTGAGACAATTTAGGAAGAATTTGTTTTGCCAATTAGCCTAAGAGCACATCTTTGGGGTGTGGGAGGAAACTGGAGCACCCGGAGAAAACCCACGCAAGCACGGGGAGAATGCGCAAACTCCCACAGACACAGGCCCAAATCCATGTATCTGCACAGCACAGCGATAGTCACTGAGCTGTCGTGTTGCCCATCAAATGGCCCAAGTCAAGCATACACGAACGACGTGAAACGCTAGGATACTCTCGAAAAAAATCCAAGAGCAGCCCTCTCACGACCCATCGCGTGTTAGACAACAAGGTGAACCAAAGCACCTGTAGGATAAAAACAGGTACATCAATATCATCATCTATTTACACACTTCCCAGGGACTCCCAAGGCTCATGATCCCTATTTTAAATCAGTTTTCTATACCCCTCCATTCCCATTCTGTTCATGTGCCCATCTAAGTATTTCTTAAATAACTCCAGAGTACCTGCCTCCACCACTTTACTTGGCAGCGCATTCCATACCCCCACCACCCTCTGTGTGAAAAAACTCCCTCTAGCATCCAAATTATACCTTACCCCCCTCACCCTAAGCCCGTGACCCCTCGTGCTATTTGAGTCCATCCTAGGAAAAAGCTTAACCCTGTTTACTCTATCTATACCCCTCATAATCTTGTACACCTCTATTAGATCTCCTCTAAGTCTACGTCTTTCTAAGGAAAACAGTCCCAATTTGCCTAACCTCTCCTCGTAACTCAGACCTTCCATACCAGGTAGCATCCTGGTAAACCTCCTCTGCACTCTCTCCAGAGTCTCCACGTCCTTCCGGTAGTAAGGCGACCAGAACTGGATGCAGTATTCCAAATGAGGTCTAACCAATGTTTTATACAACTGCAACATTAAACACCAGCTCTTGTACTCTACACCCCTTGATCTAATGAAGCTGTTTAAAATAACAAATGGGTAAAACACAAAGACGTTTTTTCCTCTAGAGATAAAAACTTAGAACAAGGAAACAGTTTTAAAATTAATTAGGTAATTTAAAAGTGACATTGAAAAGTATTTTTCACAGAAAGGATAATAGAAATTTGGAACCCTCTTCCTCAATAGCGTGGTATGGTTGGAATTTTCAATAGTAAAATCAACAGATTTTTGTTGGCTTGTGGATCAAAGTAAATGAAGTTGGAAAACAGATCAGTCATGATCAGATGCAATACCACTTGAGGAGCTGAATGGTTGACACAAAAAGAAGTGTTCTCAGTATAATGAAGGATGCGAGCTCTATAAATTTGCACATTGCTCCTGAACTAAGGACACGTTTTAAATAATTCAACAGCTGAAAACATTGAAGTTCGCTTCATCAAGTTATACAAATATTTATTTATTACATATTCTCCACTCATTTGATGCATTGAAATTCTCCAGCCCCACCAATCAGTCTCATTTTTCCTTGATTGAATTATGTCAGTAAATTTCCTGTATTCTAGACCAGATAAGAGATTTTCACGTGATGTACCTGTTCTGATACATAGTGGCTTGTAATCTCCTGGCAGGTTTAGATGATACTCAAAGATATGCTGAGAATTCCTCTCAGAATTCCCAGCACATCAGGTAAAATTTGTGCTGCAATTGTCTAGAAGCACTAACTTCCTCTGGACAATTGCATAGTGCTGGGAACCATCTGACAAAGTTATTTAACTTTCGAACTTCGGATGTTTCTGCCAGTGTTACGGCAATAATTAGCCAGAAACAGTTAGAAAAAATAGAAGTACTTATAACTTTGGCGTAGCTATTTAAGAAACCCAGACTGAGTCCTACTTGAAGTACCCCTCCTTAATCATGAGATTCCAGGGAATAATATCCCTCCCACTACTAACTCTTCCCCCCCTCTCCCCCACACACACACGCGCGCACACACACATATAGGTTTCTCCATGTCTCTCTTTCGACCTGACCACCTATCTGACCTGCCTGGACTCCTTCAACTTGACCCAGCTGTGCAGCACCTGTCTCCCCTGTTTTGACCTCATTTGACCTGATCCCAAACCGATCCTTCTTGAATCTCCCCGTCCCTCACAATCATACCACAAATATCTGACTCCCTGTTCTGATGCCAAACCTCCTACTGCTGTCCAATCCCACTTCTTGCTGTCCAACCTTTAAATCCCACCACTTACCTCAGATACTTACCTCCACACCAGCCTGTTATTTTCAATGAGATCTCTAAACTGATTTGATTTATTATTGTCACATGTATATCGTGAAAAGTATTGTTTCTTGCGCACTATACAGACAAAGCATACCATTCATCGAGAAGAAAAGGAGAGGGTGCAGAATGCAGGGTTACAGTCATAACTAGGGTGTGGAGAAAGATCAACTTAATGCAAGGTAGGTCCATTAAAAGGTCTGATGATAGCAGGGAAGAAACTGTTCTTGAGTCAGTTGGTAGGTATCTTTCCCGACAGAAGAAGGTGGAAAAGAGAATGTCTGGGGTGCGCAGGTCCTTAATTATACTGGATGCTTTTCTGAGTCAGTGGGAAGTATAGACAGAGTCAGTGGATGGGAGGCTGGTTTGCATGATGGATTGGACTATACTTACAACCTTTTGTAGTTTACAACTAGAAAGAATGCTTTCTGTGGTGCATTTCTAAAAGTTGTTGATAAACTCACCTGCTCTATGGCAGCTAGTGCATGTCCTTTTCACTCTGCTTCTTTGGAACACTGACTCTAGACCTAAGGATGCTCTGAGCTGCCTGTAAGGTACTTAAGAAATTTAGCACAGGTAAGTGGGTACATAGTGAAAACGCTGATTACTACTTCAAAAAGGTTAAGATCCATAGAGTCAAGTCAGTTCCTATTATTGAAAGAGAAGCAAAATATTGTAGATGCTGGAAATCTGAAATTAAAGCAAAAATGTTAGGAATTCTCAACAGCCTGGCAACATCTGAACAGCTTAAAACCTGCTACATTTTTAAATTTGACTAATTCTGATGAGAGATCATTGACTTGAATGGCAGCTCTGCTGTAATTGAATGTGGACAAAGAAATTTCCTTGTATTATTTGTAGGATAATTAAATAGATCATATCTTCTCACTGTACCATGCTGCACTTGACTGCCATTCAGTGAATGACTCTTTTTGCAGCTATCAGCAAGTTTTATAATTTTCTGTTTTAATAATGCTTCAGCAGACAGTTAGCTCCGCAGAATGAAAGCCAAAGCTGCCATGTGTCATCACATGTAGGTCAAGGCAGAGTTTTAAAATGTTAACTATTGTTCATTTTCTTCATACTTTGAACAGGAGATATGTGTGATTCGTTTCTGTCCAGTAACTGAGGAAGATCAGATAACATACACCTCATTGTATGCATACTTCAACAGCAGACAGCGATATGGGGTAGTTGCCAACAATGTCAAACAAGTTAAGGACATGTACCTTATTCCATTGGGTGCCATGGAAAAAATTCCTTACCGGCTGTTACCATTTGATGGACCTGGTGAGTGCCTAAAGCAGTTGACATATTTTTTCTCTTTTAACTTATCTCACTTCCTCTCAGTAAAAAGGTACTTGCTTGGGTACCTGCATGGGCCCTGGTTATCATAGAATCCTACAGCACAGAAGGAGGTCATATGGCCCATCGAATCTGCACTGATCACAAACCCACCAGCCCTATTCTCATAACCCCATGCATTTACCCTAGCTAGCCCTCCTGGCACTAAGGGGCAATTTAGCATGGCCAATCCACCTAACCCACACATCTTTTGGACTGTGGGAAGAAAGCGAAGCACTTGGTGGAAACCCACACAGACATAGGGAGAATGTGCAAGTCTCCATACAGACAGTGACCCAAGGGAGGAATCAAACCTGGGTTCCTGGCACTACGAGGCAGCAGTGCCAACCACTGTGCCACTATGCTGCCCACTAGGTAATGTACACCTCATTGTATACATACTTCAACAGCAGGCAATGATATGGATAGTTGCCAACAGTGTGAAGCAAGTTAAGGACATGTACCTTATTCCATTGGGTGCCGTGGAAAAACTTCAGTTGATGGACCTAGTGAGTGCTTGCCTGCCTTGTTTGGAATATGTGGAACATTCTTGTTCCAGTCGTCCTCAGGCTCTGTCCTCAGCTGCTTTTCTAGTATATTATGAACATGTCAGTTTCGCTTCCTGCTCTCACCCAGAACTGGAAAAGATCATCAGTTTTGTCTTTATTTCTGAGGACAGGCTTTCTACTGAACTCTAGTCGAGAAAATTGAGTAGAGTTGAGTCATTACAAACCCAGCAACTCCCACAACCACCGCAATTATTGCTTCTTACACCTGTAAGGACTCCATTCCATTCTCCCAGTGTTTCTGTTTCCATTGCATCAATTCCAGTATTTGTTCTGATCAAATGTGCTTATGATATGTCTTTTTCCTCAACAGAGGATCCATCCCATTGTGGTTAATAGTGCTCTCAACTCTGTCCCACCCTTTCCAACACCTCTGATTTCACATGTTCCGCTCCCTCCTACAACCAAAAGAATTCCTTTTATCCTTACTTTCCATCTTACAACCCTCCACATTCATTCTCCACCAATTCTGCCACCAAATACATCTTCCTCTCTCCTCTCTTCAGTTCCGAAGAAGAGTTTAAAAACCCTAACTTTTCCTCTCTTCACAAATGTTGCATTTCTTGCTGAGTTTCTCCAGCACTTATATTTTTATTCCAGATTTCCAACTTCCACAATGTTTTACTTTTATCACAATATATACTTTAACTTACTTTTGGAATATTAATGCAGTTAAAGTTTGATATGTAGGTTCCTAATTCACAACTTCAGAGGGTAGTTTTTGTTATTACAAGAAAGTTAGCACAAATTTCAGGTAATTAATCATTTTCCTTTTTTTGCTGTTAAATTATTTAAATTAATCAATTAAACATTAGTATTATATTAAATAATTTATTATAAATCTATTAAAGCTATTATTTAAAGTAGTAGTATATCCAATTGGTATTATTACCAATAAAATCCAAAACTATATGATTCTACCACTAGCCATCTTGTAGATAAAAACTGTTTCTTTTTTTTCAGTCAAGTCAATGGGATTTTAGTTGTTGACTGCAGTTCAGTATCTAACACTCACCTCACGGGCAGAAAGTTGAGGATTTAGGTCCCACTCTTGGACTTGAACATAAAAATCGAGGCTCTGATCCTACTGCAGCATTTGGAGAATGGAGGCACACAGTCTTTCAGATGAGATATTAAACTGAGGCCCCATCTGCTCACTTAGCTGGATATAAAGTATCTTATAGCACTAGTTTGAAAAAGAGTAGGAGAGTTATTCCATTTCTGGTGTCTTGTTTAAAATTCATCCAGCATCGCAAAACTAAATTATCTGGTCGTTAGCCTGTTGCTATTTGTGGAAGCTTGCTGTGCTCACTTTGGCTATCTTGGCATCTGCATAGTTGCACTGTAGCTAGCACTGCTATCTCAGCGCCAGGGACTCGGGTTCAATTGTGGGCTTGGGTCATTGTCTGTGTGGAGTTTGCACATTTTCTCTGTGTTTCGTGAGTTTCCTCCGGGTGCTCTGGTTTCCTCCACACTCTTTAAAAAAAATGTGCAGGTTAGGTGGATTGACCATGCTAAATTGTCCCTTCATGCCAGGGGAACTAGCTAGAGTAAATGCATGTGGTTATGGGGATAGGACCTGGGTGGGATTATGGTCAGTGCAGACTCAGTGGGCCTGCTACTGCACTGCAGGATTCTATGATTCCAACATTATGACAGTGTCTACACTTCAAAGGTGCTTCATTGGCTGAAGAGCACTTTGGGACACCAGGTACTTGTAAATGGTGCTATATACCTGCAAGTCTTTTATTGTGCACGCATATAGCATAGAATCAGACCTGATATATGCACTGTTGCATCCCTTCCCCCACCTGACCTGAAGGGAGACTGGATCAAGACTGCCTGAGGTGTAACCTTAATTAAAAATATTTTTGGGAACTAATACATCCATATAAGAGAAGACAATTTAGTGCTTTCTCTAGATTACTAGCCCAGGCCTTTGTAAGTTCCATAACGTAGCCATTGTACTGTTGTGTCAATATCATTAGTCATTCAGGATTATACTGTTCTTATTTGCATCAGTTTTGTGTGTGTTTGTAAAAAGATCATCATTTTAATGTAATGACGTATCATTAATTATTATTGACAGGGCTTGAAGTAATTCGCAGGAACCTTCTCCTTGGGCTAATAATTCGACAAAGAACAAAGAGGTTACTTAGTGCATCACCTTCTGAAGAAGTGTCTGAAGCAGAGAAGCTGCCTAGTGTTTTGCCTCAAGAGAAGAAAAGCAAACCAGAGTATGTGGAAGAAGAAGCTGAAAATGATGATGATGATGATGAAGAAAACCAATTCTTTAATTCCTTCACTTCTGTGTTGCCTAAATTTAGAAGCAAACCCAAACAGACATCTCCAGTTGAACCTCAGATTTTGAAAACACCTCCATCATCACCAGCTGAACCTATTCCTATCCTATCGACAAAACCATTAAGATTTCTTCCTGGGGTTTTGGTGGGGTGGGAAAACCAATCCTCATCTCTTGAATTATCCAACAGACCACTGGATGACATTCTCCAGAGTCTGTTGGGTGATGCTGAGAAGGAACCTGAACAGAAGCCTGCCTCCAGCACTGGACCTGAGTTAGGAGAGCCTCCAGTTAGTAAAGATGCAAAACTGTCCCATCCTGAAGAAACAGATGAAGCTCAACAGAATGTTAAAGATATTTTACATGATCTGCCAGAGGAAAATGAGAAGGCTGATAATGTCTCGGAGGATGTCAAAGTTGAAGAAACTTCAAAGGCAAGTGAGTTCCTTACAACTCTTACGCTAAAAGACAAGCCTCCAGATGTTTCAACTGAAGCATTTCTTTCAAGTCTTGCAGCAATGAAATCACAACCAAATCACAAAGAAGAACATGAGAAACTTCGACACCACTACAAGGTAAAGAAGGTGAAAATGGAAACCTTAAAAGAGCAAAAAGAAGCTCCAGGTAGTTCACCGTCTCAGCCTACGCCTGCCAAGATTGAGTCATCTTTACTTGAGCCCGCATCGCAGCCTGAAGAAGTAGATTCTACACAAGAAACTCTGGCAAGAGTCTCACAGGTTGTCAATGTAAACAGAGACCCGAGACAAGCAGCTGTTCGAAAACAGCAAGGTACAATTGCAGTGAGCAAGACTGTGGAGGACAGCACAGAGGAACAATACTTGGATAACAGGAAAGATAACAATGAAGATGAAAACATAAAGGATGCAGAAGAAGTTGCTGAGATATGCTTAGAAACGGAGCAAGAAATATCTGCCAAGCAAGTTCCCAGAGACTCTGCTAATACTCAAAGTCAGCAATCCAGTGAGCAGGTGCAAGAATCAGCACCTTGTGTTACAGAGGTTTCTCAACCAGTCTTTCGTAATATCTCAAATACAGTACCAGAAACAGAAGCTGCAGGTTCTTTGCATAAAGAAGAAACTCTTTCTGATGCAGAAATAGTAGAAACACACACTATTGAGACTGTACAGTCAATCCGAAGAGAAACTGTTCCATTACCTTCTTTCCATGGTCAGCGCTCTGGTTCACATTTTGAATTTTCTTCAAATGCTGTGCCTACAAAGAATCAAAGTCAAGTATCAGCAGTGCCCACATCATTACCAAGTGGTGGCCCTTCAGGTAGTCCAGTACCAAGTGGAAACATCTTCCCTCCACCATTACCTCAGCTACACAACTTTGCCCAAGCTCAAGGTCACTCTTCTGGTTTTCCATTTCAACGAGGACTACCCAATGCAAATTTTCAACCACCAGGTAATTTGATGCCTTCATTCATGTCTGTCCGGCCCCCACCACTTCCTCCACCACCATTTAGCCTTCAAAGGGATCCGCATTTGAGATTTCATTCACCTGATCTTGGTGCTCCCCATGCCTTGGGCCCAAACCACATGTTGCCTTGGCTGCCACCAATTCCTTGTCCACCACAACACCACTTGGGTCTTATGCACCTTGCACATGGTCAAGCAATGCCACCTTTCACCCCTGACCGCCCAATTGATGTTAATAGGTATGCAGTAAATGCAGGAGCATCAAATTTTCAACCTCTCAGTGATGACCATAGACAAGAAAGGCATCATTGTGATCTTTGGGAAAGATTTAGCCAACGCTCAGAACATAATTTTAGCAAGGAGCATAGACATAGGTATTATAGTGATTCTTATCATCGCAGGAAAGATAGGCATAAAGAAAGAGAGAGGGACAAATACTGGGACCGAGATTCAGACCGGGATAGGGACAGAGACCGTGATAAAGGGAGAGACAGAGAAAAGAGAAGTCGTCACGAGGACAGGCATAGAGATAAAGATCGGGACCGATATAAGGAAAGGGAAAGAAGCCATGATAGCGCAGAAAGTAAAGAACGAGAGAGGAGCCACGATAGTGCGGAGTCGAAAAGAAAGCGAAGCAAAGAACGAGAGAGGAGCCATGATAGTGCGGAGTCGAAAAGAAAGCGAAGCAAAGAACGAGAGAGGAGCCACGATAGTGCGGAGTTGAGAAGAAGGCGAAGCAAAGAACGAGAAAGGAGCCATGATAGTGCAGAGTCGCGAAGAAAGCGAAGCAAAGAACGAGAGAGGAGCCATGACAGTGCGGAGTTGAGAAGAAGGCGAAGCAAAGAACGAGAGAGGAGCCACGATAGTGCAGAGTCACGAAGAAAGCGAAGTAAAGAAAGAGAGAGAAGTTATGATAATGCAGAGTCAAGAAGAAGGCGAAGAAAAGAACGAGAAAGGAGGCATGATCGCGCAGAATCGAGAAGAGAACGAAGTAAAGAGAGAGAAAGAAGATATGATCGTGCAATCTCCCGAAGAGGACAAAGTAGAGAAAGAGAAAAGAGCCATGATGGTGCAGACTCCAGAAGAGGAAGCAGCAAAGAACATGAAAGGAGCCACGATGATGCAGAGTCAAGAAGAGAGCGAAGCAAAGAGAAGAGCCATGATGGTGGAGACTCAAGAAGAGAACGAAACAGAGAACGAGAGAGGAGCCATGATAGTCTAGAGTCGAGAAAAGAACGAAGTAAGGAACAAGAGAGGAGCTATGATAATGCAGAGTCAAGAAAAGAACGAAGTAAAGAAAGAGATGAAGATAAATCTGAAAATGAAGATCATGATAGTGACAAAGATAGAGGAAAGGGAAGAAATAAGAACAAGCATAGAGAGAAAGTACAAGAAAGAGATGCAAATTGGGATAAACACCCCAGGGACACAGACCATGATAAAAGGGACCACAGTGATAGAAGCAAAAACAAGAGGAGAAAGAGTTCTCCAGAATCTACTACTGACTAACTTGTCAGTACAGAACCAAAAATGCTTATCTCTGAACTTTGTCCTGATAATTTAAAGCAGAAATAAATGGTATATCTGTACTTGTCAACTAGGATGCCAGTTCATGTTGCAATGTTATGATGACATGATTTCACTTGTGTGTTTTCTTGTACAACATACAGTATTTACAACCATGTCTTGCTGCTCTTAAATACTAATTAACAATACAAGAAGCTGGTAGAATAACTTTTTAAGTAGTTTTATTACTTCTGATTATTAGCCAAACAGATAGTTCTAGCATGAGCTACTATATATGTCAAAATTAAAAAAGTTTAAAAACCACAGCTCTTGCTGTTACTGTTGTATGGATTCTTTCCTGAAATAATGCACGCTTTGTAGGCAATTTGCAGTGGCGCACACTTATGAATAATTATACAAAGATATCATGTTCTTATTCAAACCAGTTGTGGTTGTACATTTCTGAAGTTTTATGTTGTACTATTTCAAACTATTAATTCCAGTTGCAAGAGTTGGCTGTTAACTATTGCACTGTTTTGATGCTTAAACAGGCAATCACTACAATGTAAGTGTTGTATTAAAGTTTTAGATAAAGAGTCATTGAGAATAAAACTATACATCCAACTATATTTTGTAAAATTGTCACCTTGTTACTTGGCTATTATCTTTGTTGCTTCAACATTGTAGACTATTGCTTGTATACTACCTTTTTCTGTTGTTATTCATCAATCTTTTTACTGATGAATCTATGTAAATATTTTAAATGATGTTTTCATTGTAAATGATTATAAAAATGGATTTTCTTCACATTATAGTTGTGTTTTGGTTTTAATATAGCATATCTCTTAAATGAGATTTGAAATTTTTTGGGAATAAATCATATGATATAATGAACCTGTGGGTGGTAGAGAGCTCCTGTCAGATTTTTGGTAAGTAAATTATTGGATAGTTTGTGGGAACTTTCTCCTGTATCATAGTTAATATGACAGATGCTTAGTGTGAAAATGGGAAATACTTCATTTCTCAAAATCAATTAAGATGATTTTGGTAAAGCTAAGAAAACCAAATAAAGTTTGGGTTATGAGTCATGATGTGAAGATGCTGGCGTTGAACTGGGGATAAACACAGTAAGAAGTCTCACAATACTAGGTTAAAGTCCAACAGGTTTATTTGGTAGCAAAAGCCACTAGCTATTGGAGTGCTGGCTGCTCATTCACTTTAACTCTTTGATCTCTTCTTACAATCTGGCATTAATTTGAACCCTTTGAGCTTTTTGACAGTGTAAGATTACAAGAATACCACAGAAATATTCCTTGCAAAAACAAACTACATAAAAATACATGCCCCATTTATCTCGTTATCTTTTGATTGTTTGCCATTGATCTGTTTATCTTTCAAGGCAATTTTCAGGCAATATAAATTAATGTTGCTTAAAACGAAAAGCTTGTCTTCAACTTTACAATATATAGAGCTGAATTTTGCCACCCTGTCCACCATGGCAATTGGAGTGGGTGAGGTGCAGATTATGGAATGGTCCATTGATCTTAGGCGGGATTTTCTGGTTCGGGGCAAGTGAAGCTGATTTCTATAGGAGCTTTTCAGAGACTTATGTACAATGCTGGCTTTCATGTGAGAGATTTCTCTTTATTAATTACGGCTCAGCAGATACAAAGAATTCTCAGAGACAGTACTTTTGATTGACAACATGCATTATTGTCTGGGCCTGGTGCACATGCGTAGGAGAACAATTTGGGGCAGCCCAAACTATCCTAAATTGCATTGTTATCAGTATTACAATCACACACACTTTTCAAAAATAATTTGTCTGCCTTTTTTGCTTATCCTAGCCAGACATGAGCCAATCATTTCAGCATGAATCACTTACCTTGGCCGATAATATTTTACTCTCTAGCAGCATGAAAATGTGAAAGTTTGTAGAATCTGAAAGTTCTTTCCCACTATCTCCTAGCAACCACATACTTTTGTTTGTAGAGTTCAAAAGTTCTTTTCCCACTGTCTACTTAGCAACTGCTTATTGGGAGAATTGAATTATCCTATTCTACTGTTTGGTAAGCTTGTACTTTCTAAAGCCCACACTGATAATTGTTCTTTTTGCTTCTCTCAGTAGTTGCATTGTTTTCAAAGAATGTGGTTCTTTTTACTTGACTATATCCCATCTTATTTAAAGCAGTATAATCGGCCAAAATGTATACTTCCAATACAGAATATATGTTTTCAAAAATACAAGTTTTAAGTTGTCAATCAGTGATTGTATGTGTTTCTATGCAAACAGTACCTTTGTAATTCCAGGACTTTGTACGCTAGAGTACCTATTGTAATCTATTAGTCATTTTAGTCCCAGGTTATCCCCTGAAATCTCCTCTAACAGTTAATAACTGGTATCAAAGTCAAAGGGCATTGGAAGCATAATTAAACACATTGCCAGGGTCCTTACACTGTTGAATAGCAACTCAAACTTAGCAGGGATTATTTTGGCTTTGCAGTGCAATGCAACAATGTCTTGACATTCATAATAATTGACCATTTTAAATAGACACTCAGATTATCTATATCTACAAATTGTTGGATTTTATGCACAATAGTCACATTACACAATCTTGTTATTAGTTTGCCAACAGATTATGGTCCAGCAAATATACTCTGTTTTATGTCAAATCTTGCAACTACATTATATTAAAAGCTGCAACTGACCAGTGAAGTGAATGTACTATTGCCAACTTTGCGGATGACACAAAAATAGGTGGGAACACATGGTGAAGATGACACAGTCTGTAAAGAAATATGGACAGGTTAAATGAGTGGGCAAAATCTTAGCAGTTGGAACATAATATAGGAAAATGTGAAATTATGCACTTGGGTACGAAGAATAAAGGAGCTCAACATTCAAATGGAAAAAGACTGCAGAAAGCGATCTCATGGAAGAATTTGGAGGTCCATGTGCATAAATTAAAAAAGCTTGCTTGCAAGTTCAGCGGGTAATAGGGAACGCAAATGGAATGACTTTATTTCATAGCGAATGGAGTATTAAAATTGCCAAAGGTGTTGCCAAAACTATATCAGGCACTGGTTAGACCACACCTGGAATATTGTGAACAGTTTTGGTCCCCTTATCCAAGAAAAGTTATACTGGCATTGGAGGCAACCCAGAGAATGTTCAGTTAGTTGATCCTGGTTGTGGAGGAATTGTCTTATGAGAAGAGATTAAGTAGGTTGAGCTTGTACCTATTGGAATTTAGAAGAATGAGAGGCAACCTTATTGAGACATACAGGATTCTCAGGGGACTTGACAGGGTAGATGTTGAGAGGATGTTTCTCCTTGTGTAAGAGTCTAGGATCAGAGGGCATAATCTCAGAACCATTTAAGGCAGAGATGGCAGATAATTTCTCAGGTAGTAGAGGGCTGTTAAGGCCAGATTGTTCAGTGTGCTCAAGGTTGATTTTTAATTAATAAGGGAATCAAGCGTTATGGGGATAAGACAAGAAAGTGATATCTCATTGAATAATGGAGCAGGCTGGATAGGTTGAATGATCTATTTCTGCACCTGTGTCTTATGATCTCTGCCTCAATTCCATCCTTTGGCAAACACTTGTATTCATATGACACCTTTGGCTTGTAAAGACAATGTTAGGCACTTCATCTAAGGGTTATTAAACCAAATTGGACACAACCAAATAGCAAGCAAAAACTTGGTGAAAGGTAAGTTTTAAAGATCTGTCTTCAAGGCAGAGTGTGTTAGAAGGGGACCATAGAATCCCTCCAGTGCAGAAGGTGGCCATTTGCCCATCGAGTCTGCAATCACTAAAAAGCTAGCTTTATCTGTGAGGCAGCACTGCTGATCACTGTGCCACTTTGCTGCCTTTTGACGTTTGGGAGAAATTCCAGATTTAAGGGCTGGGACTGATAAAGGATGAGCACCAGTGAGAATCGGGGAGGTGCAAGTGTTCCAGAATGTTCTGACTGTAGTTATTCTAAAGGCCAGAGGGCTGATGGAGATTACAGAGATAGGGAAAGGTGGACAGAGAAGTATTGAAAGCAAGGATATGGATATTAAATTTGAGGTATTGCCAATGTAGGTTAGTGAACTCAAAAGTGTACAAATTAGCATTCATAGAACATAGAATCCTACATTGCAGAAGGAGGCCATTTGGCCTGTCGAGCCTGCACTGACTACAATTTGACACGGGCCTTATTCCCATAACCCCATGCATTTATTCTAGCTAGTCCTCCTGACACTAAAGGGCAATTTAGCATGACTAATTCACCTAACAGGTACATCTTTAGACTGTGGGAGGAAACCCTAGCATCTGAAGGAAGCCCATGCAGACACAAGGATAATGTGCAAACTCCACGTAGACGGTGACCCAAGCTAGGAATCGAACCTGGGTCCCTGGCACTGTGAGACAGAGCAGGAGAGCTCTGAATGAAGGGTGATGTGTTTCAGATGATGCTGCTGAGGGCCAGTATGTAGATGGGAAGATATGGATAGATTCTTGAACTCCAGAAGTAATGATTACTTGAACTCCAATAACTCCTGTGTGATCCGCTTTCATGTACTTTTCCCTGTACACTTCCATTTTATTAATTTTCAAATACTTATTGAAGTGATGTCAGACTTTTGAGATACATTTCAAGTCTGGATTTGTGAATATTTTTACTCTAGTAGGTATGGAACTTTCCATTATTTTGGCTGTGTTATGGGTGACAAAACCGGATGCTGGAGCGATTTTGGGCTATATTTTTAAGCAGTTCAAAAAAAATCCATGAGGTTCTCAATAGTAGCCCTGATTCACCTGCCCAGGGATCAATCCGCTGAGCTTTTCATCAGAATTGGGGAGGGTGGGAGAGCTCTGCATTTAAAGACCTCCTCTGCATTTGTAGCCAAGAGGATGGCTGAGAGGGAGCACTGATTAGGTTGCTGAATGTGGTGGAGGAGAGGCATGTTGTACCCTCAATCAGAATGAAGACTCTCAAACATGGTCACCAACCCTATATGGAAAGCTGTGGTAGCACTCGTCAGTGGTAGCACCCTGGCCAGGAGAACAGGAATGCAGTGTAGAAAGACGATTGAGCTCCTTATAGCCAGGGTATGGAACTCCTCTCATGTGTCACTACATACCCATCGCACACCCATCACATTTCCACTTGGAACTCACTCTGCCACTCTGCTCATAGTCTTCATCTTTCCTATAGTTCTTCTCCTCACCACCTTCCAGCTTCCATTCATCTACCACACATGCCAAGCATCCTTGCAAGACAAGCTGGCTCACAATGAAAAGGAAAGAGCACAATGCATGCCCAAATTGAAATTTCTCACTCCCTTCAACAAGACAGCTTGCCCGTAGAAACAGGAGGAGTATGGCACAGAGAGTGAGGTGGGCAGAAGAGACAAAAATGAGGACATTCTGTGCATTCATCCATCAGGCCAGCCTCATGTGAGTTATAACTCTCCTTTTTAAATGTCCCTGCCTGCCCTAATGCCATCTCTCTTCCCTTGCAAGTAAATCAGTCAAGCAGCCCAATCCAGAACGTCAGATGGGAGTTTAATTTAGATAAATATGTCATGATGCATTTTAGTAGATCAAATTGGGACAGGACTTACTCATTAGTGGATTGGCCATGCTAAATGGGCCTTTAGTATCAGGTGGATCATATAGGGTAAATGGGAATCGGACCTGGCAGGGATTGTGAGCGGTATAGACTTGATGGGCTGAATGGGTTTCTTCTGCACTGTAGGATTCCATGAATGAAACCAGATGGACCACTCAACATTGATTTAGGCACCAAAAATGACAATGGCAAATCAGCTCTGTCGACACTGCAAAGCCCTCCTCACTAACACCTGAGGCTTGTTTCAAATTTGGGAATGCTAGACTAGTCGAGGAATAAGCTGATGTAGATAGAATCATAAAATGCCCACAGTGCAGAAAGAGGCCATTCAGCCCATCATCAATTCCCCTTAGAGCATTTTACCCAACCCTGATTCCCATAGCTCCATGTATTTACCCCACTAATCCCCCTAACCTGCACATCTTAGGATACTAAAGGGAAATATAGTGTGGCCAATCCATCTAACCTGCACATCTTTCACACTGTGGGAAGAAACCAGAGCAGGAGGAAACCCAGGGGGATATGGGAAGAATGTACAGTTACCAGAGGTCAGAATTGAACCTGGTTCCTTTGCATTGTGAGGCAGCAGTGCTAACCACTGAACTACTGTGCTATGTGGTCATACTCACAGAATCATACCTTACAGATAATGCCCCAGACACGATCATCACTTTCCAGAAAGACAGACAGAGATGGTAGCGACACAGTGATGTATAGTCATGAGCATGTTGGCCCAGCAACATTGACTCTTGATCCTGTGAATTCTCAGAATTGGCCAAGGAAACCTGTTGATTATCATGTAGCACCTTCCCTCAGCTGATTAATCCTTCATGTTGAACACCATTTGGAAGAAGCACTGAGGGTGGCAAAGGTGCAGAATGTGCTCTGGGTGGGGGAACTTCAATGTCCATCACTAAAAGTGGTTCCATCACAGACTGAGCTAGCCAAAACTGCCAGCACATGGTGTGAACAAAGAACAAAAAGAAGACTATTATTACCACCAAACCAAGGGATCATCCCTGCTTCAATGAAGAGTGCAGGAGGGCATGTTATAAGCAACAGTAAGACACACCCAAAAATGAGGTGTCAACCCAGTGAAGCTACAACACAGGACTACTTGCCTGCCAAACAGCATATGCAAAACTAATAAAGAGAGCTAAGCAATCCCTCAACCATTGGATCAGATCTAATCTCTGCAGTTCTGCCACACAGTAAGAAGTCTGACAACACCAGGTTTAAGTCCAACCCATTTATTTGATAGTTTACTCACAAGCTTTCGAGGTGTTTCGTCTTGCCACACATCCAGCCATGAATGATGATGGACAATTAAACCACTCGCTGGAGGAGGTGACTCCATAAATATCCCCATCCTCAATGATGGAGGAACCTAGTACATCATTACAAAAGATAAGGCTGTGCAACAATCTTCAGTCATGAGTCGAGTGACTGAACCCAGTCTCCTCCGGAGGTGCCCAGCATCTCAGACGCCAGTCTCTGCCCATTCAATTCAATCCACGTGATATGAATCCACAGTGGTTAGCATTGCTACCTCACCGCACTAGGGACCCAGGCTGAATTCCGGCCTCGGGTCACTGTCAGTGTGGAGTTTGCACATTCTCCCTGTATCCACGTGGATTTCCTCAAGATGCTCCGGTTTCCTCCCACAGTCCAAAAGATGTGCTGGTTAGGTTGATTGGCCGTGCTAAATTGACCCTAGTGTCGGGGGATTAGCAGGGTAAATTTGTGAGGTTACGGGAATAGAGCCTGAGTGGGATTGTGGCCAGCATAGATTCAATGGGCCGAATATCCTCTCCTGCATACCCAAAAATGAGGTTTCAATCCAGTGAAGCTACAACACAGGGCTACTTGCCTGCCATGATTCTGTGATATCAAGAAATGATTGAAGACAATGGATACTGAAAAGGCATTGGCCCTGATTATAATCTGGCATTAATGCTGAAGACTTGTGCTCCAAAAGTGCCCCTAGCCAAGCTCTTTCAGTGCAGATACAACACTGGCATCTACCCAAGAGTGTATAAAATTGCCCAGTATGCCCTGAACACAAAGAACAAAGAACAAAACAGCATGAAAAGCAGGCCCTTTGGCCCAATGAGCCCGTGCCGCCACCTCGATGTTCCCACTTCTACCCATGATCCCTGTCTATGTTTATAAATGTATAGACTGAAACCAAATTTGAGACAATTTAGGGAGAATTTGTTTTGCCAATCAGCCTAAGAGCACATCTTTGGGATGTGGGAGGAAACCGGAGCACCCAGAGAAAACCCATGCAAGGATGGGGAGAATGTGCAAACTCCCACAGACGCAGGCCCAAATCCATGCGATAGTCACTGAGCTGTTGTGTCGCCCATCAAATGGTCCAGGTCAACAAGAAGCAGAACAAACTCAACCTGTGCAGTCAGTCTACTCTCGATTATCAGATGGAAAGGGTCGTTAACAGCCCTATCAAGCTGCGCTCAATCAGCAATAACCTGCTCATGGAAGCTCAGCTTGAGTTCCGCCAGAGTCAATGAGCTCTTGACTTCATTACAACCTTGGTTCAAACATGGACAAAAGAATTGAAGGCCAGAGGTGAGGTGACTGCCCTTGACTGAGTGTGGGCATCAAGACGTCCCAACAAAACTGGGGTCAATGGTAATCAGGTGGAAAATTCTCCATTGCCTGGAGTCATACCTGGCACAAAGGAAGATGGTTGTGGTGGTTGACAGTTTATCACCTCAGCTCCAGGACATCACCAGGTGTTTTTCTGGGTAATGTCCTAGGTCCAACCATCTTCGACTGCTTCATCAACGACCTCCTTTTCAGCATAAGAAGTGGGGATGACTGTAGCAAGTCCCGGACAATAGGACCTGGACAATCACAAGGCGTGGGCCAACAAATAGGGAGTAACATTCACTCCACACAAGTGCCAGGCAATTGCAATCTTCAATGAAACCATCACTCCTAGCCTCATTAAATCTCCCACTATTAACATCCTGGGGGTCCTATTGACCACAAACTTAACTGAACGAACCATATTAATACAGTGGCCTTTACCCCCTGTGCTGCCCCAGTGCCTGTTCAACACCACCACTCACCTCTGAACACACTCACCTCTGAACTCCCCTCTCAGAGCGAAGGTTCACATCTTTAAAAATCTGTGGTAAACACTAGCAAGGTTGGAGTATACAATGAAGGGGAAGGGTTTTTTTTAAAATTCATTCATGGGACATGGACGTCACTGGCCGTTCAGCATTTACTGCCCATCCCTAGTTTAGAGAGCAGTTGAGAGTCAACCACATTGCTGTGGCTCTGGAGTCACATGTAGCCCAGACCGCGTAACAATGGCAGATTTCCTTCCCTAAAGGACATTATTGAACCAGATGGGTTTTTCCGACAATTGACAATGGTTTCATGGTCATCAGTAGATTTGTAATTCCAGATTTTTAAAAAAAATCAAATTCTACCACTTGCCGTGACAGGATTCAAATCTGGATCCCCGGGACATTATAACATTAATTCTGGATTAATAGCAATAATACCACTGGGCCATCACCCCCCTGCTACTTACAGGTTACTGTGAGATTGCCTGCTAATGATACATTAATATATTCAAATGATGATTCTGGGGGGAGACCTCATTATGTCACAGCTTAGGGAGGGTTGGGGGGGTTGGCAGGTAAATATAAAAGCGAGATCTCACCATGAGGATTCACATTTTCTGACGCACGGATCTTCCAGCTGCAATCTGAGCTCGCCCCAAGGTCAGCAAATCCCACCTGAGGTCAACGGGCCTTTGCGTAGTCCATGTCACCTCCCAGTACGATTCCATTGAGGGGGATGGGGAAAATTCCACCCGTGATATTTTATGTCCATCTTACCGTTTGCGCTCGCGGTGAACGTAGGTGCAAAATCATGGGCATTAAGTTTCAAACTTCTGATACGTCCTTTAAAAAAATGAATGAAAAATAGTTTCAAGCCTGGGTTTCAACCCAGGAGGGGAAGATAGTCAAGAAAGCATATGACATGCTTGCCTTCATCAGCCAGAGCATTGAGTTTAAAAATTGGCAAGTTGTGTTGCAGTTTTATAGAACCTTAGTTAGGCCTCACTTGGAATCTAGAGTTCAATTCTGGTCGCCACCCTACCAGAAGAATGTACATGCTTTGGGGAGGGTAAAGAAGAAGTTTGCCAGGATGTTGCCTGGACTGGAGAGTATTATCTTTGAGGAGAGGGCGGATAAATTTGGTTTGTCCTCACTGGAGCGATGGAGGTTGAGGGGTAACCTGATAGAGGTCTACAAGCTTATGAGTGGCACGGACAGAGCGAATAGTCAGATGCTCTTTCCTAGGGTAGAAAAGTCAAGTACGAGGGGACATAGGTATAAGGCGCATGGGGAAAAGTTTAGAGGAGATGTACGAGGTAAGTTTTTTAACACAGAGGGTGGTGAATATCCGGAACATGCTGCCCGGGGGAGCTGGTGGGAGCAGTATTTAAGGGGCAACTAGACGGATACATGTATAGGATGGGAATGGAAGGATAGGGATTCTGTATGTGCACATGGTTTTAGTTTAGGCAGGAATCATGATCAATGCAGGCTTAGAGGACCTAATCTTATGTTCTTTCTAATGTAGATGAAATATTCAAGCTTCATGTCGGAAACGGCTGTTTTAAAATGTAAGTAATAATTCTTTATTAATTATTAATAAATCATTCAAATAGAGGCACTTGAGTTGGGCAAAAGTTGTCATTTGTTCCATTGTATGCTTCAATAAGGCAGGGCAATTATCTCTTGATATCGTATGGCATGTAAGGAAAAATAACCAATTTAAAAAAAAAATCACAATCAGGTGATGGGCTTGGTATTCAAGAACAACTGGGCTAAAATGAGACCCGTCACATTAGTGTGAAGTGTTATTAACTGATTAACGCAGAATATTTGACATTTGAGTTTGGATAATTTTATATTTCACCATTTAATTAACATGAAAAAGAATTTGAAGGTGTGCCTAGAAAAGGTCACTAATGCAGTTTCAATCACTCAGTATCCACTGGACATAATTAATTTGTGTTTGAAATCTCTGTTAGCTGGATAAAGCTGTTAGAAGCACGTGGCTAATTGTTGATTCAGCACGTCATCCACCTCTACCCTGCCAACTCCCCACTGAGGCAGCATTGAGCACAGACAGAATTGAACACAGACAGGGCACTCCCAGGGTGTCAAGTGGGCAGTGCCAGGTTGACATTGCCTTTGTGGCACTGCCCAGCCCTGCCTCCTATCACCCAGAGGCTGCAATGGCCTTCACTGTCGAGGTCATCATGTCTGGCCTCCACCAATGGAGACCAGTTATGACTCTCGCCAGTGAGAACTTTGACAGTTAAAGTGTTATGTGGGCCCAGGTGATAGACCTTTCTGGGCGCAAAACTGATTACACTGGCAAACAGTACATTATATATAATCAATGCTCTATTCAATAAGTGTTTTTATTTAATTGAAATGCTAATTATTTGCAATTCCATTTCTTACTCTGGGAAAAGAAAAGCTCCGAGGTGATTGGAACCAAAAGAGAGGAGGCTGGAAAATCACGGCAGGTCTGGCAGCATCTGTAAGGAGAGAAAAGAGTTGATGTTTCGAAACCAGATAATCCTTTGTCAAAGCTGGTGATTGGAATTCTTGTTTTAGCTTCTGATAAAGAGCCAATAACTTCGCCAAGCCTCGACAAGTTAGAATATCTCATTCAGGATAGGAGACTGAGATAATGCACAAGGTAGAACTTGTTTGTGTCAGTTTGTTAAATTGAGCGTATTTCAATCTGTAAGTTCAGAAGGTTGTAACTTGCAGCCCAATAGCAGGGCCTGAGCTCCTAATGGACAGCAAATTTGTGAGAGAGCAGTATCAAGAGTAAATAAAAACAGCGAGCAACAATGTGAAGTGGAAGAGAGAGGATGCTGCACAGACAGGGAACAGCACCGAGCACGGACAGGGGGCAGCACCGAGCATGGACAGGGGGCAGCACTGAGCACGGACAGGGGGCAGCACCGAGCACGGACAGGGGGCAACACCGAGCACGGACAGGGGGCAACACCGAGCACAGCAGGGGGCAGCACCGAGCAAAGACAGGGGGCAGCACCGACCACAGACAGGGGGCAGCACCGAGCACAGACAGGGAACAGCACCGAGCACGGACAGGGGGCAGCAGAGCACGGACAGGGGGCAGCACTGAGCAGGACAAGGGGCAGCCACCGAGCACGGACAGGGGGCAGACCGAGCACGGACAGGGGGCAACACCGAGCACGGACAGGGGGCAACACGAGCACAGACAGGGGCAGCACCGAGAAAGACAGGGGGCAGCACCGACCACAGACAGGGGGCAGCACCAAGCACAGACGGGGCAGCACCGAGCACAGACAGGGGGCAGCACGAGCACAGACAGGGGGCAGCACCGAGCAGACAGGGTGCAAACCGAGCACAGACAGGGGCAGCACCGAGCACAGACAGGGGGCAGCACCGAGCACAGACAGGGGGCAGCACCGAGCACAGACAGGGAACAGCACGAGCACAGACAGGGGGCAGCACCGAGCACAGACAGGGGGCAGCACTGAGCAAAGACAGGGAACAGCACCGAGGTCAGACAGGGGCAGCACTGAGCAAAGACAGGGAACAGCACCGAGCACAGACAGGGGCAGCACTGAGCACAGGCAGGGAACAGCACTGAGCACGGACAGGGGGCAGCACCGAGCACAGACAGGAACAGCACCGAGCACAGACAGGGGGCAGCAGTGAGCACAGGACAGGGGGCGCACCGAGCACAGACAGGGGGCAGCCCGAGCCACGGACAGGGGGCAGCACCGAGCAGGACAGGGGGCAGCACCGAGCATGGACAGGGGGCTGCACCGAGACAGACAGGGGGCAGTACTGAGCACGGACAGGGGCAGTACTGAGCACGGACAGGGGGCAGCACTGAGCAAGACAGGGGTGAAGCACTGAGCACAGACAGGGGACAGATGAGCAAGACAGGGAGCCACACAGAATTGAGGGCAGTGCTGAGCACAGTCAGGAGCAGTACAGTCAGGAGGCATCACGAGCACGGACAGGGGCAGCACGAGCACAGTCAGGAGGCAGCACAGTCAGAAGGCAGCACGCCACGGTCAGGGGGCAGGACTGGCCACAGTCAGGGGGCAACACCGAGCACAGACAGGGGGCAACACCGAGCACGGACAGGGGGCAGCACTGAGCACAGACAGGGGGCAACAGAGCACAGACAGGGGAAGCACTGAGCACAGATAGGGGGCAGCACTGAGCACAGACAGGGGGCAGCACTGAGCACAGACAGGGGGCAACACTGAGCACAGACAGGGGCCAACACCGAGCACAGACAGGAGGCAGCACTGAGCTCAGACAGGTGGCAGCACGAAACCGGACAGGGGGCAGCACCGAGCACAGACAGGGGGCAGCACCGAGCACAGACAGGGGGCAGCACCGAGCACGGACAGGGGCAGCACTGAGCAAGGACAGGGGGCAGCACCGAGCAGGACGGGGGCAGTACTGAGCAGGGACAGGGGGCATACTGAGCACGGACAGGGGGCAGTACTGAGCACGGACAGGGGGGAGCACCGAGCACAGACAGGGAACAGCACCGAGCACAGACAGGGGGCAGCACTGAGCACAGACAGGGAGCCAAACAGAATTGAGCAGTGCTGAGCACAGACAGGGGGCAGCACTGAGCTCAGACAGGGGCAGCACCGAGCACGGACAGGGGCAGCACCGAGCACGGACAGGGGGCAGCACCGAGCACGGACAGGGGGTGCACCGAGCATGGACAGGGGCAGTACTGAGCAGGGACAGGGGGCAGTACTGAGCATGGACAGGGGGCAGTACCTGAGCACGGACAGGGGGCAGCACTGAGCACAGACAGGGGACAGCACTGAGCACAGACAGGGGACAGCACTGAGCACAGACAGGGAGCCACACAGAATTGAGGCAGTGCTGAGCACAGTCAGGAGGCAGTACAGTCAGGAGGCATCACTGAGCACGGACAGGGGGCAGCACTGAGCACAGTCAGGAGGCAGCACAGTCAGAAGGCAGCACTGTCCACGGTCAGGGGGCAGGACTGAGCACAGTCAGGGGGCAACACCGAGCACAGACAGGGGGCAACACCGAGCACGGACAGGGGGCAGCACTGAGCACAGACAGGGGGCAACACTGAGCACAGACAGGGGACAGCACTGAGCACAGAGGGGGGGCAACATGAGCACAGACAGGGGGCAGCACTGAGCACAGACAGGGGGCAACATGAGCACAGACAGGATGCAACACTGAGCACAGACAGGGTGCAACACTGAGCACAGACAGAGGGCAGCACTGAGCACAGACAGGGGGCAGCACCGAGTACAGACAGGGGGCAGCACGAGCACAGACAGGGGGCAGCACCGAGCACAGACAGGGGACAGCACTGAGCACAGACGGGGGCAGCACTGAGCACAGACAGGGGGCGCACTGAGCACAGACAGGGGGCAACACTGAGCACAGACAGGGGCCAACACCGAGCACAGACAGGAGGCAGCACTGAGCTCAGACAGGTGGCAGCACCGAACACGGACAGGGGGCAGCACCGAGCACGGACAGGGGGCAGCACCGAGCACGGACAGGGGGCAGCACCGAGCACGGACAGGGGGCAACACCGAGCACGGACAGGGGGCAACACCGAGCACGGACAGGGGGCAGCACTGAGCACAGACAGGGGGCAGCACTGAGCACGGACAGGGGCAGCACTGAGCACAGACAGGGGGCAGCACTGAGCACAGACAGGGGCAGCACGAGCACGGACAGGGAGCAGCACTGAGCACAGACAGGGGGACACACCGAGCACAGACAGGATGGAACACTGAGCACAGACAGGGGGCAGCACCGAGCACAGACAGGGGGCAACATGAGCACAGACAGCATGCAACACTGAGCACAGACAGGGGGCAAAACAAGCACAGACAGGGGCAACACCGAGCACAGACAGGTTCAACACCGAGCACAGACAGGGGGCAACTCTGAGCACAGACAGGGGGCAAAACAAGCACAGACAGGTTCAACACGAGCACAGACAGGGGGCAACTCTGAGCACAGACAGGGGCAACACTGAGCACAGACAGGGGGCAGCTCTGAGCACGGACAGGGGGCAGCACTGAGCACAGACAGGGGGCAGCATGAGCACAGACAGGGGCAGCACTGAGCACAGACAGGGGGCAACACTGAGCACAGACAGGGGGCAGCACTGAGCACAGACAGGGGGCAGCACTGAGCACAGACAGGGGGCAGCATCGAGCACAGACAGGTTCAACAAGAGCACAGACAGGGGGCAACTCTGAGCACAGACAGGGGGCAAAACCAAGCACAGACAGGTTCAACACCGAGCACAGACAGGGGGCAACTCTGAGCACAGACAGGGGGCAACACTGAGCACAGACAGGGGGCAGCTCTGAGCACGGACAGGGGGCAGCGCTGAGCACAGACAGGGGGCAGCACTGAGCACAGACAGGGGGGCACACTGAGCAAGACAGGGCGGCAGCACTGAGCACAGACAGGGGGCAGCACTGAGCACAGACAGGGGGCAACTCTGAGCACAGACAGGGGAAGCACTGAGCACAGACAGGGGCAGCACTGAGCACAGACAGGGGCAACTCTGAGCACAGACGGGGGCAGCACTGAGCACAGACAGGGGGCAGCACTGAGCACAGACAGGGGGCAGCACTGTGCTGCACAGACAGGGGGCAGTGCTGACAGGGGTGAAGGATACGAGGTGATGCTATAGAAAGGTGCAATATCAGGAGGGCACCGCATTGTCGAAGTCCCTGTACCCTGTTATCCTGTAACAGTTGAAGCCTTCAGCTGAAAATTTGAAGGAAATTCTATCTGCGTGTGCACAAGGATGCCAAGAATTCTAGTGCATGACACGAAGAGGGGAACAGAATTCGATAAAATAACTGGTCATTCACCCAATACTGTTGAGATTTACTCACTGTTTAGCAACAGAGATATTACTCCACAAACCTTTGAGCTTCTTCAGCAACATGAGAGGGATTGATCCAAGGGCAAAGAGGTAATATTCAGCAGGAAAGTAAAAATATTCTGGGATTGCTTCCTCTCTGAGAGGGTTGATGGGTGAGCTGATAGAAGCTTTGAAAATTATGACAAGGATAAATGCAGATAAGATGTTTCGACTTGTATGGAACAAAACCAAAACCTCCAGAGAGGGACTATAAATATAAGATAGTCATCAATTAATCCCATCAGGAGAAACTTTTTTATTCAGATTGGTGAGAGTGTAAAAGTTGTGGAATAATTCAGATGAATAAAATAAATATATAAATACAAGGGTAATAGCTAAGGTAAATGCATGAGATTGTCGGAATAGAGCCTGGGTGGGATTCTGGTAAGTTTAGATTCAATGGGCTGAATGGCCTCCTCCTGCATTAGAAGATTCTATGATTCTACGTTTAAAAATGCATTTAACAATGTGCAGGAGATAACGTAAAAGGAATAAAGGAATGGATAAGGGAAGGTGAAGTAGGATATGGAGGGATCTGATTCAAGACATAAAGAACAGTGTGGAGCAATTGAGACATGCAGCCTATGTCTGATGAAATTACATTTAATAAAGATTCTGTGCAGCATTTTTTAATGCAGAAAATGCAGTTAGACCATTATATCATTTTGTTTTGATTTATATTGTATTAGTACACAGCGGAAAGCATGGTTTTTTGCACACTACACAGACAAAGCTTACCGTTCATAGAGAAGGAGAGGATGCAGAATGTAGTGTCACAGCTAGAGAAAGATCAACTTAGTGCGAGATAGGTCCATTCAAAAGATGGCAGCAGGGAAGAAGCTGTTCTTGAGTCAGTTTGTACACAACCTCCAACTTTTGTGTCTTTTTCCCATCAGAAGAAGATGGAAAAGAGAATGTCCGGGATGTGTGGGATCCTTAATTACGCTGGCTGCTTTTCCAAGGCAGCAGGAAGTGTAGACAGAGTCAATGGATGGGAGGCTGGTTTACAATCCTTTGTAGTTTCTTGCATTCTTCGGCAGAGTAGGAGCCAAACTAAGTTGTGGTACATCGGGAAAAGGATGCTTTCTCATCAAGGAGGGAAGGGGAGATAAGACAAATGTTTGGACCACTGAGACTTTGGGGGATTTTGCGGGCTCGGAAGCACAAATCCCCAGGTCATACCCAGATTTGCACTGGGGAGATCTCAGAGTGAGTTCATCCCCAACCCCCTTGCCAGAGACGCAGTCTGGCTCAGATCTGATTATACAGCTCCTCGCTGAAGCTTCTGGGAATGGCAGATGATTCCACTGTCACTGGGAATGTTCTGCAGCAACTGCGATGGTCACACCCGGGGGCACGAAGGCCAGTGTGGCCTCCAGGGGCATGATGGAGCAAGCTGGCAATGCTAAAGAATGGGGCAAGGGGTAGGGTCAGCAGGCAGGTCCACAGCAGAGATTCCCATTGTGTGTGCAGGGCAGGAGTGGGAGGGATCTGGTGCCCTGAAGATCCAGGGCCAGCATGGATTGAGGTGATGGTGTGGAGGGTAGAGGAGGGAGGGAGTTGAGGGAGTGGGGGGAGACAAGTGTCACCCGAACCTTTAGTGGCGTGGGGGAGGTTGGCTTCCTGCGGTAGAATGTTCCCCTTGTTTGCAGGGGGTCCCAATGTCCGTGGGGGTGACGGGGCAGTGGGACAGCTTGGTCTCTTCACTTTGAGATCAGGTCTCCCTTCAAGAAGGCTGCCCCGATCTCTGCGGAGCCGGCCATGGTGGAATCTTTAGGTCCTCTCCCTCAGATATGATGTCGCGAAGCACACTTCCCCCCCACAGTCCTCTGCTTTTTATTTTGTCAAAGTGTCAGAAGATCTGGCGAGAGAAAATCTCTCCGTTTCTCTGGAGAAAAATGCGCTGGGGGAAAGTTGTGCTGTTTGAAAGTGAAGGAATACGTAGGTAATTGTGATTTCTTTTTTTTCCCATTCGTGCGCAGAAAGTTTCCATTTCCTCGCAGAAGCGAACACGTCCAGTTGGTATGATTAAATAAAGCTGCCCGTTCCCTGGCAACGCTGGCACATCACCCTCTGGATGAGTCACAGTTCCTGTTGACATCAGCAGCCATACACACAACTGTACTTTGTTATTGTGTTTGATGCATTCTGTCTAAAAATCTATTCAATTTATCAGTGTAATTTTTCACAGGGAAAGCAAATTGATTTATCTGTAAGCTCTGCATAATGGAAGCAGACAAATGTGGGCTTTACTGTGTGTTACCAGAGACAGTCTGAGTCGGAGAAAGTACAGTACTTCAAACAGCAGAATAATAAAACCCTGGCACCTTCTCTTAAAGTAGAGCAGGCTTTCTGCGTTGCAAAATGAATATTATAAATACTAAATGCACAAGTATATCACGGCAATTTCATTGTGAAATGTAATTTAAATAAATACACTGCAATTGCAATCAAATCACTCGCATCAGAGACAGATCACAGCAGAACAGAACAAGACTAATTCTAATCAAAAGATCAAAGTAAATGAGGGTTGTAGGAGAACAGTGAAAGAGATGAATTCAATTGCAGTGTTAAGTCAAAGTTGTTACCTGCGCTAAAAATTGTTGACTCATTCAATAATTTGAATCGAGCGTTTGAGGTGAAGCGCATGCGATATTCCCTGCCCGAAAGCAAATTGAAGGGAAGGTTGTTTGAAATTGAGTGATAGGTTTTAAAGAAACCAGGATTGCACAGTGGTTAGCGTGGCTGCCTCACAGCACTAGGGACCTGAGTTCAATTCAGATCACTGGCTGTGTGGTGTTTGCATGTTCTCCCTGTGTCTGTGCGGGTTTCTCCTGGGTGCTCCAGATTCCTCCGGCTGAACAAAAGATGCGCTGGTTCGGTGCAATGGCCGTGTTAAATTCTCCCTCAGTGTACCCGAACAGGTACCGGACTGTGGCGATTTTCACAGTAACTTCATTGCAGTGTTAATGTAAGCCTACTTGTGACTAATACATAAATGTTAAACTTTGATTGATGGAAATGACAAGCTTGATTCCGAGTATTAGATTTGGTATCTGACAATGTGTCCATTGCACTTCCTGACTCATTGCCACTTAAAGAGGTTGTAGACATCTGTGTTATTAGAGAAATAGAATCTGTCTCAGCTCCCTTAATTTGGCCAACCAATCCTTACAGTGCAGAAGGAGGCCATTTGCTTCCACTGATGCCAATCCCACCCTGGCCCCATCCCCATAACCCCACACACTGAAGCTGCTAATCGTCCTGACACACAGGGGCAATTTATCATGACCAGTCCACTTTGCCTGGCCATCTACTTTGCCTGGCCATGCCAGTAGTGTTCCTGCTGATTATACCTGCAGGAAGTGTGCCCATTTGCAGCTCCTTGAGGATCGTGTTAAGGAGCTGGAGCTGGAATTAGAGGAACTCAGGATAATCCGAGAGGTTGAGGAGGATATTGGCAGGAGTGACAAAGAGATAGTCACTCCTAAAAGTGATTCGTGGGTAACTGTTAGGAGGAGGGGTAAGAAGCAATCGGGTAGACAATCCCCTGGGGCTGTTCCCCTCCAAAACAAATTTTCTGTCTTGGAGGCTACAGTTGAGAAAGAATCAACTGGAGATGGCCAAAGGGAGCAGGTCTCTGGGGGTGAGCCTGCTGAGAATGCTCAGGTGGGTAGGGAGAATAAGAGATTGGGCCTAGTAATTGGAGACTCCATAGTTAGAGGGACAGACAGGAGAGTAAATAGTAATAAAAGTGACTCAGGGCTGGTGTGTTGCCTCCCAGGGCTTGGGTCCAGGATGTCGCAGATCGGGTTTTTAAGATCTTAAGGGAGAGGGGAGTCAGCCCCAAGTCCTGTTCATGTAGAACACATGATATGGGTAGGGAAAGGAGGGGTATTAAACAGAAATTTATGGAGTTGGGGTCGAAGCTTAGGGCCAAAACTGCAGAGTGGTTTTTCTCTGGACTCTTGCCTGTGCCACGGGATAGTTTAGAGAAGAACAGAGAGAGGGAATGTTTGAACTCGTGCCTACGGGTTGGTGCAGGAGGGAGGGGTTCAGGTTCCTGCAACAATTGGACTCATTCTGGGATAGGTGGGAACCATCTACAAGAGAGATGGTCTACACCTGAACCAGAGGGGAAACTAATATCTTGGGGGGAAATTTGCTAAGGCTATGCAGGGGGCTTTAAACTGATTCGGGGGGGGGGGTGGGATCCTGAATAGTTGGGGTGCTAGATGATGAGAGTATGGGGTCAATAGAGTAAAGCCGTAAACCAGCAGCGTAGGGTGGGGTAGGGCAGTTTGAATGTGTTATACTTTAATGCAAGGAGTATTCGCAATAAAGTGAGGAACTTGCAGCTTGGACCAGTACCTGCACTTCGATAATTGTGCCCTTTCAGCGAACTTGGGTATAGCAGGGACAAGAATGGATTGTGCAGTTCCGGGGTTCAAAGCTTTAGTCGAGTATAGAAGGAGGTAGAAGGGGGAGGAGTGGCATTATTAGTCACAGACTGTATCAGTGACAGAGAAGAAGTTTGATGAGGAAAAAACTTGTCTGTTTGAGGTAGTAGGCGAGATTAGAAACAGGAAAGGAGAAGGTCACCCTGTTGGGAATCTTTTATAGACTCTCCTAAAAGTTCTAGAGAGGTAGAGAAGGGATTGCAAAGTCATTCTGGACAGGAGTGAAAGTAATAGGGTAATTGTTATGGGGGACTTTAACTTTACTAATATTGATTGGATTAGCTATAGCTCTAGCTCGTTAGAGGGGTCAGTTTTTGTATAAAGTGTGCAGGAAGGTTGACTCAGTATGTAGATAGGCCAACTAGAGGTGAGGCTACATTGGATTTGGTGCTGGGCAATGAGCCAGACCAGGTGTTAGGCTTGGAAGTTGGTGAACATTTTGTGATAGTGACCACAATTCGGTTACGTTCACCTTAGTGATGGATAGGGATAGGCATGAAGCTGGGGGCAGTAGTTATAGCTGGGGGAAGGGTAATTATGAGGCCATCAGGAGAGAAGTAGGGTGCATAGATTGGACTAGGAAACTACAGGGACTGGGAACATCTGGAATGTGGAGCTTATTCAAGGAGCAGCTGCTGCGAGTCCTTGATAAGTATGTCCCTGTCAGGCGAGGAGGAAATGGTCAAGTAAGAGAACCTTGGTGTACGAAAAAAGTTGATTTGTTGGTTAAAAGGAAAAAGGAGGCTTATGTCAGGATGAGGCTTGATGGCTCGGTTAGTGCAATGGATAGCTATAGATTAGCCAGGAGGGAGCTAAAGAGTGAATTGAGGAGAGCGAAGAGAGGACATGAGAAGACTTTGGCTGATAGGATTAAGGAGAATCCGAAAGCTTTCTTTAGATATGTTAAGAATAGAAGATTGGTTAGGACAAGATTAGGGCCAGTCATAGACAGCAGTGGGAAGTTGTGCGTGGAGCCTGAAGAGATTGGAGAGGTACTGAATAAATATTTCTCTTCGGTATTCAAGCAGGGTGATGTAAATGTAGTTATGGAGAACACTGAGGTACAGGGTAGCAAACTGGAAGGTATCGAAGTAGATAGGGAGGATGTGCTAGATATTCTCGAGGGTTTGAATTTGGATAAGTCCCCTGGGCCGGACGGGATTTACCCTAGGATTCTCTGGGAGGCAAGAGAGGAGATTGCAGAGCCTCTGGCTCTGATCTTCAGGTCGTCGTTGGTTACGGGTGTGGTTCCGAGGACTGGAGGATAGCGAATGTGGTCCCGTTGTTCAAGAAGGGGAAGAGAGACCTTCCAGGGAATTATAGGCCAGTGAGTCTTACTTCTGTGGTGGGCAAAGTGTTGGAGAGAATAATTAGGGATAGGATTTATAGTTATTAGAGAGTAATGAATTGATTGGAGATAGTCAGCATGGTTTTGTGAAGGGTAGGTCGTGCCTTACTAACCTCATTGAGTTTTTTGAAAAAGTGACTAGGGAGGTGGATGGGGGTAAGGCGGTTGATGTGGTATATATGGACTTTAGTAAGGCGTTTGATAAGGTGGCCCATGGAAGACTTCTGCAGAAAATGCAGATGTATGGGATAGAGGGTGATTTAGCTAATTGGATTAGGAATTGGCTAGCAGATAGAAGACAGAGGTGGTGGTTGATGGGAGATATTCATCGTGGAGTTCGGTGACAAGTGGTGTACCTCAGGGGTCTGTTTTGGGGGCCCTGCTGTTTGTAATTTTTATAAATGATCTGGATGAGGGTATTGAAGGATGGATGAGTAAATTTGCAGATGACACTAAAGTCGGTGGAGTGGTAGATAGTGAAGAGGGGTGTTATAGTTTGCAGAGGGACTTGGACAAGTTGCAGAGCTGGGCCGAGAGGTGGAAAATGGAGTTTAATGTGGAAAAGTGTGAGGTAATGCACTATGGCAGAAATAATAAATGTGTAGATATAGGGCTAATGGTAGGATTCTTAGTAGTCTTGATGAACAGAGGGATCTTGGTGTGTATGTGCATAGATCCCTGAAAGTAGGCAGTCAGGTCGATAAGGTTGTTAAGAAGGCATATGGAGTATTAGCTTTTATTGGTAGGAGGATTGAATTTCGGAGCCGCAACGTCATGTTGCAACTGTACAAAACTCTAGTGCGGCCGCACTTGGAGTATTGTGTGCAGTTCTGGTCCCCACATTATAAGAAAGATGTGGAGGCATTGGAGAGGGTACAGAGGAGGTTTACAAGGATGTTGCCTGGTATGGAGGGCAGGTCTTATGAGGAGAGGCTGAGGGATTTGAGGTTGTTTTCGTTAGAAAGGAGGAGGCTAAGAGGGACCTGATCGAAACATATAAGATGATTAGAGGTTTAGATAGGGTGGACAGTGATAGCCTTTTTCCTAGGATGGAGAAAGCTAGCACGAGGGGACACAGCTTTAAATTAAGGGTGATAGTTATAGGACGGATATCAGAGGCAGGTTCTTTACCCAAAGGGTGGTTCGGGAGTGGAATGCCCTGCCTGCAGCGTTTGTAGATGCGCCAAGTTTGGTGGCGTTTAAGAGGTTAGTTGATAAGTATATGGAAGAGAAGGGAATGGTTTAGTTTGGAGGGGCATTGCTTTTTATATTGGTCGGCGCAACATCGAAGGCCGAAGGGCCTGTTCTGTGCTGTAATGTTCTATGTTCTATCTTTCGACTGTGGGAGGAAACCGGAGCTCCCGGAGGAAACCCACACAGAGATGGGGAGAATGTGCAAACTCCACACAAACAGTGACCCAGGCCGGGAATCGAACCCGGGTCCCTGGTGCTGTGAAGTGGCAGTGGCACTGTGTCACCGTGTCGCCCAATCTCTGTGATGTCCTTTACTGGGAAGTGAAAAGCCACCAAGGTAGAAAATCCCACCTAATTCAAGGCTTCCTGTATCACTTCTATGGGTCCAGACCTTGGAAGAGAATCCTCTCGTCATTGTACTGTTACTACAGTGACAGTCTGGTTTTGGTGAATGGATACAAAATGCCACCTATCGCAGCACAGCTTGTGAAAAGAGAAAGGTAGAGAACAAAGAACAACACAGCACAGGAAACAGGCCCTTCGGCCCTACAAGCCCGCATCGCCCATTTTAACACTCAGTGAGTGCCTCATCTCTCCCAGGTTAACTGTGACCTTAAGATGCCAATCGCAAGATAATTGTTGTCTTCACCTTCAGCTTTTCCCATCCGCAAAACCGGATCTTCTGCGGGCATGTTGAGAGAGAGAGAGATGGAGGTAAAAGAAGGGATCTCTTTTCAGGTATAATATATCTCTATACTTGACATAAAGAGTTGCTAGTGAACTTTGCGTTGGAAAATGTGATTCACTGTTGGTGGGTGAAACTAGAACTAGGGGGCACGGCCTCAAAATAAAGGGGGAGCTGAGTTGAAGAGGAACTTCTTCACCCAAAGTGTTGTGAATCCGTGGAATTCCCTGCGCAGTTGGGGCTGCCTCATTGAATGTTTTTAAGGCAAGGATAGATAGATTTTTGAACAGTAAAGGAATTAAGGGTTATGGTGAGAGGGCAGTTAAGTGGAGTCCACAAAAAAATTAGCCATGATCTTATTGAATGATGGAGCAGGTTCAAGGGGCCGGATGAACTATTCCTGCTCCTAATCCTTATGCTCTTGTGATCTCTGCATATTGCAGGGACAAGCACAGCTATAGGTCGCAGGGCAGGGTGAGGAATGAGGGTAGAATCATCTTTACGCCGATGATAGAGGCAGAACGCACAGATCTAGCAATTGTTTCCTGCCCACAGTGACGGGGCAGGTACAGGATCTGCTGAGATCTGCAGTTACCCCACTTTTTCACACGTTTTATAGCCACCGACTGTCGCTTCACAATCACAACACTGCTTCTGTCCTCGGTACTTTCTCGATCAATTAGAACGAGAACAAAGAACGACACAGCACAGGAAACAGGCCCTTCGGCCCAACAAGCCATTTTAGCATTCAGTGACTGCCTCATCTGCCTTCTTCTGCCTACCAGTTTTCTCTCCGCCAGATTTGGGGAGGTCTAATTCAGGGACAAAGAGTTGAAAGTCATTGAGCACAGCCTCACTGACACCACTATCAAAGTAAGAGGTCTGGCAACACCAATTTTAAATCCAACCCATTTATTTGATAGTAAACTTGCAAGCTTTCGGCTTTTGTGGCCTTCTTCAGGCGAATTCAGGCTATGAAAGCTTGCAAGTTTGCTATCAAATAAATCGGTTGGATTTAAAACTGGTGTTGTCAGACCTCTTACGGTGTTTACCCCAGTCCAACGCCGGCATCTCTACATCATGACCACTATCAAAGGCCATGGCTTCATTCCCCCATCGCCTTCGCGTTGGCATCATTCAGGTTGGGCATGCCACCCACAAAGAAGCAGGCCTTGGCGTCCATCTAGTGCCAGGTCTCCCTCACTTCCAGACCGACCTGCTTTAGTGAGGTACCAGGATCTTCCACTTCTGTCCGCTTCATTCACAATCCGCCATACAGCCATCATATCTCCTAAGTTGTAGCAGAGTTACACAAAGCCATGCATCATTCCAACGCTCTAAGTTGCCTCAGTAAGAAGTGTCCCAACAGGTTTATTTGGAATCACGAGCTTTTGGAGTGCTGCTCCTTCCTCAGGTGAGCGGAGAGATAAAACACGGCAGAGAAACAATTTGCAAGATAAGTCCATATTGGGATGTGAAGAGTGGTTGGAATGTGAGTTTTTCCAGGTACAAACAATGCACAAAGAGAGAGGGATAATTACAGTTTAAAGAGATGTGCATTGTCTCAAGCCAGGACAGTTAATAGGATTTTGCAAACTCAGGCAGTAGCGTGACACAAACCCAAGACCCCAGCGAGGTTATCCTTAAGCATGTGGAACTTAGCGATCAGTAAGTTGCTTGTAAGTTCTCAAAGGTGAACGATTGATCACAGAGCACATTTTTTACTGGCAATATTATTCACACTATTAACCTAGGCTGACTGTGTGGGGTCAGGTCACCTCACTACCAGAAGGATGAAGGAGCTTTGGAGAGGGTGCAATAAAGGTGCACCAGGATGTTGTACGGTCGCGAGGGCGCTGGTTACGAAGATAGGTTGAATGAACTACGATTGTTTCCACTAGAAAGACGGAGACTGCAGTGAGGCGTGATAGATAGGTCTACAAAATTATGAGAGGCATAGACAGGGTGGAAGCATCAATTACAAGGGGGCACAGGTTCGAGGTGAGAGGGGGAAAGATTGTGGGAGAACTGCAGGAGAAATTTTTCACGCAGAGGGTGGCGGGTGCCTGGGATGCGCTGCCAGAGAAAGTGGTGTAAGCAGGCACATTACCAACATCTGAAAGTGTCCATGAATAGAGAGAGAATAGAGGGATATGGACCGAGTAAGGGCAAAAGGCTTTTTTTTGTTTCATTAGGATATCATGATCGGCACAACCTTGGAGGGCCGAAGGGCCTGTTCCTATGCTGTACTTTTCTTTGTTTTTTGTTGTTCGTTGATACTTGACAGTGTTGTACTGGAAAATGCAGTGCCAGATATGGTTCAACTCTCCAGAGACTAGAGCACAATATCTAGGCTGACACGTCCAGTACAGTTTGAGGGGAGTTGCTGCATTGTCATTAAGCTGATATCTCATCTGACCTCTAAGGTGGGTGTAAAGGTTCCCACCACACTATTGCGAAGAAGAGTTTAAACTCGTTTGGCAGGAGGAGGGGATGCAAAATGTGAGTAAAATGGAGACATATGAATTAAAATCTGAGGAAAAGCATGGTTTGTATTCCCTAAGGTACAGAAAATGGGCGATTGAGTGATTACAAAAGGAGGTCAACATTTATTGCCTATCCCTAGTTGCCGTAGAGGTGTGGAGGTTTTGCCTTCTGAATCATTGTAGTCCGTGTGGTGTAGGTACACCCACAGTGCTGTTAGGGAGGGAATTCCAGGATTTTGACCCAGCTACTGTGGATGAATGATGAACCAGGATGGTGAACTGTTTGTAGAGGCACTTGCAGGCGGTGACATTTCCATGTGTCTGCTGCCCTTGTTCTTGGTAGAGATTGTGGGTTTGGAAGGTGTTGGCTGAAGAGCCTTGGTAAGTTGCTACAACGCTTTTGTCTGTGATACACACCCTCACTGCCACTGTCAACGGTGGGGGAGTGAATACTGAAGGTGATGGATGTGGCAACAACAAAATGGGCTGTTTTGTGCTGCATTGTATCAAGTTTATTGACTGTTGTTGGAACTGCATCCATCCAGACCAGTGGGGAATATTCCATCACATCCCTGACTTGTACCTTGTAACTGGTGGACAGGCTTTGGGGAGTCAGGAAGTGAGGGACTTTCTGCGTGGATTACAGGCTGGGTAAGGATGGCAAATTTCCTTTCTAAATGGACACAAGTTCATTCATGAATCAGATGAGGTTGAGGTGACAACCAGGAGTTTTGTGATCATTATTAATGAGACTAGTGTCATCATTAATTAATTTGTTAATTAATTGTATTTAAAGTACCCCTTCCTGCTGTGCTGGGATCCAGGTTGAGATGGCAGGGACTTCAGGAATAACCTCAGCTGGTACAGGAATTGAACCTACGCTGTTGGCATCACTCTGCATCACAAAGCTGTCCGGCCAACTGAGCTAAACCAACCTTCCAAAGAATTAGAATAGATAGTTCCTCGATGGCTGCCATAGAAATGATGGGCCAAAGGGCCTCCTTCAGTAAAACTCTATGGTGTGCTGTGTGAAGGGAGTTGGAAGGAGGCCCATGCAAAGCACTCATACCAACTGGTTGTGCTGAATAGACTGTGGCTAGGGACGGCACAGTGACACAGTGGGTTAACACAGCTGCCTCACAGCACCTGGGACGCTGGTTCAATTCCGGCCTCGGGTGACTGCCTGTGTGGAGTTTGCACCTTCTCCCTGTGTCCGCATGAGTTTCTTCCGGGAGTTGCTGTTTCTTCCCAAAGGTGTGTGGGTTAGGTTGATCGGCTGTGCTAAAATTGACCCTAGTGTCAGGGGGATTAGCAGTGTAAATACATGAGATTTCTTCTGTATTGTAGGAATTCTATGATTGTACGCACTTTATAAGCTCCTGGCATATTCAAGACTCCTGGTGCACATCCCCTTAGAAACGTTTCTCCTCTAACAAAGCTGTCCCTGTTTTGTGTGTGGAAATAATTCCATCAGCAGAATTTGTACAGAGTAAACTGTTTCCAGAGTGCAAGCTGAAGGGAAAGGTACAATATTGAAACAGAGCGAAGGACCAGTGAAATATTCTTTATCCATTCAAATCTCAGTTTTCCTAACGCAGCGTGTATAACCAGGGAAACTCTCGCTTCAATGAAAGACATTTATAACTCCTGACATTTAAGGCTTGCAATGCTGCCAAGACCCAGATATAATTAGCAATGCGTTCCGTGTTTGGTAAATACTTGAATGTTGAAAGAGCCACATTATTTTTAAACCATAACCGTTGACGTTCAGACTATCCCCCAGACACCAAACCCAACATCAAGATGTAGTCGTCAACACAGTCAAACCAGGGCAAGCTTTCTCTCTTGGACTTTAGTGATCTTCTGTGATCTTTAGTGATCTTTAGTGATCTTGCTGCTCTGTAAATCTGTAAGCACATCGCGGGCCAGAACAAACAAGAGATTGTACTCGTAACGCTCCCGTTTTGTGATGACTTTGCAATTTTACAGGACAATGCGACACTGTGACAGGGAAGATAAAGCTGAAGGAAGTGTGACTGTTACGGTTAGCTGGAGGGACACAAGATTTTAGCTCAAGCTGGTCGTGCGACACATTATCACAACCATCAGTCAGGAAATTTACTAGACCGGTTTTCTTCAGAACTCTGCATACTTTGAAAGGCAGCTTTCTGTGGACGACTTCCTCAGAGATCTCTACCAATTCCGGCATATCCCCGATTTTTAATCGCTCCATCGTTGGTGGCCATGCCACAAGCTGTCCAGTTTGGCAGCCCTGGAATTCTTTCCCTGACCTTCTCCATTATTCATTCCTCCTTCTTCCAAACCCTCCCTGTTCGTTCAAGCATTGGGTCACAGGTGTTAATATCTCCCTTTATCCAGACCCTTCCCTGATACCGTTTCCATTAAGCACCGTGGCAAGCGTGCTATATAACACCAAAAGATATAGCAGCATGATTAGACCATTCAGCCCATCAAACCTGTTCTGCCACTTAATCGTGAGTTTGTCAACCCCATTTTCCTGCCTTTTCCCCATAACCTTTGATCCCTTTACCAATCAAGAACTTTTCTATCTCTGTCTTAAATACACTCAATGACCCCGCCTCCACAGCCTTCTGTGGCAATGAGTTCCATAGATTGACCACCCTCTGGCTGAAGAAATTCCTCCTCATCTCGGTTCTAAAGGGTTGTCCCTTTACTCTGAGGCTGGGCCCTCAGATCCTGTTCTCTCCAACTAATGGAAACATCTTCCCCACATCTCTCTATCCAGGCCTTTCAGTGTTCTGTAAGCTTCAATGAGATCCCCTTTCATCCTTCTGAACTCCATCGAGTTCAGACCCAGAGTCCTCAAAGGCTGCTCATACGTCAAGCTTTTCATTCCCGGGGTCATTCTCACAAATCTCCTCTGGACCCTCTCCAAGGCCAGTACATCCTTCCTTAGATATGGGGCCCAAAATTTCTCACAGTATTCCAGAGCCTTATGTGTATGAGTGAGCGTGCATGTGAATTTGTCAGTATGTGTGTGTGCGTGTGACTTTGTTGTGTTTATGTAAGTGTGTGTTTGTGTGTGTGTGTATGTATGTGTGTAGGTGTGTGTGTGTGATTGTAAGTGAACATGTTAGTGAGCATTGGTGTGGATGTGTGCATGAGTATGTCTGAGTGTGTGCATGTGTGAGTGTATGTCAGCGTGTGCATGAGTGTGTGTGTGATTGTATGTGTGTGCGAGTGAGTATATATGTGTGCATGCAAGTGTGTGTGTATGAATGCCTGCATATGAATGTGAGTGTGTGAATGTGTGTTTGAGTGTGTGAGCACTTGCGTCTGAATGTGTGCACGTGTGTGAGTATGTGTGCGAGTGTGGGTATGTGTGTGTGAGTGCATGTGTATGTGCGTGTGTGAGTGCGTGTGTGCATGTGAATGTGTGTGTGTGTCTATGTGTGTGTGTGTGTGTGTGAGTATGGTGTGAGTGTGTATGTGTATGTATGTGAGTGTATGTGTATGTGCGTGTATGAGTGTGTGTGTGCGTGCATGTAAGTGTGTGTGTCAATGTGTGTGTTTACGTGTGAATGTGAGTATGTGTTTGAGTGTGTGTGCATTGTGTATGTATGCGTGAGTGTGTGTGTGTGAATGTATGTGTGAGTGTGTGTGCATGTGTGTGTGTGTGAGTGTGTGTGCATTGTGTGATGTGTGCATGAGTGAGCAGTGTGTGTATGTGTGTGAATTGTGTGTGTGTGTAAGTGTGTGTGTATGTTGTGAACTGTGTGAGTGTGTGGCTGTGTGAGAGTTTGTGTGCGTGTGTGTGTATGTGAACTGTGTGTGTGTGTGCGTATGCTTGTGTGTGTATATGTGTGTGTGTGTGTATGTGTGTGTGTTGGAGTTTGAGTGTGTATGTGAACTGTGTTTGTGAGTTTGTGTGGGTGTGAGTGTTGTAAACTGTGTGTGAATGTGTTGTGTAAGTGTGTGTGAACTGTGTGTGTGTGAGTGTGAGTTGTGTGTGAGTGTATGTGTGAGTGTGTGTGTATGGGTGTGTGTGATGTGTGTGTGTGTGTGTGTGTGAACTGTATACGTGTGTGTAAGTGTGTGTGAGTGTGGGTATGTGAGTGTGTGTGAGACTGTGTGTGTGTGTATGTATGTGTGTGTGTGTGTGTATGTCTGTGTGTGTGTATATGTATGTGTGTGTATGTCTATGTGTATGTGAGTGTGTGTGTATGTGTGAGTTTATGTCTATGTGTGTGTGTGTATGTGTGTGTTTATGTCTATGTGTGTGTGTGTGTGTCTGTATGTCAATGTGTGTGTGTGTGTCTGTGAGTGTGTGTGTGTGTGAACTGTGTGTGAAATACTGCTCTCAGCCTAGAGTTCAAATATCTTCTAACCATCTGGCAGCCAAAAACTGAGGGTAAACCAATCCTTGAGAAGTTGAGATGACCATCAATCAACCTTCCCACAACAATTCGAAAAGCGTCATAAACTCCCAGACAGTGCATTAGGCCCAGTTTAAAATAAACAATACCCTATTTAAATAGTTTAAGCAGCAATAAATGGCAGAAAAACATGATTTAGGATACTTCTTTTAAAGGCACGGTAGCATCAAAGTGGCCCAGCAGTTCTTCACAGTGGCAAGGAGCTGGGTTCGAATCCAGCCTCAGGTCACTGTCTGTGTGGAGTTTATACTTCCCCCCCTGCGTGTTCGTGTTTTCCTCCAGATGCTGGAGTTTCTTCCCACAGACCAAAGAGGTGCAGTTTAGGTTGATTGGCCATTCTAGATTGACTCTTAGTGTCAGGGGAATTAGCAGGGCAAGTGTATGGGGCTACGGGAATAGGGCCTGGATGGGATTGTGGTCAGTGCAGACTCGATGGGCTGAATAGCCTCCTCCCGTACTTCTGGGTTTCTATGATTCTTTTGCACTTGACTTTCCAATCAAACAGCCTGTTACTCAAAAAACCTCAGATTTTTATAACTAGTAAACAAAAGCGTTCAAGCATTTCTTTTTCCGAGAAGCTGCTTTTATTGTTTCGATGAGTTTGTTTTCCCTGGGTTTGCCGTGGGTCGGTGCTCTGGAAATTAAAACATCACTTTCAGCAAGATCCTGGACAATTCCGGGGGGGGGGGTTGGGCAACACTATTCAAGGTGAGGACGTCACGCAAGAAGCAACACCCTCCCACCCACCCTCTCGAATTAACATTAGCACACCCTTCATTGGCAACAAGAAAATGTAGACCAACATTTGAATCGCTCAATTCATTTTGATTTAATTGCAGAGGTGTTGGGGGGGCAGGGGTTGTCTGCTGGGGGGTAGCCACTGCTGGGTTGGATATCAGGGCGCTCTGGGGCAAGGGTGGGGGGGGGGGGAGGTCAGGGCTGGCCGGGAATTGTCAAGGGGGTTGCGATCAGACTGTGGGGAGTGCTGGAGGGAGAGCAATGCAGGAGTCCCCAGGTTTGCTGGTCAGCGATCGAGCTGGCCAGCGAACAGAGAGAGAGAGAGAGAGAGACTGATAGGTTGGGGACCAGTGCACACGCGCAGAGTTCCAGGACTCTCAGACTTGGGGGGGGGGGGGGGCGAGAACAGGCCCCTTCCCACCCCCCGCTCCCCCTTGGGTTTTTAAAGAGATTCACAACTGGGACCCCCGCCTCGCTCAGCCTGAGGTGAGGCGTTGAACTGAGAAAGCAGTCGGGATCTGGAACGGCTTTTCCCGCCAATTCAGCACTTTGGGAGAATGATATTCCCGTAAGTGTAGAGGATCAAGGGGCGACCTAGTTTAAGTGCCTTAAGACGATTAAAAGATTTGGTAGGGTGGATAAAGAGATTTCTTGTGTTTGGGTGGAGGGAGGAGTCCAGAATGCAGTGAGGTAATCTTAAAATGAGAGCAGCATCGTTGTTGATGAGGGTGGGGGCGAGGGAGGCTGATAAAGTCTGGGGCTCATTTGAGAAGGTCAAAATTGAGACAGCTTTATTGTCAGATAAGGGAATTAAGAGTTAAGGAACCAAGAGGATAGGTGTAAATAGACCATGATGCAGGGGCTCCCGTGCTGTCCCCTTTTTGCAGGGACACCCCATGGCATCACATCCTGCCACCTGGTGAGCGAGGAAGGAACTGCAATCCAATGTCCGTCTTGTTGTGAATATTACTTGACCAAACGTCAGACAGGAAGACGGGTTACTCCTGAAGGGGGGGGGGTCGCTGATATTAAAAGCAGGGGAAGGCAAGGGAATGGCAAAAGGCAATGCTGCCAAGAGTAAATAAAATCCAATTCACTCTGAAAGGAATAAAGGACTTCACTTAAACTGCCCAATGCCATCGAGAACAAAAGGGCAAAGAAAAGTACAGCACAAGGAACAGGCCCTTCGGCCCACCAAGCCTGTGCTGATCATGATGTTTTATTCAGAAAATATAAGCATGATTTACAAAGGAATGGTGCACTGGAAGGAGGGTGGGGTTCATTAGTTAATGTGACATTTCAAATCTGGTTATTTGCAGTTCCTCAGTCAGAGGATCAGAGGTCAAGGCTCAAGAACAGCTTCTTCCCTGCTACCATCAGATATCTGAATGAACCTAACTTGTATGACGTTGATCCTTCCCTACACTCTAAGTACGACTGTAACATTACATTCTGAATCCTCACTTTTCCTTCTCCCATTTGTTCTCCATGAACAGTATGCTTTACCTGTATAATGTGCAAGAAACAATACTTTTCGCTGTTTACGAACACACATGACAATAAAAATCAAATCAAATCAATAATGCAATTACATGAGGAATCATCTTGTGACTAGAAGCTGTATAGAAGGTCGGCTTGGTTAATGGAATATCTAAATTGTAGGACAAATGTTCACCTCTCGCCAGTTAAAATAGAGGAAAAGGGGGCTGTGATCTTTGCCAACTTCGGAAATAGTTAACAAATTAATGAGCTTTATTGAATCTAGCTGTACAGAAATGCCAATTTTGACACAACAATAGATCAGACGACAAAACTTAAATTTCCCATACTGAGACCAGTAATTTTTACTGAGTTAAATTTCCTATATTGAGACCAGTAATCAATGTTGAGTTAAATTTCCTTTACCAATAATCTTTACTGAGTTAAATTTCTTGCATCGAGACCGGTAATCCTTACTGAGTTAGATTTTCTCTGTCGACAGCAGTAATCTTTACTGAGTTAAGTTTCCTGTATTTGTTACTAGGAAGAGGTTCCACTCCCTGAATGTACAAATCGTGTGTGACCACGATATGAACATCAGGCATGTGTGTGCCAGAAATCCAGGCACACACGACAGTTTCATTGTCAGGAACGCGGACATCCCCAAAAGTACTTGAGGAGGAGCCAAGCCTGGGTGTGGGAGACTCAAGGGTGATATGGGTTAACCGCTTTGGACATGGCTGATGATGCCTATGCGGGGGTTGTGTCTGAGGCAGAGACCCATGTAGCCACCTGCATGACAGTGGAGAGATGCATTGAGCAATTCCGGTGCCTGGATCGATCTGGAGGGGCTCTCGACACAGCCCCCTTGATCTCCTTAGTGGTGGTGTGCTGTGCCCTGCACAGTCTGGCTCTGTGGCACGGTGACCTCTTGGAGGAGGAAGAGGACATGGAGGCTGGCCAGCTGGCCGTCACTGGAGAGGACCAGCAGGAGGAGGGGGAAGAGGAGCAGGAGGAAGAGGAAGAGGAGGAAGAGGAGAAGAGGAGGAGGAGGAGAGAAAGCAAGAGGAGGAGGAAGAGGAGGAAGAGGAGGAGGAGGAGGAGAAGAGCAAGAGAGGAGGAAGAGGAGGAAGAGGAGGAGGAGGAAGAGAAGGAGGAAGAGGAAGGAGCAGGAGGAAGAGGAGGAAGGGAGACAAGAGGAGGAGGAAGAAGAGGAAGGAGAGGAGGAAGAGGAGGAGAAGAGAGAGGAAAGGAGGAGGAAGAGGAGGAAGAGGAGGAGAGGAGAGAGGAGAGGAGGAGAAGGAGGAAAGGAGGAGGAGATGAGGAGGGGGAGGATAGGAGGAGGAGGAAGAGGAGAGAGGAAGAGGAAGAGGAGGAGAGAAGGAGGAAGAGGAGGTGGAGGGAGGAGGAGGAGGAGAGGAGGAAGAGGAGGAAGAGAGGAGGAGAGGAGGAGGAGAAGAGGAGGGGAGGATGAGGGGAAGGAGGAAGAGTAGGAGGAGAGAGGAGGAGGAAGAGGAGGAGGAAGAGGAGGAGGAAGAGGAGGAGGAAGAGGAGGAGGAAGAGGAGGAGGAAGAAAAGGAGGCTGAGAGCTCCTTGTAACACCAGCCAGGTGATGAAGGGCTGCCATCTCAGCTGAGGCGAGTGGGGATGGCCGGGGAGGATCTTCTTCTGTGGAGACAGAAAGAACCATGGAATAAATGATGGTGTGATTCATGCAGAGAATCAGGTGGTGACTCTTAAAGGGCAAATAAAGTGAAGCTCACTGGCGGTGGGGGGAAGGAAGGAGGTGCTTGGGGGGGTGGTCAGGAGCTGGAAGCATGCAGGGAACTGGGAATAGGAGGATCTGGGGGTGAGAGTGCTGATTGCGATTCAGGACTCACCCTTGCTGCGTGACTGATTTTTTTCTGGCACTGCCTTGCGGATCGGGGGAGGTCGGTGCCCTCGTACTGACCGAGACTCTCACTGACTCCCAGTCTACCTGACCATCAGCCCCTCTGGGCCTGCGTCCTCACCCTGTCTGAGGAGCGGGAGCTGGAGTTCACCAGAGAAGACCGGCATTTATTGCCCATCCCTTGGAGGGTAGTTGAGAATCCACCAGATTGCTGTGGCTCTGGAGTCACAAATAGGCCAGAGCCAGTAAGGATGGCAGATTTCCTTTTGAAAGGACATTCGTGGGTTTTTCCAACAATCAATAATGATTTCATGGCCATCGACAGATTCTTAATTCTAGATATCTTTTTCTTGAATTCAAATTTCCACCATCTGCCGTGGCGGGATTTGAACCCAGATCCCCGGAACACGAACTGAGTTTCTGGATTCTCACGATAATATTGCTAGGCCGTTACCTCCCCTGATGTTCAACGTAGGGAAATGGATCCCAAAACTGACTGGGGAAGGTGTGTATAAACATCCCTTCGCTTTTAAATTACTTTTATTATCCAAGCGGGTATGTGTTTTTGGAGCATTGCTAATGCATTAAAAATATAAATGACAATATTAAAAGAAAGTACTCACCACATCTCAAAGATCCAATATTAATGAAATACATATCAATATTATGGCTAGAATTCTCTGACTGTTCACACCCCTTCTCTGCTATCAATGGAGCCAATAGATATAGGTTAATAGTTACAAAGTGAGATGGCAGAGTATTTGGCGCTCAGCCAAATTTTCATTCACTGCAGCAGGGAAGGAGGATCCTGCTTGTGAGCGAGGTTGGAGAATCCAGTCCTGTGCCATCCTTGTCCAAAGATGTGCTGGGTATGTGGATTGGCTGTGCTAAATTGTCCTTCGGTATCAGGGGGACCAGCTATGAAAAATGTGTGGGGCTATGGGGATAGGACCTGGGTGGGATTGTGGGACTTGATGGGCCGAATGGCCTCTTTGTGCAGTGTCAGATTCTATGATTGTCTAGATTCAAGATTCTCAGAGAGAAGGGCACTACTGAGCTTAGAAATCGATCTCTTCTGAACCTGAGGGATTGTAACCCTTTTCCTGAACACATCTCACGTAATATTGAGTTGGGGGGCGGTGGGATGGTGGTTGTTCAGAGTCTCTAACCAGGACTTTCCGCTTCCAGTCACAATATTGTTGGGGATGTGGGAACAGGCAAATCTCGAATGCGTGACGCGCTTGCCCACACACCCCAACATCACGGGGTCTATTTCCCCTGTATTGAACATCAGGATTATCATTTGAAATAAATAGCAGCAGAGTGGTTAGCATCCAGGTTCGATTCCCGGTTGGGTCACTGTCCGTGTGCAGTTTGCATGATCCGTGTGGATTTCCTCCGGGTTATCCGGTTTCCTCCCACGGTCCGAAAGATGTGCGGGTTAGGTGCAGAGCTAAAATCTCCCTTAGTGTGCCCGAACAGTGGAGGGGATTTTCACAGTAACTTATTACTGTAAGCCTGCTTGCGACGCTAATAAATAAAAACTTTCACAAAAAGCTTTTGGTATCTGACTCATTGTAACCTGACTTTTCTTGGAGTGAGTTGGGGAATCATTACCTCGAATGACCCATAATGAATAAGCTGGCTACTAGCAATTAACATCAGTACAATGGTTCTTCAGATCCAACCAACTAAATCCTTGCTCTGTTTTATTCCTCTCTGTGCCAGCTCGCATGCTAGTGATTGGAGTCATATTGGCACAACTCAGCAGTCAACACTTCCTTCTTTCCAGAAAATCATGTCTTAGGTCAGTGAGTCTGCTGAATAAAGAAACTATGCTCGTCATAAAGACAATCCATTTTGCTGCTAATGCAAAAAGCACTAACGATCCTGTTAAAGACTTGCATTTACGTAGCACCTTACACAACTTCAGGACATCCCAAAGTGTTTTTGAATCAACAAAGTGCCGTTGTGATAGAGGAGATGGGGATGGAGGAGATGGGGATGGAGGGGATGGGGATGGAGGGGATGGGGATGGAGGGGATGGGGATGGAGGGGACGGGGATAGGGATGGAGGAGATGGAAATGGAGGGGATGGGGATGGAGGAGATGGGGATAGGGATGGAGGAGATGGGGATGAGGGATGGGGATGGAGAGGAAGGATGGAGGAGATGGGGATGGGGGAGACGAGGATGGAGGGGAGGAGATGGAGGAGATGGGATGGAGGGATGGGATGGAGAGGTGGGATGGAGGGATGGGTGGGGGGGTGGGGGGTGGGTGGGGGGAAGGGGGAGGGGAGGAGATGGAGGAGATGGGGATGGAGAAGATGGGGATGGGAGGAGATGGGAAGGAAGGTGGATGGAGATGGAGGAGATGGGGATGGGGAGGGGATGGAGGAGAAGGGAGGAGGGATGGGGAGGAGGAGAAGGGGATGGAGGAGATGGGGATGAAGGAAAGGTGGATGGAGGTAGATGGGGATGGAGGAGATGGCGGATGGAGAGATGGAGATGGGGAGATGGGATGGGGAGTGGGATGGAGGGGATGGGGATGGAGGTGATGGGATGGAGGAGATGGAGGGGAGATGGAGATGGAGGAGTGAGGAGGATGGGTGGGTGGAGATGGAGGAGATGGGGGTGGAGGGGATGGGGATGGAGGTGATGGAGATGGAGAGATGGAGGAGATGGCGATGGAGGTGATGGAGATGGAGGAGATGGAGGAGATGGCGGATGGAGGAGATGGGATGGAGAGATGGAGTGGAGAGATGGAGATGGAGAGATGGAGATGGAGGGGATGGGATGGAGGAGATGGCGGATGGAGAGATGGAGATGGAGGAGATGGAGATGAGGGGATGGGGATGTGGAGGTGATGGAGATGGGAGGATGGGTGGAGGAGATGGAGATGGAGGGGATGGAGATGGAGGAGATGGAGGAGATGGGGATGGAGTGAGGAGATGGAGGAGATGGAGGGATGGCGGATGGAGGAGATGGAGATGGAGGGATGGGGGTGGAGGGGATGGGATGGAGGGATGGAGAGGAGGAGATGGAGATGGAGGGAGATGGGGATGGGGATGGAGTGATGGAGGATGGAGGAGATGGGCGGATGGAGGAGATGGAGATGGAGGAGGAGGAGATGGAGGAGATGGGATGGAGGGAGGGATGGAGATGGAGGAGATGGCGAGGAGGTGATGAGATGGAGGAGGGGGAGATGGCGGATGGAGGAGATGGAGATGGAGGAGATGGGGATGGAGGGAGATGGAGGGATGGGGATGGAGGAGATGGAGATGGAGGAGATGGGGTGGAGGGATGGAGATGGAGGAGATGGAGATGGAGGAGATGGAGATGGAGGGGATGGAGATGGAGGAGATGGGGATGGAGGAGATGGGGATGGAGGTGGATGGAGATGGAGGAGATGGAGATGGAGGAGAGGAGTGGCGAGATGGGATGGAGGGGAGATGGAGATGGAGGGAGATGGAGGATATGGAGATGAGGAGATGGGGGTGGAGGGGATGGAGATGGAGAGATGGAGATGGAGGAGATGGGGATGGGGGATGGAGTGGAGGAGATGGGGTGGAGGAGATGGGGATGGAGGGAGATGGAGGAGATGGAGATGGAGAGATGGAGATGGAGGAGAGGGGATGGAGGGGATGGAGATGGAGGAGATGGAGGAGATGGGGATGGAGTGATGGAGATGGAGGAGATGGAGAGGGGATGGGGAGATGGAGATGGAGGAGTGGGGGTGGAGGTGATGGAGATGGAGGAGATGGAGATGGAGGAGATGGGGATGGAGGTGATGGAGATGGAGGGGATGGAGATGGAGGAGATGGGGATGGAGGAGATGGGGATGGAGGAGATGGGGATGGAGGTGATGGAGATGGAGGAGATGGAGATGGAGGAGATGGGATGGGGATGGAGGTGATGGAGATGGAGAGATGGGGATGGGAGATGGGGGGAGGGGGGAATGGAGGTGGGGATGAGAGGATAGGGATGGAGGAGATGGGGATGGAGAGATGGAGATGGGAGATGGGATGGGGATGGAGTGATGGGATGGAGAAGATGGGAGGGGGAGATGGAGATGAGAGATGGGGATGGAGGAGATGGGGATGGAGGGATGGGATGGAGAGATGGGGATGGAGGTGATGGAGATGGAGGAATGGGGATGGAGGAGATGGGAGGAGGAATGGGGATGGAGGTGATGGAGATGGAGAAGAGGGGATGGAGGTGATGGAGAGGAGGAGATGGGATGGAGGTGATGGAGATGGGGAGATGGGAGGAGGAGATGGCGGATGGAGGAGATGGGATGGGGGATGGGATGGAGGTGATGAGATGGAGGAGAGGGGATGGGGAGATGGGGATGGAGGTGATGGAGATGGAGAAGATGGGGATGGAGGTGATGGAGATGGAGGAGATGGGATGAGGGATGGGGATGGAGGAGATGGGGATGGAGGAGATGGGGATGGAGGAGATGGGGATGGAGGAGATGGAGATGGAGGAGATGGAGATGGAGGAGAGGGTGCAGCCAATTTAAACCCAGCAAGATGCTCACGAGCCAGCCACTGCAAATATGAAATTCACCAAAGAACCTTAGGCAGCACCTTCCGAACCCATAACCACTTCTACTTAGAAAGACAAGGGCTGCAGATACATGGGAGCACCACTACCTACAAGTTCCCCTCCAAGCCTTTCACTGTTCCGATTTGGAAATATATCTCCGTTCCTTCACAGTCGCTGGGTCAAAATCCTGAAATTCTCCCCTTGATGGCATTGTGGGTCAACCTACAGCACACGGACTGCAGTGATTCAAGAAGGCAACTCACCTTCTTAAGGGCAACTGGGGATGGGATCCCACAAATAAATAATAAAAAAAAACAGCCATCCTCTGGACTGGTCTCTTATACGATAGTTGTGTGCACTAAGAGAATAACGTCAGTAGAACGAGGTAAACTTACAAAGAGCTATTGTGTCCCACACATGTTTCAGCACTGATATGAGACAGATGTAGGCCCTGCAGTTTAATATGAACAGGGAATTGTGATATAGACGGTATATCACAGCACTTTCCCAAGCCTTAGAAAACACCTTCCAAAGTCATGACCACTTCTATCTAGAAGGACAAGGGCAGCAGATCCATGTGAACACCAGTTCCCCTCCAAGCCACTCACCATTTGGATTTGGAAACATATCACAGTTCCTTTGCAAACGCTGGGTCAAAATCCTGGAACTCCCTCCCTAACTGCATTGTGGGTCAACCCACAGCACGGGGATTGAAGCGATTCAAGAAAGCAACTTACCAGCACTTTCTCAAAAGGCAATTAAAGAAGGGCAATAAATGTTGACCAGCCCCATAAATAAATAAAAATAATGAACAGAACCAAGTGGACCGGCACTTTTTAAAGTTTATTTCTTAGCATCACAAGTAGACTTACATTAACACTGCAATGAAGTTACTGTGAAAATCCCCTCGTCGCCATACTCTGTTCGGGTACACCGAGGAAGAATTTAGCACGGCCAATGCTCCTAACCAGCACATCTTTTCGACTGTGGGAGGAAACCGGAGCACATGGAAGAAACCCACACAGATGCAGAGAGAACATGCAAACTCCACACAGTGACCCAAGCCAGGAATTGAATCTGGGTCCCCTGACGCTGTGGGGCAGGAATTTGGCTCAGGAATGGCAATGTACTTTCACATCTTCAATAAGAATGTAGATCCAAGGACACGGAGGCTTTAGGAAAAGATGTGAAGCCCTTCAGCCCTCAATGGAGTTTCATCGCTAACTAATATCTCCAAGCACACATGGATAGAACAAAGAACAAAACAGCACGGGAAACAGGCCCTTCAGCCCGATGAGCCCGTGCCGCCACCCTGATGTTCCCACCTCTACCCATGATCACTGTTTATATTTATAGATCTATGGATTAAAAACCAAATTTGAGACAATTTAGGGAGAATTTGTTTTGCCAATTAGCCTAAGGGCTTTGGAATGTGGGAGGAAACCGGAGCACCCGGAGAAAATCCATGCAAACACAGGGATAATGAGCAAACTCCCACAGACACAGGCCCAAATCCATGTATCTGCACAGCACACTGAGCTGTCGTGTTGCCCATCAAATGGTCCAGGTCAAGTGTAGCTTGTGGGATCTTGCTGTGATCACAAAGGCAGTCGGATATGGCTACGTAACACCCAGAGACCACCGCACAAAATAACTCTCAGCCTGTGGAAAGTTTTGGAATGTTCTGTGAATGTTAAAAGTACAAGATCACAATTTCTCTTTCTTGACTGCAATCTTTTTTACTGTCAGGTTTCCAATTGCAAAAGGGAAAAGAAAAACACAAAGGTTCAGCTCCAAAACAATGGGGTCTTTCATGTTCGCCAGAATTGTCTACTGGACCTGTAAGAATATTAGTCAGAAGGATTAAAATGTGGTCACAAAAATTGGCTTTTCCTTTATTTCTACACATGAAATGTGGGCATCGCTGGCTAGGCCAGCATTTATGCCCATCCCTAATTGCCCTTGAGAAGGCGGTGGTGAACTGCCTTCTTGAATCACTGCAGTCCTTGTGGTGTAGGTACACCCACAGTGCCGTTAGGGAGGGAATTCCAGGATTATGATCCAGTGACATTGAAGGAATATATTTCCGAGTCAGGACGGTGAGTGGCTTGGAGGTGAACTTGCAGGTAGTGGCGTTCCCAGGTATCTGCTGCCCTTGACCTTCTAGATGGTAGAGCTCGTGGACTTAGAACATAGAACATAGAACATTACAGCACAGAACAGGCCCTTCGGCCTTCGATGTTGTGCCGACCAATATAAAAAGCAATGCCCCTCCAAACTAAACCATTCCCTTCTCTTCCATATACTTATCAACTAACCTCTTAAACGCCACCAAACTTGGCGCATCTACAACTGCTGCAGGCAGGGCATTCCACTCCCGAACCACCCTTTGGGTAAAGAACCTACCTCTGATATCCGTCCTATAACTATCACCCCTTAATTTAAAGCTGTGTCCCCTCGTGCTAGCTTTCTCCATCCTAGGAAAAAGGCTATCACTGTCCACCCTATCTAAACCTCTAATCATCTTATATGTTTCGATTAGGTCCCCTCTTAGCCGCCTCCTTTCTAACGAAAACAACCTCAAATCCCTCAGCCTCTCTTCATAAGACCTGCCCTCCATACCAGGCAACATCCTGGTAAACCTCCTCTGTACCCTCTCCAATGCCTCCACATCTTTCTTATAATGTGGGGACCAGAACTGCACACAATACTCCAAGTGCGGCCGCACTAGAGTTTTGTACAGTTGCAACATGACGTTGCGGCTCCGAAATTCAATCCCTCTACCAATAAAAGCCAAGACTCCATATGCCTTCCTAACAACCTTCTCGACCTGACTGCCTACTTTCAGCCTACTTTCTGCCTACTTAGAAGTATTGCCAAAGGCTCAATGTTTCCTACAAGCGGGATCGAAACCAAGTGAAAAGATATGAATTCAAAACCGTGATTGTGCCCATTTACACTCAATGGTCCTGAACTTTAATGGACTTTCCTAACTTCCAATTGGCATGTGCAATGTTTCCATTTTTTGCCACAAATATCAGTCCTCTAGGAGTTCCTGCTGACGAAGCAGAGCAGCGATTCTGAGAGATTGTTCATCCTGGAAGTTGGTGTCTGATGACTAACGTAATTGACAAAAGTAATGCGTCATCTGGGTTTGTGCTCGATGGAGTTTAGAAGGATGAGGGGGGAGAATCTCATTAAAACTTACAGAATGCTGAAAAGCCTGAATAGACTGGATGCGGGGAAGATGTTACCCTTGGTAGGAGAGACCAGGATCCAAGGGCACAGCGTCAGAGTGAAAGGACAATAATTTAGAACCAAGATGAGGAGAAATTTCTTCAGCCAGAGAGTGATGAATCTGTGAAATTCATTGCCACGGAAAGCTGTGGAGGCCGGGTCATTGAGTATTTAAGATAGAGATAGATAGGTTCTTGATTAGTAAGGGGGAGGGTCAAAGGTTATGAGGGAAAAGGCAGGAGATTCTTCTCAAGAGCAATTAGGGATGGGCAATAAATGCTGGCCTAGCCAGAGATGTCCACATCTCATGTATAGAAACGAAGGAAAAGCCAATTTTTGTGACCACATTTTAATCCTTCTGACTAATATTCTTGCAGGTTAAAACAAAGAACAAAACAGCACGGGAAACAGGCCCTTCGGCCCAACGAGCCCGCGCCGCCACCCCGATGTTCCCACCTCTACCTGTGATCCCTCGATGAAAACCCGAGGTCCAGTAGACAAATCTGGCGAACATGAAAGACCCCACTGTTTTGGAGCTGAACCTTTGTGTTTTCCTTTTCCCTTTTGCAATGGGATTAAGAAACTTATCGGCCATGACTGAATGGTGGAGCAGACCCGATGGGCAGAATGGCCTAATTCTGCTCCTGTGTCTTACGGGTCTTATCTGCCCCCATGCATTTTCACAACAGCCAATGAAGTACTTTTGACGGGTAGTTGCTGTTGTAATGCTGCAAGTGGGGCAGCCAAAATCTGTGCAGCAAGCTGATTGATGTAAACTCCACGGATAAATCCAGGGCTTTTCAAAATATTACCTTGAGATGTTTCACTTCCATCAAAAGGGCAGACAGAGATTCGGTTTAGTCTTCTGAAAGCTGGCACCTCGGGCAGTGCAGCACTCTCTCAGTATCACTTTAGAACATGCATCTAGATTTCGTATTGAGGTCTCAAACTCACAACCTCTGACGTGGAGGTGGAACTGTGTCCCACTGAGCTAAATGTGGGAATTATGAGCAGAAAACCACGTTCTACCACTATCAGAGGCTGCTGTTTATGCTTACACATTACCATGCTTGTGGCATATCTGTTTCCAGATTAGTTACCAGACTAAAGCAGGCACGTATGGATACTGTTAATGCATTATGTTGTGGAAATGAATGCGCAAATGTGCAGTAGAAAATGAACTGTAAGCAGTAAGAATAACAGATGTGACGTGTGTTGTGCAGAGATACACATCTTAAGTTTATTTATTAGTGTCACAGGTAGGTTTACATTGCTATGAAGCTACTGTGAAAACTCCCTAGTTGCCACAGTCCGGCACCTGTTCGGGTACATTGAGGGAGGATTTAGCACAGCTAATGTACCTCATCAGCACAGCTTTTGGACTGTGGGAGGAGATCCATACAGACACAGGGAGAACATGCAGACTCCATACAGACGGTGACCCAAGCTGGGAATTGAACCCAGGTCCCTGGCACTGTGAGACAGCAGTGCTAACCACTGTGCCACCATGTCAAAGGCATTTCACACATACACAAACATACACTCACACAGACCTAATCTTTATCTCTGAAGCTCCACTAGCCATCTCTTGCCATCGCCAGCCAGTGTTTTCTCAGGCATCTGAGTGCTCTTAATTAATTATAACACTGGGCACAGTAACAGTTAACTTGCTCAACTGATGCTCTTTGCTGATGCTCAGCACTTTGTCAAATCCTGTGCTTTGATGTCGAGTTGTGAAATATGCGAATAGATAATTCTATAAAGGGGATATTGTAGGCACAAGGTAACTGAATCATCTGCTCCACTAATCCTTACTGTCAGTTCAAACAAAACAGGCTTGGTATGGAACTCTTGGTTTAAGTTTAAGAAAGTTTCCTATGGAATGTGACTCAGTTTGCCACACACTCTTACCTGGAAATAGTAAGTGACCTGAGTATAAAACATTTACAGATGCCAAGTTGAGGCAAACCCAAAAGAGCTGACTCCAGATTAATTGAGGGTGACAACAGATTCAGCCTCGCACTTAGCACGATCCCCAGTTAGCTGGATGTTGGTGTAGAATTGCACAGCCGTTAACTTTTGCTGAATTATTGTTTAGCCGAGAAAGCAAGATACTGCCTTGTAGGGATTAATTTGCTCTTAGACTCTCCCGGGGCACAGGAGAAGAGAATATGTCAAAACCCATTTGCCGAAAGAGCGGGTTTGCTTTCCCAGGTTATCGTTGTCAGGGTCAGCGGCAGAGAGCTCAGTCCCCAAGCCTGTTTCATTGTGATAAGAACTCAGTAAGAATTTAGCAACACCAATTATTAATCCAACCGATTTATTTGATAGTAAAAAAGCGAGCTTTCAACACTCTTGTGTCTTCCTCAGGCAAGTGCAGTGTTCTGGTCTGCAATAGCACACATCAGCACAGACAGTCAGAGATTGCTGATTAGAATGCGAATCCATACATCTAACCTGCTATTCAAGTGTTAAAGTGGCTAACAATGTGTGTGAAGGGGATCCTGAGCATTGTTAGAGAATTGTGTATTTTCTCCAGACAGCACAGTAAGTGAGGTTTTTTGCTAACCCAGGCAAGTTACGGGGTTACAGATAGTGTGTCATGAAGCCAAGATCCCTGTTAAGACCGTCCTCATGTGTGCGGAGCTTGGCTATCAGTCTCTGTTCTTCTCCGGAGTCTTCAACATATCATTGATGACGATGAACATCTCGCTAGGGCCATCCCCACCCCCCCACTTCTTGCTTTCAGACAACCGCACAACCTCAAACAGATCATTGTTCGCAGCAAACTACCCAACCTTCAGGAGAACAGTGACCACAATACCACACAACCCTGCCACAGCAACCTCTGCAAGACATGCCGGATCATAGACATGGACGACATCATCAAACGTGAGGATACCATTCACCAGGTACACGGTACATACTCTTGCAACTCGGCCAACGTTGTCTACCTAATACGTTGCAAGAAAGGATGTCCCGAAGCATGGTATATTGGGGAGACCATGCAGACACTACGACAGCGGATGAATGAGCATCGCTCAACAATCACCAGGCAAAACAGTTCCCTTCCTGTGGGCGAACACTTCAGCAGTCATGGGCATTCGGCCTCCGACCTGCGGGTAAATGTTCTTCAAGGGGGCTTTCGTGATACACGACAGCGCAGAGTCGCTGAGCAGAGACTGATAGCCAAGCTCCGCACACATGAGGACGGTCTTAACAGGGATCTTGGCTTCATGACACACTATCTGTAACCCCCGTAACTTGCCTGGGTTAGCAAAAAACCTCACTTACTGTGCTGTCTGGAGAAAATACACAATTCTCTAACAATGCTCAGGATTCCCTTCACACACATTGTTAGCCACTTTAACACTTGAACAGCAGGTTAGATGTAAGGATTCGCATTCTAATCAGCAATCTCTGACTGTCTGTGCTGATGTGTGCTATTGCAGACCAGAACACTGCACTTGCCTGAGGAAGACACGGGAGTGTTGAAAGCTCGCTTTTTTACTATCAAATAAATCGGTTGGATTAATAATTGGTGTTGCTAAATTCTTACTGAGTTCTTACCACCCCAATCCAACGCCAGCATCTTTACATCATTGTGATAACCCAATGCAGTTTGTGGAGAATTCATTCAGGTTTGGATGCTGTGCATGGGACTCCACATCAGTGTGTGCAGGGACACCCCGCCGCAACATCAGTGTGCGCTGCGACTCCCCTCCCGCACATCAGTGTGTGCTGGAACACCCCTCCCCCACATCAGTGTGAGCTGGAACACCCTGCTCCCACATCAGTGTGTGCTGGAACACCCTGCTCCCACATCAGTGTGTGCTGGGACACCCCTTCCCCACATCAGTGTGTGGTGGGACTCCACCCTCCCCCACATCAGTGTGTGCTGGGACACCCTTCCCCCACATCAGTGTGTGCTGGGAATCCCCTCCCCCCACTCAGTGTGTGCTGGGACACCCCTCGGCCACATCAGTGTGTGCTGGGACTCCTCCCTCCCCCATCAGTGTGCTGGGACTGCCCCTCCACATCAGTGTGCCGGGGACACCCCCCCCCCCACAACAGTGTGTGCTGGGACCCCCCATCCCGCATCAGTATGTGCGGATCCCTCCCCCACATCAAGTGTGTGCTGGACACCCCTCCCTCCACATCAGTGTTGCGGGATCCCCTCCCCCACATCAGTGTGTGTGCTAGGACTCCCCACACCCCCACATCAGTGTGTGCTGGGACTCCCCCCCCACATCAGTGTGTGCTGGGACTCCATCCGCCCCTTCAGTGTGTGCTGGGACACCCCTTCCCGCACATCAGTGTGTGCTGAGACACCCCTCCCCCACATCAGTGTGTGCTGAGACACCCCTCCCCCACATCAGTGTGGCTGGGACATCTTTTCCCCACATCAGTGTGCGCTGGGACTCCCCTCCCCCACATCAGTGGTGTGGGAACCCCTCCCCCACATCAGTGTGTGCTGGGACTCCCCTCCCCACATCAGTGTGTGCTGGGACTCCACCCTCCCCCCACATCAGTGTGTGCTGGGACCCCCCCCCCCCCACATCAGTGTGTGCTGGGATTCCCCTCCCCCACATCAGTGTGTGCTGGGACACCCCCCTCCCCCACATCAGTGTGTGCTGGGACTACCCCATTCCACACATCAGTGTGTGCTGGGACTCCCCTCCCCCACATCAGTGTGTGCTGGAACACCCCTCCCCACATCAGTGTGTGCTGGAATTCCCCTCCCCCACATCAGTGTGTGCTGGGACCTCCACATCAGTGTGTGCTGGGACACCCTTCCCCCACATCAATGTGTGCTGGGATTCCCCTCCCCCACATGAGTGTGTGCTGGGACACCCCCCTCACCCACATCAGTGTGTGCTGGGACCCCCACATCAGTGTGTGCTGGGAAACCCTTTCCCCACATCAGTGTGTGCTGGGACTCCCCTCCCCCACATCAGTGTGTGCTGGGACTCTCCCCTCCCCCACATCAGTGTGTGCTGGGAACCCCTCCCCTACATCAGTGCGGCTGGGACTCCCCTCGCTACTTCAGTGTGTGCTGGGACACCCTTCCCCCACATCAGTGTGTGCTGGGACTACCCCCTCCCCCACATCAGTGTATGCTGGGAGACCCCTCCCCCACATCAGTGTGTGCTGGGACACCCCTCCCCAACGTCAGTGTGTGCTGGGACACGCCGCCCCCACATCAGTGTGTGCTGGGACACCCCGCCCCACATCAGTGTGTGCTGGGACACCCCCCTCCCCCACATCAGTGTGTGCTGGGATACCCCTCCCCCACACAAGTGTGTGCTGGGACACCCCCTCCCACACATCAGTGTGTGCTGGGACTCCCCCTCCCCCCCATCAGTGTGTGCTGGGACTCTCCCTCCCCACATCAGTGTGTGCTGGGACTCCCACCCCCCACATCAGTGTGTGCTGGGACACCCCGTCCCCACATCAGTGTGTGCTGGGACTCCCCTCCCCCACATCAGTGTGTGCTGGGACACCCCGTCCCCACATCAGTGTGTGCTGGGATCCCCTCCCCCACATCAGTGTGTGCTGGGACTCCCCTCCTCCCACATCAGTGTGTGCTGGGACTCCCCTCCCCCACATCAGTGTGTGCTGGGAAACCCCCCACCCCACATCAGTGTGTGCTGGGACTGCCCTCCCCACATCAGTGTGTGCTGGGACTCCCCCCTCCAACATCAGTGTGCTGGGACACTCCTCCCCCACAACGGTGTGCGCTGGGACACCCTTTCCCCACATCAGTGGGTGCTGGGACTCCCCTCCCCCACATCAGTGTGTGCTGGGACACCCCTCCCCCACATCAGTGTGTGCTGGGACACCCGCCCCCACATCAGTGTGTGCTGGGACACCCCTCCCCCACATCGTGTGCGCGGCCCCACATCAGTGTGGCTGGGACTCCCCTCCCCCACATCAGTGTGTGCTGGGACACCCTCCCCACATCAGTGTGTGCTGGGACACCCCACCCCCACATCAGTGTGTGCTGGGACACCCCATCCCCACATCAGTGTGTGCTGGGACCCCACATCAGTGTGTGCTGGGACTCCCCTCCCCCATATCAGTGTGTGCTGGGACACCCCGCCCCCACATCAGTGTGTGCTGGGACACCCCGCCCCCACATCAGTGTGTGCTGGGACTCCCCTCCCCCACATCAGTGTGTGCTGGGACACCCCTCCCCCACATCAGTGTGTGCTGGGACAGCCCGCCCCCACATCAGTGTGTGCTGGGACACTCTGCCCCCACATCAGTGTGTGCTGGGCAACCCCTCCCCCACATCAGTGTGTGCTGGGACACCCCTCCCCCACATCAGTGTGTGCTGGG